>NW_004624752.1:231071-365837 GCF_000247695.1 Heterocephalus glaber
AATAAGAACCAAGATACTCATGTAATGGTACAAGATCCCAATGATGACTGTAACTGTATTGTATACCTAAAATGTACCAATAAACTTAATGGGGAAAAAAAAGACATTAAAAAAAGATTAATTTTATTTAAAAAATAATAATAATTTAGATACTTCAGCAAAAGCAGGCAAGTAAAGGATTTGTCCTACAATTAATAAGATTTATTATAGAGCTATATAATTACATAATGCTACATATATAGCTATATATTATAAAGTTAATAATTAGCTATAAAGCTATACAAATAAAATGGTTTGTGTTGGCATAGTAATAGACAAGCTGAACAACAAAATACAGAAGCAACAAAGCACAGAAACACACACGTTATTATATATTTATATATACAAAATAAGACTCCTCTCACCACATTTCTGTATCACAACATATTCTGCTCAGCTCCTTCCCAGCACCTTTCATAGTCTGCCACTGACTTTTATGTTAATTATTTGTCTCCACCCTTTGCAGCGAGTGTAGACACTGGAGGTATCTACCTCACACAGGTTGTCCTCCCCAGAGTGCCCTAGCAAATACTACCACAAAGTGGTATTCAGCAGACATTTAAAGAATAATGAAAAACCCTAAGTATATATATTTCTGGAGGATTTTAGGAAGGTGTTGAGTCCTTCCTACTCTATATATTCTAAACTTTTTATGCACTTGATGCAGTATTTTGGTGTCTTCTCAAATTGACTTTCTGAACTATGCATACATGGCATGCTACCAGCTTTCTTTACCAGTGATCCTAACCACAGGGCTGCAGGACCATTTTGTATTTATAGTAGGGAAGTCAAGCTGGGAGGGTAGTACATACTCATAATCCCAGCTGCTTGGAGAGCTGAGGCAGGAGGCTCACTTGAGCCCAGGAGTTTGAGGCCAGCCTAGGTAACATAGCAAGAGCCCATCTCTAAATAAATAGGGATGTTGTCACAGTCATTTTCAACTACCATACATTCCTTTCATAAACACTTATTGGAAATTTTTCCCTTAGGATACAAGTGTTTTAAACAATGGATTTGCTTCACTTTTGTGAATACTGAATCTTTTAATTGGGTATGCTTCCTTCCCTTCTTTGGCCTAGGAAATTTCTGTGGAGGGCTGTATGAGATTTATTTCTGAAAGCTGCTTGTTTCCCTGACTTTAACTTCTTACTCACCCTAACTCTTTGCCCTGAGTGCCTCCATTAGTTATTTTATAGTAAAAATTGCTTTCTTTTTGAGCAAAAAAAGCTAAATATCCAATTTCATTGCTCACTAGTTCTGCCTTCCACAAACCACTCAAACATGAATACAATTCGGCCAATTTCTTTGCCCTTTTATGACAAGGATCACCTTTCCTCCAGCTTCTGCTAACTTACTCCTCATTTCCTTCTGAGACCTCATCAGAATGTCAGAATGAGGAAATCTGCATTTCCACAAGTATTCTATTAATGATCATATTTTCTAAGAGATGGAGCTTTCTTTCTAAATTTCTTTTTTCTGAGTTCTTACCAGAATTACCTTTAAAGCTCCATTCATAGCAATACCAGCTTCTAGCATGGACTTCAAAACTCTTGCAGCTCGTACCCAGGACCCAACTCCCAAGCCACCCACATTATCAAGTGTTTGTTATAGCAACACCCCCTTCTTGGTATTAATTTGTCTTATCATTTGGGGCTGCTAAAACAAATTGCCACAGACAAGGTGGCTTAAAAAAACATTTTATTGGGCCAGGGATTTAGTTCAGTGGTTCCACCGCCTGCCTCGCAAGTCCAAGGTCCCAAGTTTGATCCCCGGTACCAAAAAAAAAAAAATTTTTTTTGTTCACAGTCCTGGAGGCCAGGAAGTCCAAGATCAAGATGCCAGCAGATCTGGTGTCTGGTGAGAAGTCTCTTCCTACTTTACAGGCAGCCTCCTCAAATAGCCAAGAGCAAGCTCTCCTGTCTCTTTCATAAGGGCACCGATCCCATTTGCATTTGCAAAGGCTCCATCTTCATGACTACTCATCTCCCAGAGGCTCGCCTCCTCATACCTTTACCTGGAAGGTTAGATTGCAGCATATGAATGGAGGAGAGGGGTGGACACAAACTTTCCATCCCTAACCTGTGTGCTAGGCATATCATATGTGCCACTCATCTCTTCACGGCAAGCTATGAAATCAGTAAGTAACCTCCACTTTGCAGATGAGAAGACTAAGGTTAGCAAGTTTAAGTCTTTGTTCAAGGTTTTGTGGCTGGCAAGTGGAGAGCTGGGAAGCAAATCTCTTGTTCCCAGGTCCATGTGTCACCCACTGTCTAAAAGGGTGTTCGTGCCAGGCATAGTAACACGCACCTGTAATCCCAGCACTCAGGAGGCTGAGGCAGGAAGATTGCCACAAGTCAGAGCCAAACTGGGCTACATAATGAGTTCAAGGCCAGCCTGGACTTCCTAGTGAGACCTGTCTCAAAAAACAAAAGAAGGGCCAGTGGTACCACCACCTGCCTGGCAAGCACAAGGTCCTGAGTTCAATCCCCGGTAACAAAAAAATAAGAGAGAGAGAAAGAAAGAAAAGTGTGATATGTAGACTCCCTACTCAAGAATGATCCAGAGTGCTTATTAGGATATGAGTTCCCAGGCACCATCCCCAATATGCTAGACAAGAACAATTATAGGTCTGGGGAGGGAGCAGCAGTCTACAACATTATAGTAAGTGTTCCAAGTACCACTCATGCTTCCAAAAGTTCAGGAATACCTGTACCAGCTATAGAATGACATGAACTCTGCTCAGACACTACACAACCTTTTCTAGCAATTTTTCCCCATGGATAAACTGTGTAAAACTTAAATCTGCTACTCAGTTGGCCTTGGTTGTGTATCCATACACATGTGCTCTATATTATTAATCATTCTCCTATGTCCATTTTGGTTGATGTCCTCAAAGACATAGCTTCCCAAGTATCCCATATTTTTTAGGCCAACAAAGAAGAGTTCTAAGGGGATATATTTATTGTGCTTAGCTGTCACACAGAGGGACATGACCTTTGTTCTGTATAGTTCTAGCCGGCAGAGCCACAGCAGTGGTGGGAGATTTAGAGTATTCTTCTACTGGAGTCTGCTCATGACGCATGTGTTTGTGTAAAGACCCAGGAAGGGCTACTTCAAGTTGCTCTCAGAAAAAGAGCAGTAAACCCCATCGGTGCAGTGGTTGATGCTCAAGGACCCTAAAAGGAAGAGGAGCCACTCCCTTGAGCCTGAAAGCACAGAGGTGCCCAACTGCAGGTGGACAGGCTTGCAAGGTCACCGACCATGAGGAAATGTAAGTCTCGCGGGACTGAGAATGGCCAGCCCAACTGAGTGTGTGAGCTTAGGTAAGTGCGATGATGCCTTGGAGGTCACCCTACAGCCACTAACTGTGCACTGCGTGTAGAGGACCTGTGGTTGCCGTCATTTCTCTCACATTTCATATCAGAAGTCCTCCGGATTTACTAGGTTTGGCTGATGTACCCACGAGCTAAGGCCTGGGAGAGACTAAGAAGTCTCTTCATTGCTGTTTGAGGGAGGAGTGTTTATAGGAGTTGTATGAGCTCTGTAACATCTAACTGACTGCTTTCTGTCCTTGGAGTGGTCCGGTATCCTGGCGGGGTCCAGCCCCTGGAAGCTGACCACAGGTGGAGTGCCCAGAGCGACAGTGCCACCTGTGGCCTCACTGGGCCTGTCTGATTGTTGCAGTGCAGGCAACCTGGATGGCCTACGACATGGTCGTCATGCGCACCGACCCCGCACTGGCAGAGTTCATGCACCGCCTGGAGGATGCCTTCCTCAACTGCAAGGAGGAGATGGAGAAGAGCCGGCAAGAGCTGCTTAGTGAGACCAAGCGCAAGCAGTAGGCCCCATCGCCCACCTACAGCCACCGCCTACCACCTGCCTGTGTGCAGAAGCACAGGGCTGAGTCAGTTACCCCAGATGTACAGCTGTATAGACAGTCTTGTTTCTCAGTAAACTTATTTTGAAGCACAGCCCCATGACCTCTTTCTGTCCTACACCATGATCTACTCAGGTGCGAATTGAGCCTTGTTAGCAAAGCGTGACAAGCGTAAGATGCATGTGCTTCTTGGGTTGAACATGTGTTTGGCGCCAGTGGTACTAAGCATAGAATAAAAAGACAAAAATGGCCCAGACAGGGACAAAGCAGGCCAGGGCTTGGGACAGGCAGTAGTACTCAGTCAGATTTATTGATCTGCCTAAAGTGGATTTCGAAGTGGATGAGGGGAGAAAACCTAATTGATTTCTTGTGTTGTGCGCCCCAGGCCCTGTGCCAGGTGTCGCACTGGTGGTCATGTTCTCACAGGTCTCCTGAATGACAAGTGTCCAATATCCACCAGGAAAATGGGGATTGAATGTCCTATCCAATTCCACAGAGCTGTCAAAGGATAGAACTAGGGTGGAACTTGGGGCTTATTTAGGGAGAGGTTTGTGGGAAGTAGGGTAGGAATCTGAAGGGCCTGAGAGAGACCCCATGAGGTGTAAAGGAGCCGAGTGGCATTGGTTCTTCCTGGACAGGGGCCATGGCCGGGAGCTGCAGACAGCAGAGTACAAATCCAACCCAGCTTCACAGGCAAGGGTTCCAAGCACCAGTCAGACCCACAGCGGAACAGCCAAGCCTGGCTCCCAAAAGGCCTCAAGACAGCAAAAGTCCCAGAGGCGAAGGCGTTCCTGGGAGCCTCTGGTTCCTCTTCCCCCTTGGAAGAACATAGAAGCGCAAATAGATCTCCAGCCACCTCCTTCCCGGCTGCAGGAGCACCAGGGAGTCCCACGGACAGACTGCAAACAAGCGGAGGCGGCCAAGCAGGTGAGGACCAGGCAGGAGACCGGGGTGTTGGTGGGCAAGGAGGCGACATGGAGCCTGGCTTGGGGTAGGGAGGCAGAAGGTATCTCACTCCAGAAACAGATGAGAGCTTTTAGGCAGAGAGGGAGAGGTGTCGTAGGAAGTTCTGTCCCAGCTTCCCCCATGGCCCATGTCCCGCAGACCCACCGGGATGGAGGGTCTCCCTGGACAGCCACCTCTGCCCTGGATCTCTGCCAGCGCTCAGAGAGAGGTCTGCAACCAGGCTTCGGGGGGCAGAGTCAGCATGAAGGGACACAGGGCCCCTTTACTCCCCAGGGGAAAGGGCTGCAGTCCCTTGGCCTGGAACTGAGCGGTCCCCTCAGAGACTGTGAAGGTGGCCGTGACCTGGTGGTTGAGGCAGTAAATGGTGTTGTCCAGCACAGCACAGCGCAGTGGGGCAGAGTCCGGCAGTGGCAGTGAGGCAGCTCGGCTCCAGGAGCCTGTCACTGTGTTGTAGCGCATCACGGCGGCACCCACGCCCCGCAGCAGGTCAAAGCGGTAGAGGAAACCCCCCAGGGCCACCATGTCACTGGAGCGCCGGTGGCTGGCACTGTAGGGGCACTCCTCCCATGAATCTTTCACAGGGCTGTATCTGAGCAGACGGTAGAAGAGGTGACCTCCCGTGACATAGATGTCCCCACGGCAGGCCACAGCCTCATGGGCCACAGGGAAGGTGCCCTCAGGAAGGGGTGCCCGTGAGGTCCAGGCATCTGTGCGTGGGTCATATCGCTCCATGCTGTATAGGCACTCACCTCCAATAGCATAAAGCAGCCCGTCCACGGCCACCAGCTTGAGCTGGGCTCGGGCCTGCTGCATGGGCCTAACCTGGCTCCAGATGTTGGTCAGAGGGTTGTAGCAGAAGACCTCGTTGGAACAGACAGCCTTTGCTCCAGAGCCACGGATGCCACCCGCCAGGAATAAGTAATTGTGCATGGTACAGAGGCCACAGCCCCGGAGTGGGGCCTCCTCAGGCACTTGGGTCAGGGGCCACCACATGTTCTCTTGGGGGTTGAACACGTGCAGGTGTGTGCGAGCAGACACGGGTGCTGGCCAGGTCAAAGGGGCCTCTTCTTCACGAGAACCCCTCACCAGCCCTGAGTGGCCCACTTGGTAGAGGCTAGGCAGCACAAGGACCCCCAGCACTGCCTGACCCTGGCTGGTCCGCAGGCTCAGGATACGCTCCCGCTGAGCCCCACTCAGCTGCCGGTAGAGGTGCGGGTCACCCAGCACACGCAGCAGATTGCTGCTCATCAAGGCATAGGTCTCCTGGGCCAGGCCAGGCTCCCCATGCTTCTGGGCAAAGGCCAGCACCTCCAAGCAGCTGCCCAGGTCTAGCCGCTGGGGCCACAGAGCCATGGCTGTGGTAGACTCCAAGGCTTGAGAGTGGGGATTCTGGGGTCCCTCAACCACCCCCCAGCTCCCAGGCCTCTGCAGGAAAACCGTAAGTTTCTGGGCCTCTTTCTGCTTCTCTGTGAGGAATTCCCTGTTGCCTGATCTGTCCCCTGGCACCTGTACCTGATGCTGCCCCAGGGCTGCCTGGCTGACCACCTGCTCCAAGCTCTGTGCCATCTCACACATGCTGCGTTTCCTGGGCCCAGGGATAAGCTGGGAGTCCTGCCTCGCAGTGGAGCATGGTTTAGGGCCAGGCTGCACCTGCACAGCTGGCTGTGAGAGAGCCCTTGGCATTGCAGCTGGGGGCAGCATGTCCACATGTTTCTCTTTGCTTCCATCTCCTCCTGAACCTGGAAGTGGGGCAGGGCTGGGGCCCCCATTGATCTTGAAGCTCATTGGCTGTGGCTGACATCCAGCCTTGGCCAGGCCCCCTGTGCCTGCCTGCATGGCTGTCCCCGAAGAAGCGCTGTGCCTGTCCTGGAGGCTGGGGACAGCCTCTTCCAAATGGGAACCAGAGCATCTGTCCTCAGAGCGTGTGGGAGTGCTGGGATCCGAAGAGTTTGCAGGAGCTGCCCTCGGAACACTTGTTTGGGGCCTCTCCTTCCTGGGCAAGGGATGGTTTCTAAGAACCATGGCAATCAGGTTTCCCCAACTGGTTAAGATCTGCCCTTCCTGATAGCCCTTGGAGAGACCCCCATTGGGCTCCCAAGACACAGCCCTTGACCTCCTTTCTGGGACTGGGCTTGGGGCTGATGCTGGAGTCGAAGTTAGAGTTGAGACTAGAGTTGGGGCTGGGGCTGGGGATAGGGAAGGGGAAAGGGAGCGGGCCAGGGCTAGGGCTGGGGCTGGGGTCTCTGCTGAAGCAGCATGTGGGGCTGGGGCTGAAGAGGGGGCTGGCACTGCCCTGCGATTTTCACCCTGAGAAGGTGCCTGAGTGACTCTGAGGGACGAAGGGTTTGAAGGGGCAGGGGCCATGGGGAGGTGGCCGGGACAGGACCCCTGGGCCGCCTGCTTGCTGTCCCCGCCTTTCGGGGCCACTTCGCCCTCTCCGACGCGGGAGTCTCCTCCCATTTCAGTCCTGCCCGGCCCCAAGGCCGAGGCCTGCTCCTTCCTGGGGTCAGGGTTCATCCAGGGCCAGCCTTTCTTAGGGCCCTGGTACCCCTGAGTTCCCCAGACTGCGGCAGCTGCGTCCACCGCGTCCCACACGCTGGCGGTGGCACCCAGGCGCAGAGGGTCCGGCCTGGAGGGACGTTCACGTCTGTCCCCCGCACCCCTGTCCCCGCGTCGCCGCCGGTTACTCCGGCCTCTGCCCCGCATGCTCACTTCACCGGCATCCACCTGTAGCTCCGCTTCGCAGCCAGAACCCCGAGGGGTGAAGTGGATCAGGAGGGGCGCAGGGGTCTGCTGTGCTTTGCTCCTACCCAGGAGCTCACCGTCTGGCTTGGGGGGCGCCCTTCTGTCCCTGTGCGGGGCTCCTGGGGTGGTGTCACGCTGTTGTCCCAAAGTCCCTCTGCTGGCCACCTCGATGGGCATCTTGAGGGGAAGCAGGGTCAGACCTCCTCCCTGTGGGGCCCCCGGGTCGTGGGCTCCAGCTGGAGCAGGGGCCCCCTGGCCTCTTCCTGGAGGGTCTGGCTTCCCCTGCCCCAAGCTCTGACCCCCGAAGCCACTGACCTTGGACTTGGCATGCAGGCTCGGCCTGGTTGCTTCCACCTGAGCAGGCTGGGCCCTGGGGGCTGTTGACACCGGTCCCAACAAGTTCTGGTCCTTCCCAGAGCCAAACCAGTGCAGACCCAGTGCTGTGGCAGCCACCACAGCCAGAGCCAGCAGGGCGATCGCAGCACCACCCCATTCATCCTCGCCATTCCCAGCCCAGCCCCAGAGGGGCCCGCTGGTCTCCACGGCACTCTGGCCCATGGTGCTGGGGAGCCCGACGCGAGCTGGAAGCTGCCGGTGCCACACACAGAGCCCTGGGCTGCCTCCGAAAAGATGGCATCAAGCATGCCCCGCCCAGAGCCCGGGTTCAGGTGGACCTGTTGGCCAGGCTGGGGAAGGGGGACCCGCCTGCACCCTGGCTTGGAGGTTTGTCAGCAGGCCCGAGATGGTATCAGGGGATGCTGGGGCCTGCAGCTGTCTTCCTGGCTGCCCACTCACTCCTGCCTTCTCCTTTTCCTGGGATTCCAGGTCAGATGGCAGTGTTCCTGAACTCTGGTCCAGTGCCCAGTCAACCTGCCTCTGCCTGACACCCTAAGATTCACCCCACAGCCCTGCTCCAGTCTCAGGGGGCTCTGGCAGGGAAGGGTTACTGGTGGGGAGATGTTATCTCGAGACTTAGCAACATGATGCAGCCCTGATGAAGTTACCAGAAACTGGAGAGGCCGATTCCACTACGGCCGGGGTGGGGGTGGGGGGCTGAGGAGGGGCCCTGGGCCTGGGCCCAGCAGTGAGGCTGTCATGGCAGCTGTGAGTGAGTGATGGTTTACATGCTGGCATGAGGGGCTGGGGTTCCCACACCCCGTCCACCAGCACCCTGAGCTCACCAGAGATGGAGCAGAGTTTTCAAGAGAAAAAAAATGAAATAAAGAAAACCCAAAAGTTACATTCCCCTCTTTGTGGTCAGGTTATTCCAACCACTTGGGCCTGGATATCCTGGGCCCCTCACCTCTCCAGATCTACCACAGCCCTGGAGAGCCTGAGTAGGCTGCTCCCACCCAGATACCGTGTCAGCAAATCCCCTCAGATCCGAGTGCTCTTCCAGCCAACTTCTGATGTCCTCCTCTCAGTCTTCAGCCTGCTATCTGAGCTGAGATCCATCCCTGAAGACCAGACTCCACCTCAACTTCTTGCCTGAGCCTGGTCCCCTGAGGCCAGCAGATGTTCCTACCAGGCAGGAGTGCTTGGTTTCCAGGGAGGACTCTATCTCCTCCATCTGCTTCTCACACAAGCCCATCTCAGGAGTGAATCTTGGGACAGGTGCCAGCTGGGGCCCAGACGTGACACAGAACCTGGAGTGTCCCTGGGACAGATTTCCCCCAAAAGTGGGCCTTTTCCCCCTTCTGGGACATAGTGGGCCCAGGAACTTCTCCCTAACTCAAGCAGCAAGAAGATGCCAAGTTCACCCCTGGCACCCTGCCCCAGTTCTGCTGAGCCTCAGGTGTCTCCCCAGCCTGGTCCCCTCCCACCCTGCCCCAGGACTATTACATGACAGTGAATGTGTGGAACGGGCCCCATGCCTGAAGGCAGACTTCAAGTTTGGGGAGGGCTTTCTTGCCCTTATTCTCTGTCCCAGGCCAAGGCTCTACGCCCCTTGGTTAAGTTGGGGTCCAAAGACCTTCAGAGAATGGAGCTGACTCCCCTCTCTGTCCCAATAGGCCAATCAGCTCCACCTAGCTTCTGCAGACCCGCTGTCAATCAGAGCTCCAGGCCACTTCCAGGAATAAGAGGAGGATCTATCAAGTGATGGAGGACACTACATGAGGAGGAACAAGCACAAGGATCATTCCAACCAACCCCACAAGCTGGGAAGACGACAGAAGGTGCTGCAGACACACAGCTAACCAAAGACCCATTCAGTCCCATCCAAAATGAAGCATCTCCCTTTACCAAATCCAGACCAAGGGCAAAACTTTGCCCTGCAGGGAGAGACTCCCTGTGGCAAGGGTGCCTGGGAACATGCTGTCTGCCCAAAGCCGAGCTGTTTTGCCCTCTTCACTTCCCAAAGTTAAAATGTGGCCTGCTGGAAAAGTAAGAGGACTTTGAAGTGCCTACACAAACTGTGAGACACACACAACTGACCTGAATGTGCCATGATAACATACATGTCAGAAATACCACTAAGAAAAATGGTAAAAGTAGATAGGAGGTCCCAGGAAGCTCTGGCCCTTAGCACCCTCCTGAGAACCCCTCTTTTCCAGTGTCAGCCGAGGCTCAGCCCTCAGGAGCCCATCTCAGCTCCTGCAGAAACAGAGAGAGACTGTGTTGCCTCACAGCACATACACACAGGAATAGGCACCGCTACTGCCCGTGTGCTGGCTGGAGGTCGCCCCATGCCCGTAGATCCACTGTGACACTCACAAGCAGGACCCAGTACAGCGTGGTCCCAGCCCAGGCAAAGCTGGTCCTGGCCACAGCTGCACCCTTTCTGAACCCTGTGGTGGAAAGAGAGCATAGGAAGTATGAACATGATTCCCAGGGGAGCGTGAGCTCGGGACATACCACCAACACACATAGATCAGGAAGGTAAGGTGCTCTTTATCACCAAAATTATTTAAAAATTAAAACATTGTATATCAGAAATGATATTAAACAATGACATGCTATTAATTATGTTGAACTTTCAAAGTATGTGTGTAGATATATATACATACATATGCACAAGTAAATCTAGAATTTTAAGGTTTAGAAACTATTAATCCCAGATTTAATAATTATGCAATAATTATTACATGCTACACATATTATTGTAATAGTTATTGTTGCACAATTATACAATAATTATTGTACATATCAGGAAATACTTCTTAAAGAATTCATTTAGGGGCTGAAGCTTGGTGGCAGAGCATGCACAAGCCTCTTGGTTTAATCCCTAGCACTGGCTCCCAAAAAAGTTCTTATTAGGAGAAACAACAAAATACAATTTATAATGGAAAAAATGTATGTGGTCAATAATATAAGAATGATAGAGAAAACATGCCTATGATTTTAAAATGTGGTATTGAAAAAGTTGTATTAATAATCATTGGTAATGTGGCTGTAAAGTTTAATACAAATATTAACAGGGAGTCTTGGAATACAAGGGACATAAAAATAAAATTTTTAAAGAATAAAAAAGTGCACCACGCCTACCTCCCAAGCACAAGGTCCTGAGTTCGATCCCCCATTCTAAATAAATAAATAATAAATAAATAATGGGAAAGGAGAGGGAAGGAAGAGATAAAACACAGCTAGGGCTGGCAATGTATTCAGTGGTTGCGTGCTTTCCTTTTTTTTTTTCTTTTTTTGGTACCAGGGATAGAACTTGGGACCTTGCACTTGAGAGGCAGGCAGCGGAACCACTGAGCTAAATCCCCAGTCCTGGTTCCATGCTTTCCTAACATGCACAAGGCCCTAGGTTCAGTCCCCAGTACTACCCCAACACACCAAAGCATAACAAAATTCTCTTTCTCCAAGATAGAAAATATACATTGTTTAATTCTTGAGAGCAGTTGCTAAATTCAGATCATTGTAAGTTTAAAATTTAAGAAAAAATTTTAAATTAGATATTTACAACATTCATCAATTGGAAACGCAGGGTTGCATGCATGCTAGGCAAGCGCTGAAGCACTGAGCTGAATCCCCAGCCCAATAAACTGGAAAAGTTAATATGACATCAATTGTCCCTAAATTTATCTACAGAGTCGATGTAATTTCAATGGCAATCTCAACAGGTAGGCTCTGTTTATGGATGTGAAACAGAAGCTGATGAGCTGATTCCACAAGGAACAGGGGGCTGGGGGCTGGTGATTAGCCCAAATGTTCCTACTGAAGAAAACCAAAAAAGCTGAGCTAAAGTATACAAAAACATATATATGTTCATAAACACATCAAAGAGCTTCAGACAGCTGAAATCTAGGGCAATGTCCAAGAACTGGGGAGGAAAAACCATCTCTCAAAGCTGCTTTTTTTGGGGGGGGGGTACCAGAGTACGAACTCTGGACCTTGCGCTTGCAAGGCAGTGCCAGAACCACTGAGCTAAATCCCCGGCCCTCAAAGCTGCTTTTATATAGAGAAACCAGGCTGTGGCTTGAAACCAGGACAAAAGGAACCAAGGCCAGAGCCCACCTGTCTCAGGGTCTGACAAACTACCTCAGGGTAGAATAATCCAGGCAGTCCCCATGTAGATTTGAGGTTTGCAGTCATGTAACTGAAGTGATCATCATGTGTTCAGGAGCAGTCCTGACATCAGGTTTCTAACTTAAATCCTCTCAGATAGGTGTGAGTATCTTAGACCTCAAATTATTTCTATCTTCACTTATTTCTACGTATGTGTGTGTGTCTGAGGATTAAACAAACTCAGGGCCTTTCCACTGAGCCACATCCCCAGGCGATTTTACTTTTTTATTTTGAGATAGGGTTTCGCCAAATTACCCAGACTAGCCTCAAACTTACAACCCTCCAGCCTCAACCTCACAAATAACTGGGATTACAGACTTGCACCATTGTGCCTGGAAGGTCACAAATATAAGGAAATAAGACACAATAACCAAGAACTACCAAAAATAGTAAACAGGCAACAGAAAAGCATTACAAAGGCTCAAGATAGTATAACTATCAAATAAAGACCCTAAATTATTCATACTTAGAGAAATTAAAGCCAAGCTCAACATAGCAGACTTGAACATAAATAGAAATTTAGAATGGAAAATTTATAATAAGTAAAATTTCTAAGAGAGAAGGAAAAGGGCCGGGAATTTAGCTCAGTGGTGTCGTACCTGCCTCGAAAACACAAGGTACTCAGTGTGATTCGAGGTACAGGGGAAAAAAAGGAAAAGAAGTAAAAGACATTCAAATTGCAAAGGAGGAGATAAAACCATATTAGATGATATGTTCTTTATGTACAGAAAATCTCAGAGTCCACAAGAAACAACAATGGGACTGGGGATTTAGCTCAGTGATTCTGCCGCCTGCCTCACAAGCAGAAGGACCCCAATTCAATCCTTGGTACCAAAAAAAACAAAAAAAACCCAGAAACAACGGATCAATGACCTACATATAAGAGCTAAAACTATAAAACTCTTAAAAAAAAGACAGTGGGGTAAATCTTCATGGCTGTGAATTTGAAAACAGAGGCTTAGATGATACACCAATAAAAATTAAGAAACAAAGAATAGCTAACTCAGACTTGATAGAATTTAGAACTTTTATGCATCAAAAGATATTATCAAGAAAACAACAAGCCAAACTACAGAATGAGGAAAACAGAATATAATATCCAGAATATATCAAGAACTCTTATAATTTAAGGAAAAATTTTTAAGTGGGTTAGGGACTTGAATTGACACTTCTCCAAAGATGATGTACAAATGAAAAAGAGAAAAAAGAGGTCCAGTGTCATTGTTCTTAGCAAAAGATAAGTGAAACCACAGTGAGCTACAACTACACACCTACTAGGACCACTATAAATTAAAAAGGTGGGAAGTAAAACATTGGCAAGAATATGGAGAAAACAGAATGCTTAGACACTGCTAGCAGGAATGTAAAATGATGGTTAGGGCACAGTGGAGAACAGTTTTGTGGTTCCTCAAAAAGCTAAAGATAAAATTACCATATGACCTTGCACTTTACTCCTCAGTATATACCTAAAAGAAGTGGAAATGGAGCCTGGAAGGCTGAGATACATGGATCCCAAGCTCCAACCCAGCCTGGGCAATTTAATGATTTCACAAAACCCTGTCTCAAAATGAAAAATTCAAAAGGGCTGGGGCTGGGATGTAGCTCAGTGTAAAAGCCTGGGATCAATCCCCAGTACTGTCGAAAAAACAGTGAAAATGGGGACCCGAACAAATACATGTTCATGGCAACACTATTCACAATGGCCCAAAGGGGAAAACAGTGCAAATGTCCACCAACAGATGGATAAACAAATTATGGTACATACTACAACAGCTCATACAGTAAAAGGAATGGAATTTCAATGCATTATGACACTGATGAACCTTGAGGACATGATGCTGAGTGAAACAAGCCAGACACGAAAGAAAAACATTGTCTGATTCCATTTACATGAGGTTCCCAGAACAGGCCAATTCGTATAGACAGGGGCTGGAGGGAGAGGAAAACAGGGGGCATCATTATGGGAACAGAGTTTATGTTGGAGATGATCAAAAAGTTTTGGGGAGAGAGAGTCAGTGATAGATGCACAGCACTGTGAATTACTGTCACTGAATTTTATGCTTTTCGGCACGCACCCCTACTCCTCAAAGCACCGGATCTCGTCTGAATTTTATACCTGAAAATGATCAGAATGATGAATATGACCACTGTCCTTATCCTCTGACACAGGCAGGGCATGGATATCCTGAAGGCACCAGGCCAGGTAAACTCTGGTCAGTGAGGCTGACCAGAACCCGCACCGTGTTGAACAACCTTAGGTTAGGCTTCGGGTTAGGGTTAAGGTTAAGCCTTTCACACCTCATTTCTCTAATGGAGAAATGGACCAGTTCCCAGGCCCAGGAAAGCCCTGGGACAGCACACACTGAGCCTTCGGGAGGGACCTCAGCAGAAGCTGCAGCAGCCAAGGCCTTACCATCCACCCACAGCCTGGCCCCAGCAGGCGGCCTGTTCTCAGCTAAGCCACCGAAGGCTGCAAGAGTATGTACCAGTCTGCAGTCCCAGAGCTCCACCAGGGATCACCTGGCTATTCTACCACATCAACAGCCAATTCAATACCAAATGAATGGAGAAGAAATCATGGATAGGGGCCGCGGATGTAGCTCAGTGGTTCCGTCACCTGCCCCGCAAGCGCAAGGACCCGAGTTGGATCCCTAGTACCAAAAAACAAAACAAAAAAAGAAATCATTGATAATCTGTTATGCTGTATTCTGACACATAAAATAAGGGTGGTGGGGCTTCTCTAAGGGGAGGCTCTTCCAAGAATACTGGTTGATAAGGTTGACTAAATTAAAAACCAGACATCTCTGGCTGGGGATTTAGCTCAGTAAGTACAAGGTCCTGATTTTGATCCCCGGCACCGGAAAAAAAGAAATCACACGTCTCATATTTTGTTTTTAAATGCTGGAAAATAAGAACAGGGTAAACGAAAAAGAAAACCAAAATCTTTTCTTTGACAAATATAACAAAGAATTTCAGAGTTGGTAAACAAATCCTGATCCCCTAGACGATGGGGGCAGGGTTGCGGCGCCCTCTGGTGGTGGTGCTGTGTATCATGCCCTCCAAAGAAGGGATCAAATCCAGGGAGGGAGACCCTAAGAGTTCAAATGCCATCTCAACTGTCGTAAAATGTATCTAGAAACTGGATTGAAATGTCTGTGAAAGACATACACTCAAGGTACACCTGAAACTCATTTGTGACATTTCTGTGTGTCTCCTGCATTAACTGGTATGTTCTGCTGAAAACTGAAAACGAACTGATCATGGTTATGCAGTGTGGATGAGTCAGCTACGTGGAGCAGGTCACACAGTGAGACTATAAAGTGGTGCAACCATTCTGGAAAGTAGTGTGGCAGTTTCTTTAAAGCATAAGCATGCACTTACACACGGCCCATAGCAGCACTCCTGGGGACTTAAAAGAGAAGTGGGGGCTGACATCCACACAAAAACCTGGACACAAATGTTCACAGTCTCTTATTTTTAATAACCAAACTGTTTCTCAATAAATGACAATAAGAACCAGATGCAACTAACACCAAATCCAGAAAAAAATCATTCCCATAGCTATAAGTGCTCAAATAGTGATTGAAAACAGGTTGATTAAGCCTGGGTTCCTAAAAAGCAATGGTCAGGCAGGGATCCTCATACTGTGGCATTAGGGAGAATCACCAAGGACAAGGAAGAGAAGAGGACCAGCCCCGGGATACAGATCTTGGCACACTTACTACTTCTTCTGTGTGGGGCCGGGGATGTAGCTCAGTGGTTCTGCCGCCTGGCCTCGCAAGCGCAAAGTCTTGAGTTCGATCCTCGGTACCAAAAACTACTTCTTCTGTGGACAGGGCCCCCAAGACGTCAAATAAAGTCGTCATTTCTCAACACAGGGAAAGAAGAGAGGAGAATCCATCTGGTCACAAGCATTTCCCACACTTCTGTGCTGGACCAAGGTAAGGGTTTGGGCAGCTGGCTGGTCAAGGCACAGCAGTCACCACAGGAGGTGACAACTGGCCCCAAAGGGGAATCTGGCCAGAAGGATCTTTATGGGTTTCAGAGGGTCTGATACATTAGCAAAGACTTTTTTTAACTACCAAAAAAAAAGTGCTCAAAGCCAAAAATAAACAGAAAGCAAAGAACACATGACTTTTGCAGAACATGACTTTGTTCTTCAAAGCTACAGAAGGGGCAGGATTTAGCTCAGTGGTGCTGCCACCTGCCTCACAAGCGCAAGGTCCTGAGTTCAATCCCTGGCACCAAAAAAAAAAAAAAAAAAGCTACAGGTAACTAAATATTTTTCTCTAACTATGAAAAGATTAAAAATTAAGGGGCCTGGGGATTTAGCTCAGTGGTTTCACTGCCTGCTGCACAAGCACAAGGACCTGAGTTTGATCCCCCATACCCCCCCCCAAAAAATTAAGGCAGTCACCCCCTTCCAGAGTTTTATGATTAACATGTGATCCTTTGAACATATCAGCTGGAGAGAATAACACTCAAGGACACAACTTGAAAGATTTGTATTCTCTGGGAGACAGTGTTGCTTTTCTTCCTCTCCCTGTGGGAGGAGGCTGGGCCCTTGTGCGTGCTAGGCAAGAGCCAGCCCTCGACCCTGAAACAGTGTACAGAGGCAGCAGTGCAACTGTCCTGGTGACTCAGGAACAGACTGGACCTAGGACCTTCATACTACATCATTACACCATCAGTCCTGTTTCTTCCATTTTTTATTTTGAGACAAGGTCTAAGTCACTAAATTGCCCAGCCTAGGCTTGAACTTTCGATCCTCCTGCCTCAGCCTCCCAGAGTGCTGGGATTACAGGTGTGTCCTCCTGCTGCAACATACAAATAGAGAAATTGCACTGGGAATTTGGATGTAGACCTAAATGAGCTTCTTTACAAATGGACCCTTTTCTTTTCCTTTTTGGGACCGGGGGTAGAACTCAGGATCTCACATTTGCCAGGCAGGCACTGTGCTGCTGAGCTAAATCCCCGGCCCAGGACCTTTTTTTTCTTCCCCAACTTTGCAAGGTAATTATTCCGGCATTTCACAGTAACCTAGCTGAGAAGATCCTGCAACTCAGTAGGATGTTAAAATATCTCATGGATGCACCCGTGAGGTTGTAGGAGCCTGAGAAGCTGCACTCACCCAAAGTCCCAGCACCTGCCAGCAACGGCCCAGGTGCACAGCACTGCGGCTACCAGCTTATGGGTTACAGTATCACAGTGCTCAGTTCTGACAAACCCCAACCTAAGGCTGCCATGTGCCCTGGAGCTCTGTGCTCTTAACTTTTTTGAAATCCACACTTACTCTCTAAATTGGAGGCAACAAAGTGTTTCAGCAAAGGGGCTGACTATGACTATTTTGCCTCTTCAGGTCCCTCAATTCTGCATTGCATCATGAAACCAGCCACAGAACAGTGAACAGATGCATATGGCTGTGTCCCAATGAAACAGGGCCTACGAGTGAGAGGCCTGACACAGTGACCCCAACCATTCCCGTAGTGTACTGATGTCTCCCACTGCTATCTCCAATCTAGACCTCTTCAGCCCTCGTGTGTGTGGCACAGACATCTCAAGTCTGAAATGCTCACATCAGGACTCAACATTCCACCTGTCCCAGATGTGGTCAGTAGCATTCAGCTTCTAGTCTACTTATTTTCCTGTATTTTAGAACTGAAAAGCAACCCTTGTATATACATATATATATATATTTTTTGGTACCAGGGTTTGAACTTGGGTCCTTGTGCCTGCACAGCAGGCGGCAAAGCCACTGAGCTAAATCCCTGACCCAACCCTTGTATTTTGTAGATTCCCTTGCAGCTGAGTATTGGAGAGATTGTTGGGTTAAGTGCTCCTATGTGCAATGGGAAGGCAGAAATGACAGTGGCCGTGGCCGCCAGGGTTACCTTCCCTGCATGCCTGCTGTTTCGGAGACACAGGACCAAGCACAGACGTCAGGTTTTAGGGCCTAAGGAGGGCATGTTGTTAGCACAAGTGTGCTGCTGGCTGAATCCCCAGGCATGGAATGCCGACCGCATCTGTGGAGACTGTGTTGGGCCGGAAAGAAATGTGACTGCCATCTGGCTACCGAAGACATTTTTGATACATATTGCCAGTTCCAGTTTATAAGACATAAATCTAAGTGCCAGGGGTGTAGCTCAGTGGCACCACACCTGCCTGGCAAGCACAAGGTCCTGAGTTCGATCCCTGGTACCAAAAAAAAAAAAAAAAAGCGATGACATTGTATTAAGACTAAACAGAGCTTTTTGGTGATGTTGGAGCGGGGGAGATCCAGCTCTGCCAAGGACATCGGGTCTCAGCATCTTAAATGTACTTTCAGTGCCTTTTCCCCACCTCTAAGGCTCCCAATAAAGTAATTTGCCCCCCCAAAAAAAGACTAAACAATGACAATATATGCAAATAAGATGACTGCTTATTGTAGAAGGCATGAGAAATGGCAGAGTTTATGAGTGAGGTAAGTGTAATAGTGAATGAACCCTTATATAAATATTTAAAAACTCAAATTATCCCACAAAGGAAAGATGTTATCAGTCTTGGATGTCTTGATGGTGTGGGGTCACCTTTGAGGCATGTTGCTTTCTTTTACTTTGTAAACAATAGGGCATAAATTAAAACTAGAAATCAGCAATCACCAGAACAATGAGTTTACATAGAGTCCTGACTTCCCATCTGCTCCTCTGGATTTGCAGGTCAGCAGCCTGGAAATGAGTTTGCTGACACAATTGTTTAGAGGTCTTACTTTGGCTGGGCGTGGTGGTGCACACCCGTAACCCGGCAGGGAGGCTGAGGCAGGAGGATCACCAGGAGTTCAAGGCCAGTCTGAACTACAACACACAGTGAGACTCTGTCTCAAAGAAAAAAAAAGATAATTTAAAAATAAAAATAAAGTATTAATTCAAATTTCATATATATTTGAAATTTATAATCAACTGAGTTGACAATAGGTATGTGCCACTATGCCCAGTTGGAGTTTCTTTTGATCCAGAAGTTTTTAACAAGACTTGTTAAGTATTTTTCTTTCTTTTCTTTCACATTTTATTGTTTGCTTACAATTGTTTTGGATTATGATTAAGTCCTGTGTCCTACCACATCCCTTTATTCAATTTGCATGATTATCTTCTGATCTGACTTTTTTTTTTTTTTTGGACAAATATTCCATGATCATTCCTTTATTCCCACACTGGTTTTCGTCTGCAGATTTGTCTAAATCTGGAATGGGTGCACCAAGCATGGCGGCAGGGTGAGCCCCCTTCTGACCTGTCCCTCCCTGTGACGAGACCCAGCAGAGGCGGGGCGAGCGGGTGTGTGACAGTCTGGTTGCCTGGAAGCAGCTGGGGACACAATGGGGCTTGGGAGGGGGTAGGGTGAGGTGTCCAGCTACCCTGCTTTGTCCTCCAAGCCACCAGGTCAGTGTACCCCGGGTGCCTCATTAGGTCGTGCCCCACATCCTTTCCCAGAGTCCCAAAACCTCTGCCCCCAGGGACCGGGGATGTAGCTCAGTGGTTTCGCCGCCTGCTGCGCAAGCGCAAAGACCTGAGTTCGATCCCCGGTGCCAAAAACAGAAAACAAAAAAAGCCCACCTCTGTCCCCAGCTCGAACCCGCGGAATTCCCTTCCCCAAGTCTGGGACTTGGGTCTACGCTCCGTGCCGTTCGGAGACCGGGAAAGGCCACGGAGCTCAGGCCCTGGCCCGGGTCCCGCTGTGCTAGGAGCCCCATTGTCCTGGGTTTGTTTTCCCGGCGCCCGGGATACGCGGCGGCCCCACCGGGCGAGCGGATCCCGAGCCGGTGCCACCTCCCGTCCCCAGGTGCGGTCCCACGCCATGGGCTCAGACGTCTGGGTCGGGGCTTGGCGGCCTCACCTTCCCCGCGGCCCCATAGCAGCGCTGTACAACGGCCCGGGGCCCAAGTACAAGCTGCCGCCCAACACCGGTAGGGGCGGCGCGGGGCCCTGGAAACAGCCCGGGGAAGGGGACAGCGGCGGGTCAGGGAGAGAAGGGACCAGGCTCACCCTGGGCGCCCCTCCCAGGCTACCTCCTACACGACCCCTCGCGGCCGCGCGCCCCGGCCTTCACCTTCGGAATGCGCCTCCCCGAGCGGCAGACGACGTGCGGGCCCGGCCCAGGCCACCTAGTGCCGCCCCGCTTGACCGTGCGAGGCCCTGACAGCGCCCCCGCCTACTCCATCCAGGGCCGCCTGCGACACTCGGCGCCCTTCCGCACTCCTGGACCCGGTCAGGACCCCTGGGGCCCGGGCCCGGACTTCCCCGGGGAGGGTACCTGGAGACGCCCCCTTGGTATCCCAGCACCCCACATCCGGACCTCACAGTTCAGAAAGTCCAACCCCTGCAGGCTTTGCCAGGGTTGGCCCAACCCCCGTTCCCGTCTCAAGACCCATGCCCGGTCCACATCCCTGGTGCGCCCCGCAGGCAGGTACTTCCCGGAACGCGCGGGGAACGCCACGTACCCCAGCGCGCCTCGCCACACAATCGCACCCCGGAACTGGGGCGTCGGAGCCTGGCAGCAGACCCCAGGTGAGGCTGGAAAAGCCCCATCCTCACATCCCAGCCCCTAGCCATCCCCCGGCCCACCGGCCCGACCGAGCCGACCCTGGGGCTCCTCCCAGGCCCCGGGGCTTACACGGTGCCCTCGCTTCTGGGCCCGGGCGTGATCGGCAAGGTCTCGGCGCCCACCTACTCCATCTACGGCCGCAGCGCGGTGGGCAGCTGCTTCGAGGACCTCAGCAAGGTTCGGGGCCTCAGACGTGGGGCGGGCCCTGGGCCAGGGCTGGGGGACCTAGCGGGACCCACAACCTCCGCCCTCCCCAGAGCCCGGGGCCCTGTGCCTACCACGTGGTGAACCCTGGGGTCTATAAGACCCGCGCCCCCCAGTTCACGATGCTGGGGCGGACTTCGCCCCCCCGGGACAACACGCTCAAGCCGGGACCCGCAGCATACAACGTGAACCAGGTGGTCTGGAGCCCAAGGCCGGGGGTGCCGGGTGGGGGGCGTGGCTTGAGGCCCACGAGGGCCGGGGCTTCAGGAACCGCAAGCTCCGGGAGGTCAGCGGCATCTCCCGGGTCCGCAGCATCGGAAGCCTGGCGGCTGGAGCTTCGGGATCCGGCACTCGGAGTACCTGGCCCGGATGGTGACCGAAGCGGACAAGTGACCCGGAGGGCGGGAGGGCAGGCCACTGCCCGTAGCCCTTTGCTTAAAGTTTCCAAGCCAGCCGCGTGTCCGCCTCTTTCTCTCTGCGCCGTTTCGCCAGAGCGGGGGGAAGGGTGCCCGGGCCGGCAGACGCGGAGGCCCTAGACCACAGGGGAGCCCGCAGGCCCAGCGCTCCCGCCCGGCAGTCCTGCGCTCGCCAGGCAACTCGGGATTGGCCAAGTGCGTGCGAGCTCTGCCCCCAGCCGCTAGGACTCTCCCAGATCTGACCTTCTGGCGGCCAGTGGCCAAGGTGTGCTCAGCACCTGCGTCTTGGCTCCTGGCGGCTGGCGACTCGGGGCAAACTGGAAAGGAAACTCGAGCCAGACGGGCGAGGGCTGCCGTGGTGAATAGGTACAGGCGGGATCAAGCTATGAGGCTGAGAAGTGGAAGCCAGTCACGGGTCAGAAGGGTGGACATCAGAGACACCGGAGCAGGGTCGGGACAAATGAACGTAGCCGCAAAGACACGGACACGGGGTCAGGTTCCAGGGTGTCTCCTTTCCCGCAGGCCCGGAGCAATGGCGGCCCGGGGAGCCTGGCCCCCACCTACCCCTGCGCTAGGTGGCCTCTTCGGGGTAGGGGGACGGGGACCTCCAGACCCTGCTCCAGAGCCCAAGCAGCTCCCGGAGCTGATTCGCAGGAAACGAGACGGAGAGCGTCTGAGTGAGGAGGATATCAGGCACTTCGTGCATGCGGTGGTGGAAGGCAGCGCACAGGATACACAGATCGGTATGTGGGGAGGGCTGGGCACCCGGAACCCCAACCTGGACCCTGGCACCAACTGCCCCACGGAACGTCCACCCCCAGGGATGCCACTGTGCCCCGCCACCAGCTCCAGGATGCCCATGCCATGGGCATACCCCCTTCATGTGTCCGCACCTAGGGGCCATGCTGATGGCCATCCGGCTTCGGGGCATGGATCTGGAGGAGACCTTTGCATTGACTCAGGCCCTGGCCAAGTCTGGGCAGCAACTGGAGTGGCCAGAGGCCTGGCACCAGCAGCTGGTGGACAAACATTCCACAGGGGGCGTGGGTGACAAGGTCAGCCTGGTCCTGGCACCTGCCCTGGCTGCATGTGGCTGCAAGGTTAGAGACCACCTCCTCTCCAGAACCTCTGACCCCAAGAGTCAGCAACCAGGCAACCCACAGGCAGCTCCCGACCTCAAGCCTGGCCCAGACAGATCCCACTTGTCCCACCCAACCCCAGAACAGAACTTGGGTCCTCCTCAAGCCCACACTAGGCCTCCTGGAATAAGACCAAGATACACAGAAATCTCCTTAGTCCTCTCTGTACCCTAGAGAGGACGCTAAGGGAAGAGCTGAGTATTCCTCTGTCCCTCAGACTTCTGTCTCCAGGGATGGGTCCAACTCCTACCCCACTGATACAATGACACACACACACCCCAGCCAGGACAATTTATTCTCCATTCCCTCTTCACTAGCTGGGAACCCACTTTGTATTCCTGCCGACCAGGTGCCAATGATCAGTGGACGTGGCCTGGGGCACACAGGTGGCACCCTGGATAAGTTGGAGTCCATTCCTGGATTCAGTGTCATCCAGAGCCCAGAAAAGGTACAGTCAGGCCACGGACTGGTCTTTGATGTGGGTTGACAGACATGGGCTGTAATTACTGAAGGATCACTGATAAGCACTTTATGGGGGTCTCTAGTGAGAATACTGATTATTGAAAGATTGACAGTCATTGACCTTGAGTCAGGGTCAAGAGAACTTTAACCAAGATCGTTCCTGGGGACTTGCTAATCATTAAAGGGCCATATACTTATCAGGAACCTTGCCGGGTCAGCAGAGTTATTTCTGAGAACTTAGCAGAATCATCTCTAGGTCACTGATACGCACTGGTCACAGTTCTGAGCCTTTCCCAAGTCACTGATGAAGGCCAGTAATAGGGTCTTTCATAAGCTTTCACCTGCGGTGGGGGGTCTGACTAGATGCAAATGCTGCTGGAGCGAGTGGGCTGCTGTATCGTGGGTCAGAGTAAGGAGCTGGTCCCTGCGGATGGACTCCTGTATGCAGCTCGAGATGTGACAGCCACCGTGGACAGCCTGCCACTCATCACAGGTGACCTGACCTGACTCCAAGGACTCCCTTCTGCATGTAACAGACCCGATTTCCAACCTCACGGTCAGGGCCCTCTCACTATGGGTGACTAGACTGTAGGACCGCCTCCTATCACGGGTGATCTGACCCCAATGCCAGTATCCCCTTATCACAAGACGCCTGACCACCAATTCCTGGAGGTGGGCTGCCGAATACACAGAATACACAACCCGCTAGGCATGGCTACCCCCATCGAGGAGGCCAGCCCCTCCTCTCTGACCCCAGAGCGAGCATCCCCTGCCTGACCTCTCACCTCCTCCACAGCCTCCATCCTCAGTAAGAAGATCGTGGAGGGTCTATCCGCTCTGGTGGTGGATGTTAAGTATGGTGGGGCCGCAGTCTTCCCTGACCAGGAACAGGCCCGGGAGCTGGCAAGGGCACTGGTGAGCCCTGCCCCTCCCTGCTGGGCCTGACTTCCCTTGCACCTCTCTGTCTTTGCCCACTCAGCAGACTCTCCTCCACGGCCCACTACCCACCACTGTTGCCTAGTCAAGGCTGGCCTGGCTTGAGCCTTGATACACCCTCCAGGGGGTGCCCCTGCAACCCAATCCTGGGAAAAGGCCCTCCTGGTGCTCCCCCTCCCAGCCCCACCTGGCACAATGCTGATAGGTCCCTAGCCAAACCTTCCCCGACCTCCTCCTGGCTGGACTGGGACCCAGGGTGCGGCAGGGCTGGAGTATGATGGGCTACAGGAGGCCCAAGAGACGTCCATACGGAGCCTCCCTCCACAGGTTGACGTAGGGGCAGGCCTGGGGATGAGGGTGGCGGCCGCCCTAACCGCTATGGACAATCCTCTGGGCCGCAGCGTGGGCCACGCCCTGGAGGTGGAGGAAGCGCTGCTTTGCCTGGACGGTGCAGGGCCAAGGGACCTGCGAGACCTGGTCTCTCAGCTCGGTGAGCTTGGTGGAGAGGGCGGGGCCCGGGCTACAGGGCGCCGCACAGGACACCCCAGCTAAACCCGCCGCGACCGCCGGTAGGTGGCGCCCTGCTCTGGCTGAGCGGACAGGTGGGGACCCACGCGCAGGGCGCCGTGCGGGTGACCACGGCGCTGGACGACGGCTCTGCAAGGGGCCGCTTCGAGAGAATGCTCGCGGCGCAGGGGGTGGACCCAGGCCTGGCCAGAGCGCTGTGCTCCGGGACCCCCGCCCAGCGACGCCAGCTGCTGCCCCGCGCGCGCGAGCAGGAGGAGCTCTGTGCGCTAGAGGACGGTGAGGGCAGGACGGCAGCCCCCTCCCCAAACCCGGCTGGCCCCGCCCTCTCAGGCCCTTCCGCGTCGTTGGCCAAGCCCCCACTTCCCGCTCGCTCCCTGCAGGCACCGTGGAGCGCATCCAGGCGCTACCGCTCGCTCTTGTGCTGCGTGAGCTCGGGGCTGGACGCAGCCGCGCCGGAGAGACGATCCGGCTGGGGGTAGGGGCCGAGCTGCTGGTCGACGTGGGCCAGAGGCTGCGCCGCGGTAAGCCCTGCCTAGGACCTCGCGGTGTCGACGCCCCCGCCCGGCGCGGCGCCCTGACCGCGCGCCCTGACGCCCCCCGCAGGGACGCCCTGGCTCCGCGTACACCTGGACCGCCCGGCGCTTAGCACCCCGCAGCGCCACGCCCTGCAAGAGGCCCTCGTGCTGTCCGAACGCGCGCCCTTCGAAGCCCCATCGCCCTTCACCCAGCTGGTCCTGCCGCCGCCCGTCTCACAGTCCTAAAGCCGAGCAGCTCGGTAGGCTGGTAGCTTTGAGGGCGGGGTTGGGCACGTGATCTCCGCGGTTGCCCTTTGCGCAGGCTCAGCCCCTTCGGCGCATGCGTCCTGGCGGCGAACGTGGCGGCGAGTTCCGGCACTAGGTACTGACGTCTGGGCCTGGGAAGGGGGTCCGGGCCGGCCTCGCGGTTGGTGTAGCACGGGTTTCTAGTCCCGCGTACCCGCTGGGAGCTGCGCTTAGAAATACTTCTCACCCCAGGGTCCTTTCCAGAAGAGAAGTACTTTGGTGGGGGGGGGGTAGTGTGAGCTGAAGCGAGCCCCCGGAGAACCGGAATGCGGTGGGAAGAGGTTTACTTTTGGGGGTTGCAAACCAGTCCCTCAACGCCGTTCAGGAAACGGGTTTATCATAAGTATGTACATGGCTCGGGATCCTGGCGAGGTGTACATTGCTTCCTGTCAGGGAGATAAGCAGCTCTTGGTAGCAGGCACAGATCGGGCAGGGTGAGGCTAGCCAGCCTAGGGATCCCGTGTTAAAAGGACAGGAGTGACAAGTATGGCTTTGGACGTGCAGAAATTTGGCAACACCCAAGCTGGAGCTTTCAGCTTCAGAGGCGGACTCTGGCTTAGGGGAGCTGGCAGAGCCTGAGCTTGGAGCAGCAGGTCTCTGCAGAGACCAGGGGGCCCAGTTACCTTTTTGTCCCCTCCCTTCCAGTTCTTGACACCTTTGTTCTCTTCCAGGAGCATCAGGGCCATGTTGCTTCTGACTCGAGGGCCCAAGGCTTGGCCCAGGCTCTCTCTGCTCAAGCCCCCAAACCTCCCTAGGACCCTGAACGATGGAACCCTGTGTGAAAGAGCCCAGCACTTCTCAGGACGGGGCCCTGCAAAAACTGTTAGGCAGGGCCAGCCCTTAGGCCCTGGGCTTCGAACCAGGCTCCTGATCACTGCCCTTTTTGGGGTAGGGCTGGGTGGGGCCTGGCTGGCTGCCAGGGCTGAGAAGGAACGGCAGAGGCAACAACGTCGGACAGAGGCCCTGCGCCAGGCCAGTGTAGGCCAGGGCGACTTCAGTTTGCTGGACCACCACGGCCAGGCCCGCTGCAAGGCCGACTTCCAGGGTCAGTGGGTGCTGATGTACTTTGGCTTTACCCACTGTCCTGACATCTGCCCTGATGAGCTCGAGAAGCTGGTGCAGGTGGTACAACAGCTAGAAGCCCAGCCTGGCCTGCACCCCGTGCAGCCCATCTTTATCACCGTCGACCCTGCACGGGACGACACAGCAGCCATGGCCCGTTATGTGCAGGACTTCCACCCAAGGCTGCTGGGCCTGACAGGTTCTGCTGAGCAGGTGGCCCAAGCTAGCCGAAGCTACCGTGTATACTACAGAGCCGGCCCCAAGGACGAGGACCAGGACTACATTGTTGACCACTCCATTGCCATCTACTTGCTCAATCCTGATGGTCTCTTCACTGACTACTACAGTCGGGGAAGGTCAGCAGAGCAGATTGCAGACAGTGTGAGGCAGCACATGGCTGCCTTCCAAAGTGTCCTGTCCTGAACGGGGAAGCCTGGGCCCTGTCATTAAACAGGAAGTACTTGTGTACTGAGTCTGCAGGGGTGTGTGTGTGCAGTGTGTGCACGCGCGTGCAAAGCTCTGTACCAGCAGGCATTTTTCAAGGTTTTTTTTTAAGGGATAGGTAGAACAGTGACTCCACTTGATTTTCTGGGGCCAGCCAGGAGGGGGTGATGGAGCAAGCAGCCCCTTGGCACACAGGGTCCTGGGACAGACTTCTCTACTACACAGCAGTTCCAGCTCCTCATTCAGGGCTGGGCCATCGATGGGGCCATATAGGTCTGGAAGCGCTTGTGGGCTCGCTGGTGTGTGAGCAATCTCAGGGACATGGTGTCCACGGCGGTCTCCAGCCCCGGCTGCTGACTGATCTCCACTGTGTAGTCATTGGCCTGCAGGGGCAAGGTATCAGCAGGGTCCAGCAATGATTTCCCCACCTGTGTGACCTAGGCCACTCACCAGCTGCAGCGAGGCCAGCATGGAGCGACACACCTCGAAGGCAGGCTGGCCAGCCACCAGTTCCGCAAAGGGACACCACTCGTTGAGCTGGGGAAACCGTGAGACCACCTGGTCCCCATAGGTGTGGATGTCAAAGGGCTCGTGCTGCTCCTGAACAGGGGAGGGGTGCGTTGATGGTAGGGAGGGAGAAGCCCTGGACACGCCCTGGGTAGGCAGCTCCAGCTCCCAGGTTATACCCACCCCTTACCTGCTCCTGTAGCAGAGGCTGGATGGTATCCTCCCAGTCCCTGATGCGCTGGTTCAGCTCTGTCTCCTGGACAAACTTCTGGGAGGTAGCAATGAAGAGCTCCTAGGGCAGGACCAGCAGGGGTTGCCACCCTGACCTGGAGAACCAGGGTGCCCTCACCCAGCTCCCCGCCCCCACATCCAAACTTACCACATTCCTCCGAACCAGCTCCTCATACCTCAGCGACTCTGGCATGGCCTCTGCATCTGGGAAGGGCCAGCCGTGAGCTGCTGCAGCTGTGAGCTGCTGCAGCTGTGGGCTGTCCCACCTCCCCTCCCACAGCTTCTGCCCCCCCAGCACACCCTGGCCAGCTGGACCTACCCAGGTCACTGGCATCCCCCGCCTTTGCTCCCTCAAGCTCCTCATCCTCAGGCTCTAGAAAGTCATCTGCTGGGACACGAGAGGCCCATCAGCTGGCAGGCGGTTCCAAGCCCTGCCCCACCCCCGGCAGGCACCCACCAGCTGCCCCCAGGTCCTCCAAGGCCTCCTCCAGGTGGTCATCCTCGGCAGACCACGTCCCCTCCTCGGCCCTCGGCAGCCACTGCTCAGCCGTCTGTCCATAGAGAGGTCTGTGAGGTCACTGTCGCCTCCCATCAGGGCCCCACAGAGTCCCAGACTCTGGTGGCGGAGTACTTGCCTGCTGCCTCTGCAGCTTCCGGAGGGTCTCCAGCTGCTGACTCACATGGTTCCAGTACAGGACCTCCATGTCTGCGGACAAAGCCTCATGAGGGCTCCTGTCCTGCCCAGGCTTTTACCAGTCTAGCCAGGGCTTTGGGTGACCCCAGGGCAGGGGGTGTGGGATGAAGAGAGCAGAGTAAAGACTCCTCCCTGAGCACATCCACATGTCCTGGCCTCACCTGCAAAGGTGGGACCCTTTCGCCGGGTCCTCCTGCTGTCGGCATGGTCAGCATCTGCGAGGGAACTCAGTTAGCAGGAGTCAAGCTAAGGCCCTGACCCCCACTGGCAGGGGCTGCTCTCAGCATCCAGATAAGGGTGAGACCCTCTTCCTCAGCCCAGGTGGATGGGGTGTGTCCCACTCACAGGCAGCCAGGTACCACTGGTGGAAGTCCTGTAACTTGGCAGCACCCTTCCTCTTACGCTTCTGTCCTGGTGTCTCCTCCACGCAGGGGGGCACAGAGTAAGGCTTACCTGGGGGCAGATAGGCCGTCTCAAAAGCAGCCATGGATTAGGGTGCAGGGCTCACCCCTATCCCATTATCTTGTGCCCCAGCAAACCTGGTCAGGGGACCTGAGTGCAGGTAGCCATACCCAGTTACCTTTCTTGAAGGGCTTAGAGTCCAGGGAGTTGAAGGGGTCCAGGCTCTGCCAGGGGTCTGGGGCCTCCTAAGCACAGCACAAGCACACCCTAAGGGGGAGTAGGGGCTGCACACCTTCCCTCCCAAAGCCCAGAAACCAGGTCCAATCACAGCCCCGGAATCCAACCACACTCAACCCAGGATCATAAAGGGTGGTACTCGAGGGACATAGCCCAGAGCTGCACAGAGGGGACTTCAAATTCTGGAAGATTTCCTTGAAGAGTGCAAAGGGCCACATGCTCAAGCTCAGATGTTGAGGCACCGAAGACTGCCAGGTGGCATCCTTGCACACACACCCCTGCAGGGCACCTGGGTCCTGACCCCCCTCACCTTCATCCGGGACACAGGTTTTGGGGCCACCTCTCGCTCCCGCAGCATGTGCCTCCTGGGTGGGGTGACACTCTGCAAAGAAACAGGCTACCATGTCCCCTTTCCTGCCCCTTGTCCACCCAAGGCACTGCATACCCCATTAGCTTGGCCCTGGGGTTCATGTCAAGAACGTTGTGGGGACCTTTGGGACAAGAAGTTCAAACAGTCAGAAGACTGAAAGTGAAACCAAAAGCCCTAAGAAACACTTTTGAACCTACAAATAGCTGCTGCAAAACTTCTTAATCATATAATAAAAAGCTGGGCAAAGTGACACATCCCTGTAATCCCAGCATTTAGGGAGGCTGAGGCAGGATTGTAAATTTGTCCAGCCTGGGCAATTCAGCAACAACGTGTCTCAAGGGGCTGGAAATGTAGCTTGGTGGTAAAGCACTCCTGGGTTCTATCCCTAGTACCACCAAAAAAAGGACAAAAATCCATCTAGCATTAAAAGATGTTAACATTTCCTCCGACATACAGCCAGCTGTTTTCTCAGGGTCTCTCACATGCTAAGCAAGACCTCTGCTACTGAGCTACATCCCCAGCCTAGATGTTGCTTTGGTTCTGTTTTAGTAGGTAAGGAGGATTTCTTAGCTCTACACTTGGAGACTGGACCCTTGGTAGTTGATGGAGGCACCACAGCCCTCCAGATCCATCCTGCCAGCCTGACCACAGGGGGCCCACAGAGCCTTGGAGAGGAGCTGCCAGACTTTCAACACCAGCCCAGCCCTCAGCCCTGAGGAACAGCTGCTCAGAGAGGGGAGGAACATGAGAGCTGCTGTCAAAAGGCTGACTGAAGATGGCCAGGCCAGGATAGGGCTCCAGGAGCCTGGTGTACAAAGACCAGAGAGAAGGGGCAGAAACCAGCAGGCCCAGGGCCAAGGCCACTGCACGGTCCTCCCTATGTAAGGGTGACTCAGCCCCAGGGCAAGGCACCCTTTGTGGGGTCCCACCTGCTGCGGGCTCGTGGGCTCCTTGGGCTCCTCGGGCTCCAGAGCAGCCCTGGGGGCCGCAGCCTCTGGAAGCTCTACTGCCTCCTGTGCATCTGCGTCATCCTCATTCCCAGTGCTGAGCACTGGACCTTCTGGAGCGGTGCCTGGGCAGGGAACAAGAGACCAGTGAGCCCAGGAGCTGATGAGGCTGCCTTGGCTGATGCCGGGGAGCCCAAAAGGCCCCCCAACTTCTTGGCGTCATTGCTAGTATATGGAGACCAAAGGAGGGCCTAACACTGTCACACTGGCAGTCACCTTATTCCTTAGCAGACATTCCTCTTCCCATGATGCCATCTACCTCTGCCCAGAGGAGGCCCAGGAGAGCAGTCAGAGGGTGGTGGCTGAGGCCCAGTGAGTAGCCAGCCCCAAGTCTGTCTGTTCCCACCAAGGGCCAAAGAGCAGGGATCAGGCAGTGTGGGCTGGGACGCAGAGAGCAGCCCGCCTGGGCCTGTCCACCCAGCCTGCCTCCCCGCCCCTCCTCAGCGTGCCGGTCCCTTCTCACCTGGCTCCTCCTGGCAGAAGCCAACCACAGGATCAGGACTGCTGCACCCAGAGACTTCCATTGGCTGCTCCTCAGCCCTCCTGGCATCTGGGAGATGGGGAGTAGACAGGGTCCCTACGTGGTACCCAGCAAGCCCCTCCAGGGGGCTAGCAGAGGGCAGAGCCCCACAGTACCCAGGCCCCAAACTGAGACCAGCTGTGATCTCGTCAGCTGGCAAGTAAGGCCCAGAAGGGGCTGGGGATTTAGCTCAGTGGTTTCGCCTGCCTCGAAGGCACAAGGACCTGAGTTCGATCCCCGGTACCAAAAAAAAAAAAAAAAAACCAACAAATAAGCCACAGAAAAGATGAGAGAGAGGGACAAGCTCCAGGCAGCATGTCCGCTGTGAAGCAGGCACCCAGGGAGAGGCAGCTCCTACGACCAAAGCTGATAAGCAGAGGATACCTGACAGAAGCCCCCTAAAAACATCTTTGACACATTCCTTCCCACCAAGTCCCCCGTACCCACAACCTCACCCTTCTGACTCTGTGGCATGAGGCACAGGCCAACTGGCTCCAACATGAAGGCCCCTCTTGGGTGGGGGGTGCAGGTGTTCATCCTGAAGTCTTTCCGGCTGGCCAGGACCTCACCCTGACGGCTGTACTGGCAAAACATGCCTGCTGTAGAGACCCTTCTCAAGCAGGCCTCCCTCCTCTGCATGGCTGGGCTTGGCACATACCTGTACAGGGGGCAGTTGTTCTTCTCCACCTCATCGGGGGCCACCAGGGCCATGGGCAGGAGGGGGATGATCAGCACCTCCTGTGGGCAGCCAGGGGTTGGGGCTGAGATGTGCAACAGCGCCCTCCACACTCAGCTAGATTAACACGGCCCCAGGAGCACGCTGGCCCCACCCCAGCCAACTCACGCTGGGTGCCTGGTCACTCCTCAGATTCACACTGGCCCGGGACTCGGGGAAGTTGTCCAGCGACAGAAACTGTGAGAGACAGTAAGAGCTCTCGCCAAGAGCAAAGGCGGGCACCTGGGGCAGGGGCCATGAGTCCACTCACCTCATCCTCTGCCTCATGTAGTGCCTTGGAGTTGGAGGCCCCACCAGCCCCATCTTCCTGCCCTGAAGAGAGTTGCTTGGCCCGCCTGTGAGAGAGCAACCATGAGCACCCAGGAAGCTGCAATGTGAAGGCCCCTGCCTCACACTCTGTCTCCAGCACTCACCGCTTGCCAGAGATGAAGTCAAGAGCCTGGTAGACCAGCGAGTAGAGGTACTCTACCTGGTGACACAGGAGGCAGAAAGGACACGTGAAAGGGGGGCCGCTCACAACAGCGCTGCCCTCCCAGAGGCCCTGCCAACCTTGCCACCCAAGTAATTCTCTGGTCAAACTGGCAGTCTCATCAGAATTACTCCATCAGCTGAGGACACCTATTCCTCTCCTGTGCCCTCTACCTCCCCAAGCAGTAAGCACAGCCTCAGTGCATGTCACCATGGGGCACCATGGAGCGCCACAGTGTGCCTCTCGGACCTGGGCCCTCATCCTGACACCCGCTGCTCTTCTGCTTGCAGACTCCAACCCAGGGCATCCATGCTAGCATCTCTTCCTTGGATCCTTGGCGAAGCCGTCCCATCCCCAGGATTCCCATGGGTCACTGCCAGCCCCATCACAGCTTAAGCCATGGCTGGCCTGCTGACATCCTTCACCTCCCAGGAGGTCCCACCGCTAAGCTGAGGGTTGAAGTTTTTTGTTGTTCTTTTTTGGGGTTTTTTTTGAGACAAGGTCTCACTATGTAGCCCAGGCTGGCGGCAGACATGCAGTCTTCCTGCCTCATCCTCACAAGTGCTGAGGGTTGGAGTTCTGAAGCATTCACAGGTGAGGGACGAGGAAGGCAGAGTATGTGCACAGCCATGTAACATGACCCCTGCTTCCTGGCTGTGCCATTTTTTATTACTTTTTAATTTGTATTTTCTCCACTGCTGGGGATGGAACCCAGGACTTCATGCACAGTAGGCAAGCACTGTACCACTAAGTTATACCCAAGCCCAGACATTTTAAACCCAAGTTTAAGTACAAGGTGTGAAGGAATAAGGGTTGAGGCCTGCGGCGCTGGCAAGGTAGGTCAGACAGGATGAACACTGCCAACAGTCCCAGCAGGAGAGCTGACCACAGTCCTATTGTCATAAAGTGCGAAGCCCAGTAGCCAGATGGGGCCCACCTTCTTACTGTAGACACAGGCTGAGCCCTGGATCAGCAGCGCTGCCTCAATGAAGTTCATTGTGGTTTTGCCTTCATCAAACGAAATGCAGATCTGGTCCAGCTGCAAGAAACGACACCAGTGCAGGGGAAGTCAAGGCCCAGGCTGTGCTTCCATCCCCCACCGCAGAGAAGTGGCCCCAGCCCACCACGTTACCCAAGTCCCCTCTTCATGAGGCACATCTTCCACCAGTGCATTTATTTTTATACCCTGTGCCCAAGCTACCAACATACGCCAACAACTCCCAAACTCATCTGCAGACCATCTTCTCCCCAAAGCTCTGGAACTACATTTACAGCAGCCCACTAAGGATCTCCAGAGATCAAAACACTTCCACAATTTTTTATTTTTGGTAGGTACTGGGGTTTAACAACCCAGGGCTTCCCACATGCTAGACCCTCTTACTGAGCTGTACCCCCAAGCCTTCAAACATTTTGTCTCCATACTTAACTCAAGATCTTCCCCACAAAGCTGGCCCCTCTCAGCAAGCAACACTGAAGCCTCCACATGTTTTTTCTGAGCTCTTTCATCTGTCTGCCTGGTACACATGCCCCCAAGTGTCCCTGGTGAAACTTGCAGGGTCTCCCTCACTGCTGGGGGCCTCCTTGTTACCCCATCAGTGTGTCTTGTTGTGCTATATTTTTGGGGGGAAAGGTCTCACTGCATAGTTCAGAATGACCTTGAATTCATTATGTACCCCAGGCTAGCTTTGAATTTGCAGCAGTCCTCTTGCCTCAGCCTCCCAAGTGCTGGGATTATATGGGTGCACCACCATGCCCAGCTTACTGCACTGCTTTTTTTTTTTTTTTGGTACTGGGGATCGAACTGGGGACCTTGCGCTTTGGAGGCAGGCACCAGAACCACTGAGCTAAATCCCCGGCCCTGCACTATTTTTTATTTTAATGGACTGTGAGCAGTACTAAGACAACTCCAGCCTCTAGTTCAGTGCCTGACACCATTGTCCAGTAAATACCTCATGAGCTAATGAAAAGATAACATCAAAATTAAACCTGAGAAATAAACAGAAACTCACCAGACAGGTGAAAGGAATGGTATTTTAGGAAGAACAATGACCCATGCAAAGGGAATCAGCAGAGTCAGGATACAACTACACACTTAAGAAAATGAGTATTACACAAACATGGCCAAATGTAGGGTGCTGGACAGACAAGATATTGGGCCCAGTGGCAGAAGAGGAATATCCAGGAGGAAGTCACCAAAAACAAGCTATGTCCACTAATTCTCTATAGTCCACAGAAGTGTGAGACTACAAAGTGGCCAGAACCTGAGAGCCTGGCCTGAAGGGAGAGGAGGTGCATGAAGCCCTGCAAGCCAAGCTGAAGAAAGGGCCCTTCCCTTAGACAAATCTCAGCCCAGCCCACTCATGGGCTCCAGGACATCACATACGGTCTCACAGCTTCAGGTTGAACCTCCATCTAATCCCAAACCCATATATCCAATTGTCTTCTTCCGTCACTCAGATGTCACGACCAAGATTCACAATGAACAAGTCTACACTTAAGTCAGGGCAGCCCCCAACCCACTGCGCAGAAACCCAGGGGTTTCCTTCCCTCCTTCTCTCACCTGCCCATTCAATAGAGGCCCAGTACCCTGCCAATTCCATGCTTCTCTCCGGTGACTGGTCTGGCCCAGCCCCGACTTGTGCACTAACAGGGTTCTTCCTATCTCTCACTCCCTTCCCAGCTACTCTTCACTGCCAAGTGCTTCACTCAGAACCCTAACAGCACCACTCTTAGGAAAAACCCAAAGTCTTAAAGAGCTCCTACAGGAGGCCTCCATACTCACCAGTCTCCCTCTCTAGCTCCAGGCCCAGCAGCCACATGGGTCCACTTTCAGGCCCACCACTGAGCCCAGTGCCTTCCCACCTCAGAACCTTCAGCACTGTGTCCCCTCTGCATGGAACATTCTTCAGCTCAAGAATAAGGCAACTCGTTTACCCCAAACAAACTAAGTCTTCCAGTCAAAGTCTTCATACAATGCTAAACTTTTCTCTCACGCCTGTCACAAGCTTATGACAACACAACACACACAGTGGTGCAAAGTGGACCTGTCCTGCCCACCATCAGCTGTGACTCTGGGCACACCCCTAATCCTGCTAGTGCCTCTTCAAATAGTTTTTGTGAGGATTACAGGTACTTCTATGTGTAAAATATCAAAAAAAAAAACAAAAACACCAAAACAGTGCTTGGCCAAGTAAGCACCAGATGCATGACATTTACAATCTTATTTGGCTGCTGTATTAGGACTCATGTTCCCATGAGAGTAAAGTCCCACCAAAGCACAGATTATTGTTTGCTTTACTCACTTTTTGGTTTTCTTTTATTTGAGACAGAGTCTCTATGTGTAGTTCAGGCTGTCCTTAAACTAGTGGCAATCCTCCTGCCTCAAACTCCCAAGTGCTGGGTTTATAGCCATGCACCATCAGGCCCCACCCTTTACTCACCATTATTTTCTCAAGAGTTTAATATGGTTCTTGGCACACAGGAGATACTCAGTAATAAGAAATAAATACATGGATGAAGGAGGATAAGATCACAAGATGTGTTAGAAATAAAGAATATTCTGGCCCACTATGCTCTCTTTTTTACAGTGGTTGCTTTCACCATGTACAGTGTACTTCTTTTCCTACTTTTAATTGGCCCTCACTCAGCACATCATGTTTCTGATCCCACCTTTAATAAATGTAAAACATTGCTATCTTTAAAAGAAAAATTTAAAAAGAACTTTCTGGTAATAAAAAGAGAAAAAAGGCTAAAGTAGCAGCCACAACTCAGGACCTCAGGGGCAGGGAAGGTTTGGAAGAGCAGTCATAGGAAGCAAATGGAGAATGGACCAAGCCAGGAAATGGACTTTCCAGGTGCCCCCAGGACCCTGCTCCATGCAGGAACCTGAATGTACAGTAGCTTCACCTGGCACAGTTCTCTGCATTTTGGCAGCAGATGTGCATCAGAGCAGAGATGATCAATCATCAGATCACGCATTCACTTGACATTTACTCTGCATCTATTATGTGCCAGGCACTCTACTAAGCAGAAGGAAAAGAGCGTATACATGGTCCCTGCCCTTGCAGAATTTATTTTCAAGGTTGAAGACAGGCCACAAACAAGGAAATAAGTGGAAGAATGGCTTGTGATAAACATTCTAATGTAGATAAGTGCCATCACAGAGCTCAGGAATTTTTTTTTTTTTTAATTTTTATTTTGGTATGGGGGATGGCACTCGGGACCTTGCACTTGTGAGGCAGGCAGCAACACCACGGAGCTAAATCCCCAGCCCTCAGGACTATTTTAGATAAGATAGTGGGGCTGTCATTTAAGCTAAGACCTAAGGATGAAAAGGACTTGGAAGACTACTTCCAGTGAGAGCAAAAAGTGTGAAGATTTTCGGCCAAAAATAAGCTTGGGACGCCGTAGGCTGACAGCTTCAAAAGAACAAGGTAGACAACAGCCTGAAATAGGGCAAAACCAGTGGAGAGGGTCAGACTCAGAAGAGAAAGCTTGGATTTTATTCTAAGGTCAATGAAAACCCACTAAAGGGTTTTAGTTTGGGCAGTGCTTTGCCCTGATTTTAATTGTTGAGAGAGTCACACTTGCTGCTGAGTGGAACACAGATCGGATCAGGCCAGAAAACCAGTAGGGAGCACTAATGGTAAGGTTTTAAACAGATCCAGGCCTGAGCCATAGAAGATGCACAACAGACGAGTTTACCTGATATGCTGGTGGTGTACCTTATAGAATTCAGGGGTGAACCCAGTGTGAAGTTTGCAGCTCCACTACCAGTGCCTTTCAACTTTCGCTTTCAGTGGAACAACGGTGCCATTTACTGAGATGGAGAAGATGGGGTCTGAGCAGAAAGATGAAGAGCTCCTCTGTAAGTCAAATCTGAGATGCTCACATTACATGTCAGTGAATGTCAAGAGAGCACCTGGGTAATAACAGATCTGGAGGAACAGAGGCTGGAACAGAGGCACAAATCCGGAAGTTCTCATAAAGCCATACCATCACTGTTTCAAAAAGAAAGGTGTCCTCAACCCTACAAATGCTGCAAAACTGCATAAGATGACATTTCTAGTGTCCCTTGGATTTGGTAAGATGGATGTCACTACTGATCAAAACAGAGATGTGTAAGTATTCACTAGTGAAAGCCAGATTATGCTGGGTTGAGGAGTGGAAATGAAGTGCAGAAACAGAGCTGACAGCTTCTTAACATGTCTAGACGCATGTCAAATGTGGAAGAAATAAAATGCTAACAGGGTTGGGTCGGGGATTTAGCTTAGTGGTTCCAGCGCCTGCCTCGCAAGCGCAAGGTCCCGAGTTTGATCCCCGGTACCAAAAAAAAAAAAATGCGAACAGAATCAAATATGGACCTAGCTTGAAAATCCAAACAACCCTTTCTTATATTGCGATCCAGGTCTCTCAAACATGCACACAATAACTAAACGGAAATGTGTCCCCGTCTATTCCGCTACACTAGAGACCTGGGCAGGTCTCCATCAGGTCAGTCGCCGTCATCGATCGCTAACCAGAACTGCAATGACAGCTCCAGACGCATCCAGCGAGGGATGGTTTCGAGAAGCAGGACTGGAATCCGGGAAGAGAGCGAGCCTGAAGACGAGCTCAGAGGCCACGACCTGCCGCCTGCGCGCGCCACCCCGCCACCTCACCTCCTCCAGGTACTCGCCCAGCTGGGCCGCCACGTCCACCTCCCAGTTCTTGGTGAGGTCGCGGATGGGCTGCAAGAGGTGAGCGAAGCGCGCCTCCACGTCCTCCATGTCAGGGAGGGGCCGGGCGGCCCGGGCCTTCAGCGCTGGCTTCTGACAGCGCCCGCCGCGGCCTCAGCCCGCCACCAGCTCTGGCGCCATTTTGCTGTTCCCGCCCAGGAAGTAAGTAAACTGAGCGCCAATTTACGTACATGCCAGCCACGTATCGTTGCGTTTCTGTGACGTAACACGGGCCTGAGGCGCCGGGAGGGCGGGGTCATGCCGGGCAGGGGCTAGAGCGGCGGCGGGAAGGGCGGAAGGGGCGGGGGAGGGGCCAGAGTGCGGGGGCGGGACTACGGCCGAAACCACCGCCCTCAGCGGCGGGCGGGGCTGTGGGGCTGTGGGGCTGTGGGCCTGTGGGGCGGGGTGGGATCGCGGAGCCACCTGATCCGGGCTGCGCTCCGTCCGCCGCGTAGTGGACATGGCGGGCTCTCTGCTCCCGCAGCAGCTCTTTCTCCAGGGCGTGGCTGCCGTCTTCATGTTCGCCTTCGCTTCTCTCTACACGCAGATCCCGGGTGAGGGCCCGAGAGTGGGACTATCCCCGCGTAGGGCACCCCCCCAATCCGCGCGGGGCCCTGCATCGTCTCGTGGACCGACCTCGCGCTCCGGCCTTTTGGAGCGGACGTGAGCTCCAGGCCTAGGCGCAAGCATGGGGGGCAGTTGTTTGGCGGTAGGAAGACGTGCTTTTCCCGCGCCCCTAGAGATTTTTCTAGGCATGGGGACAGAACCCTAGGGCGATGGGAGACATTTCTGCCCGGACGTAGTGGGACAGGAGAGGGAACTAGGTTCTGCTGGGCCGGAGGTGCTGACCCAGGTAGCGGGACAGGCATTTAGGATCTGGGGTGGGTATCAACAGCTCTGGCCGGAAGGAGCTTGTCCCTACCCCGGTTAGGCAGTATCTGCTGACCGGTCTGGAGTAGGGGTCATCTGCGGGCTCTCCCTGGGGTGAGGGGCATCTGCCTTCCCTGACTCGGGGTGCATTGAGTCTGGGAGGGCAGTGTCCGGGCCTGGCGCCGACATACCTTCCCATAGGCCTGTATGGCCCGGAGGGCATCCTACCTGCAAGGAGAATGCTGCGGCCACAGGGCAAGGGGCGCTGGCAACAGCTGTGGGAGACCCCAACGCTGCTATGGGAGGCACCAAGGCTGGGACTGGACACAGCCCAGGGCGTGGAGCTGCTGAGCCTGCTGGGCACAGTGCTGGCCCTGGGTCCCCTGCTCCTTCATCGGCTACGCCACCCCCTCATTTATCTGCTGCTCTGGGCTGCTTACCTGTCCGTCTGCCAGGCAAGTGGGACCCTTGTCATTCCACTCGCATCCTACTTGCCTGCTGCTGCCTCGCCTCACTGGCAGACATACCCTGCTCCCTGACAGCCCTTCTCTCCACAGGTGGGCCAGGTGTTCCTCTATTTCCAGTGGTGAGTGACTCTGGCCAGGGTGGCTGCCTGCCTTTCCTGGAAGGCCCTCTGAGGGAAACAGCCCTGGAGAGGGGTTCCTGGTGCTATTTCTTCTCCCCACAGGGATTCCCTGCTGCTAGAGACAGGCTTCCTGGCTGTGCTGGTCGCCCCTTTGAGGCAGCCCTCTGGCCGAAATCAGGCTCCCCAGGGCGGGCTGGTGGGGGCCTCTGCCTACAAGAGCCTCCCCTTCTGGCTCGTGCGCTGGCTGCTGTTTCGCCTCATGTTTGCCTCGGGTGTGGTCAAGCTGACCAGCCGCTGCCCCGCATGGTGGGGACTCACAGGTGAGTGTCCTGGCCTGGAACTGGGGTGGCCTGGGGGCTCCACACAGCCCTAACCACCCACCTGTGCCCTGAAGCCCTCACCTACCACTACGAGACACAGTGTCTGCCCACACCTGCTGCCTGGCTTGCACACCACCTGCCCGTCTGGCTGCACAAGCTCAGCGTGGTGGCCACCTTCCTCATCGAGATTGCAGTGCCCCCTCTGTTCTTCGCCCCTATTCGCCGCCTGCGCCTGGCCGCCTTCTACACTCAGGTAGGAGGGGTACAGGGCAGCGCTGGCAGGCGAGTGGCTGCTGCTGTCAGGGAAACCTCACAGGCAGAGGGTGTATTACTCAGGGTGGGCAGATGTGTGTCGTACAGCCACGCTGAGGGAGGTCTGTTTCTGTGTTAGTGGAGCTAGGACATGGCTCTTGAGAGCTTCAAGGGCAAACCTTCCCCAGGTGCTGCTACAAATCCTGATCATCATCACCGGCAACTACAACTTCTTCAACCTGCTCACGCTGGTGCTCACCACCACCCTCCTGGACGACCAGCATCTGGCTGCTGAGCCTAGCCCCTGCCACCCCAGGAAGATGCCCACCTGTGAGTGTCGGGCTGCTTCCATCCTCACATCCCCACCCTTTAGTGTATCTCCTTTGTTCTAGCACTCCCTGAAAGACCCACACCCCAGCTTCCCCATCCCCGGGCTGTGGACCCTCTGCCATCCTTTGACTGTCTTGCCCACAGCCTGGCCTAGGGCCCTGCTGACCAAGCTATCCCTGCTACTGGAACTGGCCGTCTACGGGACATTGGCCTATGGCACCGCACACTACTTTGGCCTGGAAGTTGACTGGCAGCAGCGCATGGTCCACTCCAGAAGCAGTGAGTGCCAGGTGGGGGCCCAGGATGGGGGCCAGGCCAGCCCTCCTCATGTTCCCTTCCCTTGGCAGCCTTCACCTTCCACCAGTTCTCGCAGTGGCTGAAGATGGTGACTCTGCCCACGATGTGGCTAGGCGCTGCCTCCCTGACCTGGGAGCTGCTGGCTGCCCTCTGGGGGTACGTGCCTGTGGCAGGGGGTGAGGACCCATTCCCAGGGCAGTCTGATCACACTTGGCCTTGTCCCCAGGTGGGTGCAGGTTCAGGGGTGGCTGCGGAAGGTCTGTGCTGCGATCCAGCTCTGCGTCTTGGGCACTACCACGGTGGCCCTGTTCCTGATCAGCCTGGTGGGTGGCACAGCAGGGTGTGGGGCTGGAGGGGCCCGGAGGGCAGCGCTGAACCTCTACCCGCCACAGGTGCCGTACTCCTATGTGGAGCCTGGGACCCATGGGCTCCTCTGGTCTGGGGCTCACCACCTCTTTGACACCATGGAGCACCTGCAGCTGGCCAACTCATATGGCCTCTTCCGCCGGATGACTGGTCTGGGTGGGCGGCCTGAGGTGGTGCTGGAAGGCAGCTACGATGGACACCACTGGACAGTGAGCCTCCCAGGGCCTGGGGGTCACAGGGACCCAGGCCAGCCAGCCCAGCTGACCTGGGCTCCACCTGGCAGGAGATCGAGTTCATGTACAAGCCCGGAAATGTGAGCCGCCCACCCCCCATCGTGGTGCCCCACCAGCCACGCCTGGACTGGCAAATGTGGTTTGCAGCCCTGGGCCCGCACACACACAGTCCCTGGTTTACCAGCCTAGTGCTCCGCCTGCTGCAGGGCAAGGAGCCAGGTGAGAGGAGCAGGGAGGGCGGGAGAGGGGTGCAGAGCCTGTGTTCTACAAGCCGTGCTGAGTCCCATCCCCCTCATAGTGGTCCGCCTGATCCAGAATGATGCTGCCCAGTACCCCTTTCATAAGCAGCCACCCACCTATGTCCGAGCCCAGCGCTACAAATACTGGTTCTCTCATCCCGGGGAGCAGGGGTAAGGCTGGGTGCTGGGCAGGGTGCTGGGGTGGGGCTTGGGCCAGGTGCTGAGGATCCAGTCCCGTTGCAGCCGGTGGTGGCACCGCCAGTGGGTGGAGGAATTCTTCCCACCTGTGTCCCTGGGGGACCCGACCCTGGAATCACTGCTGCGGCAGTTTGGGCTTAAGGTAGGAGGGCGTGGACGCGGCTGGGGGAGGTGGTGGGGGACTCCCGCCGGCAGGGGCCCACCCTATGGGCACCTTCCTCCATCTGCTCACAGGACAAGACCCCGCCCCGAACCCGCAGCTCTAGCCATGCGCTGGCCCGGGCCCTTCACTGGGTGCGGACCCAGCTGTCTTCCCTGGAGCCCCCCAACCTGCTCTGGGGGCTCCTGGGAGCTGTGGGTGCTGTGAGAGTCGTGCAGGCCCTGCTGGCCTCCTCATCGCCCCAGTCCTTCCTCATGAACAGAGAAGAGAAGCACAAGCTGATCCCCAAAAGGGAGTCAGGAGCTGCATCCACACCAGCCACCCCCACCCCCAACAACTGCAGCAGTGGCTCCCGGCCACCCCGGTGGAAAAAGTAGCTGCATTGTCACATGTTCCCAGAGGGTTAGGTCCCTACAAAGCTCTGACCTGCAGCAGGACACAGTCTTGCCATGGTGCCTTAGCCAATCCTGCTGGGACCACCAGAAACTGGGGTAATACTTAAGGAAGGTGCTGGGTGCTGCCTGAGACTGACTTGCAGCCATTGGCCCAGGAGGTGGCCTGAGGTCCAGCCCAGTATCCTTGCTAGGACATCATGGGAAGCACATCCCCTGCCCCAGGCTGAAGAGGTCTGAGTCAGGAGTCCCTGACCACAGCCAATCTGGAGGGGATAAGGAGGCTTGCTGAGGATGACAGCAGAGAAGGGGTCACCTGCATTGTCATCTCCAGACAGCCTGCTCACCTTTGGATCCAGGAATCAATAAAAGAATCCTTGGAGCTTAGCTGTGCTGGTGTTTCCTTCCTGCTGGGCAGCCCTGAGGACGGCAGGCATGGCTGGGCACCATCAGCAACCTGGATTAATGGGCACCTCTTTGCATGTCTGCAAAACGGACACAGCCTCAGGACCAGCACAGTCTGGTGTACTTGGCACTGTAGGGCCACAAGGCCATCGGTGGACCACAGGCTGAACGGTCAGAGGCCATAGAACTCTATGACCTCCCTCCTCATCCACTTCCTGGTCCTGACAAGGACGAAAAGAGTCCAGGTGGCCAAGGGGTAGAGGAGAGGCTGAGAGAGAAAGGAGAGAGGGTACAGAGGCCTAGATCCGGTTGATGGAGGAAAGGTTCCTCCAGCACCTCTACCCTGCCCGGGAAGAGGACAGCAGTGGAAGCAGGGGTCAGGGCACTGGCCATATTCCCAGTTGGGGTCAGGTCATCTTATCAGGGGCTGTCTCCCTCCCTGGGAACTCAGCACAGCTTCCTGTTCCCCTGGCTTTGGCCTCTGTCCACACCTGCCCTGTGCTTTCCCTCATGGGCTCCTGGACAGCTCCATGTCCCCAGCTCAGCTCAACGCCAACCCATTCAGCTGTAGCCACCGTACTGTGCCTTGCAGGCTTTCACGTACCTGCGGGGGCTCTTCCGTGGAGTCAGCCAGCCAGCAGCTGGCACTGGCTTAAAATATGGCAACAGACTTAAAATTCAAACACTCATCTTTTCGGCTCAGTTTGTAAGTCTGCTAGGTTTTCTGTAGCTGCTTTCTTTTTCTTTTCTTCTTTTAGATAAATTTTATTTTATCCCATCCCCTCTTAAACCCCTCTCCTCCCCACGTGCAAAAGCTTTGTTTCCATTTTTCCCTTCAATTTTCACCTTTTTTAGTCCCTTCCTTTCTCCCTCCCTCCTCCCCTGTTCCCCTTCCCATTTGAACACTTTCTTCCCATTGCCCAACATCCATTATACATTTCAGTCCTTATTTCCACCTTCAGTTTCTCACACCAGAGAAGCAATGGGGTATTTAAACATGTGTGCCCAATTTATTTCACTTAAGAGTATGGGCTCAAGGTCCATGCATTTGGCTATAAATGGCTGAAGCTCATCTTTATGGCAGAGTAGTACTCCACTGTATAAGAAAACTACATCTTTATCCACTCATCACTTGATGAGCATTTGGGCTATTTCCAAGATTTAGCTATTACACACTGTGCTGCTATAAACGTGGGTGTGCATATATCACTGTGGTATGACGTTTTTAATTCTTTTGGGAAGATACCAAGAAGAGGTATAGCTGGGTCAAATAGAACTTCTAGTTTTATTTTTTTGAGGAATCTCCATACTGATTTCCACAGTGGTTTCACCAGTCTGTACTCCCACCAGCAGTGGAGAAGCATTCCTTTTTCCCTCTAGCATTTGTCTTTGGTTGATTTCTTGATAGCAGCCATTCCTTCTGGAGTGAGATGGATTTCAGGGTTGTTTTAATTTGCATTTCACGAATGACCAGTGATGTTGAACTTTTTTTTCATATATTTACTTCCCATTTCTAATTCTTCATCTGAGAAGTGTCTTTTTATTTCAAATGCCCAATTTTGGATTGGGTCTTTAAATTTGGGGGGTCTGATTTTCTTTTTTTAGTTCTCTATATATTCTAGATAATAGTCCTTTATCTGAATAGCTGATAAAAAAGTTTGCCACTCTGTGGGTTGTTTCGTCATTCTGTTGGTAGTTTCTCTTCCTGTGCAAAAGCTTTCTAATAAGATGGGGTCCCAGTTGTTGATTCTTTGTACTATTTCCCGTGCAGTCTGGGTTTTGTTCATGAAGTTTTTGCCTACTCCCATGTCCTCAAGTGTTCTACCTATTCTCTCTTCCAGCAGATTTTGTGTTTCTGTTTTTATATTTACATCTTTGATCCATTTTGATTTTAGGTTAGGGCTGGGGATTTAGCTCAGTGGTTCTGCTGCCTGCCTTGCAAGTGCAAGGACCCGAGTTCAATCCCTGGTACCAAAAAAAAAAAAAGATTTTAGGTTAGTGCATGGTGAAAAATATGGTTCTACTTTCAATCTTTGGCATGTGGAAAGCCAGTTTTTCCAGCACCATTTATAAAAGAGGCTATCTTTTTTCTAGTGAAGGTGTTTGGCTCCTTTGTCGAAGTTAAGGTGGCTGAGTGTGTGTTTGGATTTGTTTCTGCATCTTCTAGCCTGTTCCATTGATCCACAAGTCTGTTCTTTTGCCAGTATCATACTGTTTTTATCACAGTAGCTTTGTAGTATAATTTCAGGTCAGGTATTGTGATACCTTCTCCCTTGCCTTTGTTGCCCAGAATTGCCTTTGCTATTCTAGGTCTCTTCTGGTTCCAAATGAATTTTAGGATTGTTTTTTGTAATTCTGTGAGATACACTGTTTGGGATTTTGACTGGGATTGCATTGAATCTGTATAACAATTTTGGAAATATGGCCATTTTCACTATATTGGTTCTTCCTATCCAAGAACAAGGGCTATCTTTCCATTTTGTGATATCCTCTTCAATCTCCTTTTTCAGAGTACTGTAGTTTTCAATGTAGAGATCTTTTACTTTATTAGATTGATTCCTAGGTATTTCATTTTTTGGGATGCTATTGTGAAAGGGATTGTTTCTCTAATTTCTCTCTCTCTGAGTCTATTATTCATGTACAGGAAAGCTATTGACTTTTCCTGGTTGTTTTTTTATTTTGTTTTGTTTTGTTTTGTTGGTACTGGGAATTGAACTCAGGACCTTGTGCTTGCAAGGCAGGCGCAGTGCCACTGAGCTAAATTCCCAGCCCAAAGGCTATTGACTTTTGAGTGTTCACTTTGTATCCAGCTACACCACTGAATTTAGTTATCAAATCTAAAAGTCTTTTGCTGGGATTTTGGGGGTCTTCTATGTAGAGTATCATGTCATCCACAAATAATGATAATTTAACTTCTTCCTTTCCTATCGTTATTCCTTTTATTTCTTTCTCTTGTCTGATTGCTCTGGCTAATGTTTCCAAAACTGTATTGAACAAGAGTGGTGACAGTGCACATCCTTGTCTTGTTCCTGATTTTAGAGTGAAAGCTTTCAGCTTTTGTCCATTTAATATGAGGTTGACTATTAGTTTGTCATAGAAAGCTTTTATCACATTGAGATAAAGACCATCTATACCAATTTTCTGTAAGGTTTTATCATGAATGGGTATTGGACCTTGTCAAATGCTTTTTCTGCATCTATTGAGAGGATCATAATTTTTGTCCTTGGCTCTGTTAATATAGTGTATTACATTTATTGATTTGCATATGTTGAACCATCCCTGAATCCCTAGGATGAATCCAACTTGGTCGTGGTGTATAACCTTCTTGATAATTTGCTGCATTCTGTTTGCCAATATCTTATTGAGGATTTTTGCATCTATGTTCATTAAGGAGATTGGCCTGTAATTCTTTTTGGTTGGATCCTTCTCTGGTTTTGGAATCGATCAGGGTAATGCTTGCTTCTAGGAATGAATTTGGGAGTATTGCTTCCCTTTCAATTTCATTATCAAGTTTGTGGAGTAGCAGCATTAGGTCTTCTCTAAATTTCTTGTAGAATTCATCAGTGAATACATCAGGGCCAGGGCTTTTCTTTGTTGGTAGTTTTTGGACTTTGGGGGGTTTTTTTTGGTACTGGGGATTGAACTCAGGACCTTGTGCTTGCGGAGGCAGGTGGCGGCACCACTGAGCTAAATCCCCAGCCCTTGGTGGTAGTTTTTAAATTACATATTTAATATCATTGGCTGATGTTGGTTTATTTAGAATTTCTATATCTTTTTATTCAGTTTTGATATCTAGGAATCTGTCCATTTCTTCTGTATTTTCCATCTTACTAGAATACAGGTTCTCAAAGTAGGAATTGATGATCTTCTGGATCTCTGCAGGGTTTGTTGTGATTTCTCCATTTTCATTCCTAAGTACATGGATTTTTTTTTTTTCCTTTGGTACCAAGGATCAAACTCAGGACCTTGTGGTTGTGAGGCAGGTGGCGGAACCACCGAGCTAAATCCTTGTCCCCTTTTTTTCTTTTGCATTGATTTTAATCTTTTCTTTTCTTTCCTTTCCTTTTTTTTTTTTTTTTTTTGATAAGGTTGGCTAGGGGTTTGTCGGTTTATTTAGTTCTTTTTCGTCCACCTGCTGCGCAAGCCAAAGGATCCAAGTTTGATCCCCGGTACCAAAAAAAAAAAAACAAAACTTTTTCATATGTGTGGTACCAGGGATCAAACTCAGGACCTTGCACTTGCAAGGCAGATGCGGTGCCACTGAGCTAAATCCCTGGCCTGATTTTATTTAATCTTTCAAAGAACAGGGGCTGGGGATTTGGCTCAGTGGTTCTGCCACCTGCCTCGAAAGCGCAAGGTCCTGAGTTTGATCCCTGGCACACACAAAAAAAGAACCAACTCTTCGATTCATTGATTCTTTGTATTTTTTGCTTAGTCTCCATTGCATTAACTTCTGCTCTGATTTTTATAATTCCCTCCCTCGTACTTGCTTTGACCTTGGCTGGCTTTTCTTTTTCTAGAAGCTTGAGGTTCAACATTAGGTTATTTGAGCCTGCTCTGTTTTCCTAATATGGGAATTCACTGCTACAAATTTCCCTCATAGGACTGCCTTCATTGCATCCCATAAGTTCCTATACGTTGTGTTGTCATTATTAACGTTAAATTGTAGAAGTTGTCTGATTTCTTCTTTAATCTGTGACACTTTGGTTGCTCAGAGGGGTGTTATTTAATTTCCGTGTATCTCTGAAGTTCTTGTGGTTTCTTTTGGCGTTACTTTCCAATTTGATTGCAGTATGGTCTGATAATGTGCATGGGATAATGTCAACTCCTTTGCATTTACTTAAGCATGTTCTATGAGCTAGTATATGGTTTATTTTGGAGAAAGTCCCACGTGCAGCTGAGAAGATTGCGTGTTCTGATGTTGTGGGGTGGAACACTCTGTAGACATCTACTAAGTCCATTTGTTCAAAAGTTTGGTTCAATTCTAATATTTCATTGTTGATTTTTTGTCTAGTTGATCTGTCTATATGTGACAGTGGGGTATTGAGGTTCCCCATTACAACTGTGTTAGGGCTTATGTGATGATTTTTTGTGTTGTTAATATTTGTTTTGTATAGTTGTTGCTATTTGGTGCATATATATATTTAGGATTGTTATCTCTTCCTCTTGGGTTGTGCCCTTTACCAGGATGTAGTGACCTTTGTTTCTCTTAATCTGTCTTGGCTTCAAATCCACTTGGTCTGCAAATTGAACAGCTACCCCTGCTCTTTTCTGATTTTCTGTCACATAGAATATTGTTTTCCATCCCTTGACTTTCAGTCTGTGAATTTTTTTTTCAATTAAATGTGTTTCTTGTATTCAGCATATTGTTGGATCTTGCCTCTTGATCCATTCTGCCAGTCTGTTTCTTTTGATTGGTGAATTCAGACCATTAACATTGATGGTTATAACTGATATGTATTGTCTTATCTCTGTCATGTTATTTTCCTGCTTGTAACAGCTTTCTTGATAACTCTCATGCTGTACAATTCCCCCCCTTAAAAGTGCACAGTTAGGGCCTGCAGTGTATCCAGAGTTCAGTGACCATCCTCAGTCAATTGTAGAGCCTTTTCATCCCCTGAAGAAGCAGCCCCATGGCATATGTCAGGCACCTTCCAATTCCTCTCCTCCCAAGCCCAAGGCAGTTGCCAATCTTCTTTATATCTCTATGGATTTATCTGTTCTGGACATTTCCTATAAATTAAATTATATTGGGCTGGGGTGTAGGTCAGTAGAAGAACATTTGCCTAGTGCCTTTGAGGCCCTGGATTCAATCCCTAGCACCACCAAAAAAAATTATTTTAAAAATTGAGTTATAGGGCTGGGGATTTAGCTCAGTGGCATTGTGCCTGCCTTGCAAGTGCAAGGTCGTGAGTTCAATCTCCAGTACCCCCCACCCCCGCAAAAAAAATTGAGTTATAAGCCAGGCATGATGGCACAGACCTGTAATCCCAGCATTTGAGAGGCTGAGGCAAGAGTACTGCCATAAATTCAGGCCACCCTGGACTACATAGCAAGACCTTGTCTCAAAAATAAATAAATAAATATATACATACATAAATACATAAATAAATAAATCATCATATAATGTAGTCTCTTGTGCCTGGCTTCTTTTCCTAGGCATGCTGTTTCACACTACAGCCACTTTGTAATATGTATACTTCAGGCTGTTAGTGGGTATGGGGGAGGGCAGGCTTCTGGGAATTGGCCTTTGTACTGAGTTACATCCCAGCTCTTTATTTTTTTATTTTGAGACAGTCTCACAAAACTTGCCTAGCCTGGCCTCAAACTTGCAATCCTCCTGTCTCAGCCTCCCAAACACAGTAACTGGTATTACAAGTGCTGGCTGCCCAAGTACCTGGCCAAGTATTTCATGTCTAAGGACTTCATTCTTTGTAACATTATATGGATGGACCACATTTCCTTTATTCATTTGTCCTTGGATGGCTATTTGGGTTGTCTCTACCTTTTACTGATTGTGAATAGTCCTGCTGTGAACACTTGTGTGAACTCACACTGTTGTGCACCATCACCACTACCTATTTCCAAAACTTTTCCGTCACTCTAAACAGAAACTCTGCACCTATTAAACAATAACTCTTCTCTCAGCCCCTAGCATTCTCCGTTCTACTTTCTGGGGTTTTTTTTTTTTTTATCCTAGGTGCTTTCTATAAACCAAATCATGCAATGTTTCCTTTTGCATCTGTTTTTTTCAATTAACAGGACGTTCATCTCCATTATAACGTGTCAGAACTTCACTCCGCTGTGTGGACAGACCACATTTTGATTATTCATTTATCTCTCAATGAACTCTTGGGTTTCCAGCACTTTTTTTTTTTGATGATAGGGAATAATGCTGCCGTGAACACAGGAGCACAAACATCTGTCTGAGCCCTGCCTTCTGCTCCTTTGATGCATATGGAGGAGTGGGACTGCAGGGTCGTGGTGACCCCATGGTGGGTTCTTGAGAAGCCACCCAGTGCCTTCCACAGCAGCTGCTCCATTGTGCACTCCCACCAGCAAGACACAGAGGTCCCAGCTTCCCCATGTCTTCAGCAACACCTGCTTCCTTTCAGGAACAGGCGTCCTTGTGATCTGCATTTCCCTCGTGACTAATCTTGAGCATGTTTTTTGTTTTGTTTTGTTTTGTTTTTGTCTGATACCAGGAATCAAACTGAGGACCTTGTGCTGCCAGGCAGGTGCGGTGCCACTGAGCCACTTCCCTGGCCCATCATGAGTATCTTTTCATGTGCTTATTATCTATTTGTGTCTCGGGAAAATGTCTGCTCAGGCCCTGTGCCCATTTCTTAATTGGGTGGGTCACGTCTTTTTTTGTGTGGTTGAGTTGTGGGAGTTCTGGATCCTTTATCAGATATGTGATTTGTGAGTTGTCTTTCACTCACTTTGACACAGGAAAGTTTTTAATTTTGTTTTTGTTTGGGGGTACCAAATTTCTTTATTTTAAGGAATTAAAGAACTGGTACAATCTATAGAAAAGGTAAAGGTAACCCCATGATGCATGTGCTGCCTTGATGACCAAGGAGCCACCCCAGGTGGTGGGGAGCCTAGCTCTGGCTGTCACTGTCTCCCCAGGGTGTGCTTGTCAGAGACACTCTGCCATGCTGGACTGCGGCTCCCATCATGCCAGGTTGGTCATGTGGTCACCCAGCTCTTTGCTGGACTTCGCCTGCTCATTCCGGTAGTGAGTCTCCATGAGTCACACAGATAGAGGCCACTCTTGACATCGGCCAGCTTGTCCAGCACCAGGAGTGATTGACTCACACTCTAATCCAAGTGTGATGCACACTCCATCGCATTCAGCCTGCTCTCCCAGTCGTCACAGTCTGGTTTCTTTTTTTTTTTTTTTTTTGGTACCGGGGATCGAACTCGGGTCCTTGCGCTTGTGCAGCAGGCGGCGAAACCACTGAGACAAATCCCCGGCCCACAGTCTGGTTTCTTGATACCCTAAAGGAAGATCTGGCCACTGTGCTGGTTCTACTTCATCAGTTTCTCTGAATAGTCCCTCTCCTCTGAGGTTGGAGAAGAAAGTATTTGGCAAAGTTCTCCAAAGTCACATCATCACAGTCAAAGTAGAAAGACCTGGACAGGTAGACAAAGGAGGCATAGAGCTCCAGGTTGATCTGGCAGTTGATGGCAGCATCAATGTCCTAATGGTGGTATTGGTGCACCTTCAAGGGCAAGGCAGGGGTGGGCAGCAGTGCAGACCAGGCTCTGTCTAAGCACTGTGGGAGCAGGAGGCTTGGGTGGACCAAAAGTTAATTTTTTTTTGAAACAAGGTCTTGCTATGTAGTCTAGACTGGCCTTGAACTCACCACAATCCTCCTGCCTCAGCCTCCCAAGTGCTAAGATTACAGATGTGTGCCACCAAGCCCACCTCAAAAGTTTTTAATTTTGATATAATCCAATTTATCTATTTCTTCTTGTGTTTTATCATATCCAAGAAATCATTACCAAATCCAGTGTTGTGGAGTTTTTCCCCTATATTTTATTCTAAGAGTTTTATTCTCTTAGTTCTTAAGTTTAGGTCATGATTCATTTTGAGTTAGTTCTTATATATGGTACACTCTTGCATGTGAATATTCAATTTTCCTGTTTATTAAAAAGATTATTCTTTCTCCCATTCGTTGATGTTGGCATCCTTCTTGAAAATCAAATGACTGTATGTTCAAAAGCCTATTTCTGGGCTCTCTCTCTCTCTATTCCATTGGTCCCTGTGTTTCTTTTCCTGCTTATGCCACAATTGGTCTGATGATGATAGCTTTACAGTAACTTCTGAAGTGAGAAAGTGTCAGTCCTCCAACTTTGTTCTTTTTCAAGATCGTTTTGGCCATTCAGAGTCCCTGGAGATTCCATATTAACTTCAGGATTAAAAATTGCTTTTGGGGCTGGAGATTTAGCTCAGTGGTTCCTCAGCCTGCCTCACAAGTACAAGATCCCAAGTTCGATCCCCTGTACCAAAAAAAAGAATTGCTTTTGTACTTAAGTTTTAAGAAATATTCCTAGGATTTTGATAAGGATTGCATTGAGTCTGTAGATCACTCTGGGTACTATTGCTATCTTAATATTAAGTCTGTGTGTTTTCATTTTTTCTCTTCTTTTTAAATCTAGTAGGTTTTCACGGTAATGCCGTGAGTTTCCATTTGTATATTTTAAATGGCTAAAATATTTAAACTGCTTTATAAATGTTAACTTAATTTATTTTTTAAGTCTTCAGTCTTCTGAACTCACAATCTTTTCAAGCAAAGATGAAGAAGGAAGAAGAAGAAGAAGAGGAGGAGGAGGAGGAGGAGGAGGAAGAGAGGAAGGGGGAAGGAGGAAAGAGGAAAGAGGAAGGAAAAGAATAAGAGGGAGGAGGAGGAGGAAGAGAAGGCAGGTATGGTGGTGCATGCCTATAATACCAGGCTGAGCCAAGAGGATTCCCTAGAGTTTGAGGCCAGCCTGAGCTCCATAGTGAGACCTAGTGTCAAAAGAAAAAAGTAAACATGCAAATGCAGTGAACTGGCATTCATCTTGAATATTTCTATCCCACACATGAACATAGTGAGATTGGACACATCTAGAACCTCATCTCAGGCTGGACAGTGGGCACCGGGTTAGGAGCCAGCTTCACAGGGTCCAGGGTGCCCAGATGAAGACAATGGGCCCTCCAGAACCACTTCCTGATCACCCTGCCCCTGTGGATTCCAAAAGGCAGAGTGGAAGAGGGAGGTAGCAAGAGGGATGTGGAGCTGCATCCCTCAGACTCATGAGGAGGTCACAGCAGTAGTCTGGGGCTTGGGGCACCTGAGATTCCCGTGAGTCTGACTTTCTGATTTAGATCTCCCTCCCCCCCCCCCCGACATAGGGCAGCTGTTCCACACCCCACTGGAGCCTCGTGCTCTTTGGCAAGGCCTGGAAGGCTCCCCAGGTCCTTGAGTTCCACAAGGTCCAACATCTGCAATTCGTGCACTGAACTACGAGGCTAATCACCAGGAAAGAAGCCAAATACTGATCAGCCAGGAAGGCAATATGAGGAGCACCACCACCCGGGCTCCTGCTGGCATCTGGGGCATTCTCCTCATGCTCCACTCTGAGGGGTCTGAGCCCTGGAACCCCATCTGTAGAGGGTACTGCTGGCTACCAGAAGCCCTGGCCACTGGGGTAGGGGGTCTCCTGCAGCTGAGTTGGACCTTGTCCATTTTGTCACAAAGAGACTAAAATGACCCATACTTGAGGATGGAGTTTGGTTTCGTTCCGTTTGGTGGTTGTTGTTATTGTTCTTGTTGTTGTTTGAGATAGGTCTTGCTATGTTGCCCAAACTAATCCAAAGCTCATGAGCTTAAATGATCCTCCTGCCTCAGCCTCCTGAGAAGCTGACACAACAGCTGCACACCACACCACCCAGCAAGGACAGAGATTTAACAAGATTAATTTTTACTGCTTCATCAAAGGCAAAAAGGTTAATAATAATGCACTGTATGCTTGAAAATTGCTAATAAAGCCCTGGACATAGTGACAAACACTTATAATCCTGGAAAACTGACCTCTTCCACCCAGGAGAGCATGGCTGTTTTGTTGTCAGAGTGAATACCAGCTCTGTGAAGAAGGCAGATAGCTGCTCCGAGTACCATGAAAATAGCTCTGGCCTCCCAGCCCTGCACAGAAATGAGCAGACACCAGGGGCTGCTGCCAAAGTCTCAGTAAAGGCAGAGCTGAGAGAGGCGCCATCTGGAGGTAGCAGGCCTAAGTGAGGATCTGTAGCCAGAACAGCAAGCCTCTCGGAGGACAGGTGTATGGGACAGCAAGGCAATGCAGCAAAGTCCAGTGACCACACTGGGGATCAGAAGTGGGAGTGGACGGACTTTCAAGGGGTCATCAATTTGGGGGCTTGGGGGTATAGTGTTTGCCTAGCATGCATGAGGCCCTGGGACCCATCCCCTACACTGAAAAAAAGAAAAAGAAGTAATCAATTTAGTCTTCAGGCCCACAGGTAAGTCTGAAATACAATTTCCCACTCAAGAAAGCCAGGGGTTCTTAAACAAATGGCTGACACCAGGCCCGGGGCAGCCTTTAGCTAGCCTGGAAAACAGCCTGCAAAAGATCCCAATGCCACACTCCTCGAACCTGTGAGTGAACTGTGTTATTACTGAAAAAGGCATCTTTGCAGATGTGAGTGAAGAGTCTTGGGATGGGAAAATCACCCGAGATTGTTGGGTGGGCCCGAAAGACTGTGTGAAGCCCACACAGTCAGACACTCCCACAGGCCAGGACACACTTCTAAGTGGGATTGCTGCATCCCACAGTAGGAATACTCTTTAATTTTTCGATCAAATACCGTGCCATTTTCCATAATATTAATCACATTTGGACTGACTGCGCAGAATTCCCTTTTGTACTCTCTCACCATCGGGTTACATTTCATCTTGTTTGTTTGTTTTTCCGGTACCAGGGATCAAATTCAGGACTTTGCACTTGCCAGGCAGGCACAATGTCACTGAGCTACACCCCAAGGCCCTGTTTGTTTTGTTTTTTGAGACAGGGTCTTGCTTTGCAGTTCAGGCTGGCCTTGAACTCACTATGTAGCCCATGCTGGCCTTGAACTCACGGCAATCCTCCTCCAGCCTCTCAAATGCTGGGATCATAGGTGGGTGTGCATACCCCCAACCTTCTTTCTTTCTTTCTTTCTTTTTTTTGGTACCAGGGATCAAACTCAGGACCTTGCCTTTGCTAGGCAGGTGGTGCCACTGAGCTAAATCCCTGGCCCTCTTTCATCTTTTTTTATAACAGCCATTCTAACAAGTGAGAGATGACATTTTGTGACTTTAATTTGCATTTTCTGAAGAGTCATGATATTGAACATTTTTGTATGACTGTTAGCTATTTGTCTCTCTGTGACTCTGTCTCTGCTTGCCTCTTTCTCTCCCTCTCTCTCTCTCTCTCTCTCTCTCTCTCTCTCTCTCTCCAAGATGACATTTTGTGACTTTAATTTGCATTTTCTGAAGAGTCATGATATTGAACATTTTTGTATGACTGTTAGCTATTTGTCTCTCTGTGACTCTGTCTCTGCTTGCCTCTTTCTCTCCCTCTCTCTCTCTCTCTCTCTCTCTCTCTCTCTCTCTCTCCAAGATGAGGTCTTGCTGCATTGCCCAGGCTAATCTCAAACTCATGGGTTCAAGGGGTCCTCCCTCCTCAGCCTGCTGAGAAACTGGGACTACAGACGTGAGCCGCCACATCCAGCACTGTGTGTGTGGAGTTTTTTCTTTTGTTTTGCTTGTGGTGCTGGGGATTGAACCTAGGGACTTTGCACTGAGCTACATCCCTAGCCTTGTTTATGTATTGATTTATTATTCATTTTTATTATAGATAAGGCCCCACCAAGTTTCCCAAGTGGGACTCAAACTTGTGATGGTCCTGCCTCAGTCCCCCAGGATGCTGGGATTACAGGCAGGCACCACCATGCCCAACCCTGTTTTGTTGCCAATTTTAGAATGGGGGATAAGGTGAGTGATTGGTCCCCAAGGCTCTGGAACACACGAGCCAAGTGGCTGAACAGTGTTTAGGGTGGCGAAAAGCCATGCCTGCTGCCACAGTGAAGAGCCAGACACAAGCGCTGTGTCAAGGTGTTTATTACAAGCAGGGGCCATGAAAGGTAGTGGCTGAGGGTGGGTGTTTGGGGCTCCCAGCAAGGCCAGCATGGGGGTCACTGTGCCTGTGAGGGCCAGCGCAGGGCCAGCTCACCAGCTCAGGACACCAGGACAATACTTATCAATGAGCGCCTGGTAGTAGGGGCGAAGCTGGTCCATGGCCGGCAGGTCAGGGCACTTGGTGTAGAGGTCAAACTTGCTGCAGGGTGGAGGGACGATGAGCCTCGAGAAGGTGCCCCTGTCCATTCCCATCCCCATCCCGGGCCCTTGGGGAAACCCTACTTGAACTCCTGCACCCAGGGCAGCATGTCCAGGTCCCGCTGGCTGCACAGTTGCCGGTAGTCGCCACCCGTGTGCCACGAGTAGAAGGAGTGGAACCGGATCATGTAGAAGGCCTGCAGGCCACACCTGCTGGCTCAGGCTGCCCAGCCCAGTGGACGGCTTGGCGGGGTGGGGTGGGGTGGGCTGGGGCGGCCCTTCCCTCTACCTACCTCCGCAGGCAGGGAGACCTGGTTGAACCTCAGCATCTGGTACATGTACTCTGAGGACAGAGGCGTCACCACAGGCACCTGGGGTGCAGGCGCACCCCCTCCCCACACCCTCTCCCCTCGCCCACTCACCGTCATGGCCCCAGGACATGAGGATGTTCTCCAGCCCACAGTGGGGCTGGTACATGCCGAGTTCTGTGCTGCAGCAAGAGGTGAGTGTGAGGGACAGAGGTGGCCTGGGGAAGGGAGCACCCCACCCTGGGGCAGGAGCACCTGTACTGGGGGTCCTGGAGGTCGGGATTGTCCTGAAACGTGGAGTCACAGAACACCACGGAGGCCTGTGGATGGCAGCCAACAGGGAAGGTGTCTCCGACAACGGCCCACTGGGGAGGGAAGCAGTTGTGGGCGTGGGGGGGGCTGGCCTGTCCCGTGTGGGGTCAGGAGCCCAGAGCTGAGTCTGCCCCCGACTTCACTCCTGGCTCTCACCTGGGGCTCCCCCCACAGAGCCAGGACCTTCCCCAGGTCATGCAGGAGTCCAACAAGGTGGAACCAGTCTGCAGGAGAAAGACAGGACAGACTAGGGGACAGGGGAGGCTGAGACAGAAGGAGCAAGCCCTGGACTGAGAGTGAAGAGGGACACAGGGCTGCTCCTCCGGAAAGGACCTTCTGGGAGAGGCTTCCCCGAAGCTTTCCCCTTCCAGGGCAGAGGCAGCAAGTCCCTCGCCACGCTAGGGGGCGCACCCTTGTCAGGGTGGGCCTTCCGGATGCCCTCCGCTGTCTGAAAGGCATGGAAGGAGTTGGGAAAATCCACATCTGGGTCCGACTCATCCACCAGGTGGTCGAGCATGTCCACGGCCTCCATGATAGTCATTTTCTTGCAGGAGAAGCCCCCAAACTGGGCATGCTGGGTGGAAAGAGAGGTGTCAGCCCCTCCTGGGGCAAGCAACACCAGGGTCTCCCATGGGGTACAGGGCAGAGCCACCCACAGAGGCCTCTCCGTCCCCACGGTGGGCACACAACCAAGTTTGTGGGTGAGCAGGGAACTGCTACCTTCTTCCTGACGAAGTCCACCGTCTGGTGTGTGTGCATGAGCTTGTAGGTGATGAAGACGCGGTCCAGAAGGGGGCCTGACTGCAAGCCAGACGGTTAGCTGGGCCACATGGGGGCCACCGCCTACCTCTTCTGGACAGAACCCAGGGTGGGAGGGGGCTTCCCGGGGACTCCTGGAGCTATGGGAGGGGTAGGGTCCTCACAGTGTAGTTCCGGAAGCTGCCCTTGTCTTTGGCCATCTCTGGGTCCACATCAGGTCAGATCAGGGAGGGATCTGGGCCCTGGCAAGAAGGAAGATTTGACCCATTTCACCATCATGCCAGCTGCCCGAGAAAGTGAGAGCACCCCACCAGGGCTGGAGATTGGTAGGCCGATGAGGGCACAGCTTCGCCCCAAACCAGACCAGCCCTAGTCTGGCTGCCCAGTCTGAGGAGCTCTCACTCCTAGTGTCCTTATCTGTCTTTATCAGCCGAGTGGTGTCAGCCAGACCCTGCCTGGGGTGGCAGATGCCAGTGACAGCTGGGTAGAAGCTGCCACAACAGGAAGCAGGGAGCCCTTTGACCTGGACACACAGGCCCAACAGGAACCGGCTGGGAGGGGGGGTGCTGCTGCTCTTCCCACAGGAAGCACCAGTCTGTGGAGCTACTTCCCATCAGTCTGGGGTACTCACCACAGCCACCTTCATTGTGAGAGGCAGCAGAGCTCAGTGTCAAGGCTGGCAGGAGGCCTGTGGGCCCAGGTGCCCATATATATATATCCCCACAGGTTACATAAGTGACCAGATACCACCTGACCCCTTGGCCTTGCTCCTTGGTAATGAGTGACCATCCGCCCTTTACTGGCCTCAGCAAATTAATGTGTCAGCACAAGAGTGGCCCCGGCCCCCTTGCCCTGATCTTAGCTTCCCCATCCTCCAGGGAAGAGTGACCTGCATTAGCTGTCCAGGCCTGCGCTGCAGCCAGCCTATTTTTCCCCTGCTTTGACCACTTGCATGCCTGCAGCCAACTCCACCCTACAGACAGTACAGATAGACCTCATCCTAAGACACAGCACACCACACATACCTTTTTTTTTTTTTTTTGCACCAGGAATTGAACTCAGGACCTTGTGCTTGAGAGGCAGGCACAGCGCCACTGAGGTAAATCCCTGGCCCAACGTTGACACATACCTTTCCCAGGAAGCAGTGATTTGTCTTTGGGGCACCTAGGGATTGTGGGTAGAACAGCAGCTCATTAAAGAAAAATTATTCTGGGCCAGGGATTTAGCTCAGTGGTTCTGGCGCCTGCCTTGCAAGCGCAAGGTCCTGAGTTCGATCCCTGGTACCAAAAAAAAAAATTATTCTAACTCTGGGGTGTAGCTCAGCAGTAGAGTGCTTGCCTAGCATGTGCAAAGCCCAGAGTTCAACACTACACTGGGGTTGTGTCTCATGGTGACGAAGAATGAAGCCATGGATGGAGGAGGTGGGTACAAGCAAATTTATTTAACAGGTATAAAGGCAAGGAAGTAAAGCTATCACTAGTCGGGAGAGGTTTCTAAGTAGGATACCCATGAGAGCTCTTTGTTTGTTTTGTTTGTTTTGTTTTGTTTTGTTGAGGCAAGCTCTCACTATGTAGCCCAGGCTGGCCTCCAACTCACGGCCATCCTCCTTACAAGGGTGTGCTACCACACCCAGTTGTCTAGAGGTTTTTAAGGGTTTTAGAAGGGAGCTTGGGGTGTTGTGTAAGGATTATAATCTCTACCATACAGGAGACTACATATTTTTATGGTCCAATCTATGTAGAGTTGACATAGCCCCAACGTAGGGTCCATGCACCCTTGAGTCAATAGCCTGTCTGATCAGGTTTTAGAGAGACCCCAGGTAGCTGAAGAACACCTGGTAGATGTTTTTGTAAGATCTATGGAGGGTTATGAGTCAGTATTTTGGGGTTTCTGACTCTATTTTGGGGGCGCTGTCCTTGTTGTTTAACAGAATCTTAACTCTTGTCTCACTAATTTTTGTTACATTCCTCACTCCCTGAAAAGACGTGGTGACCACAATAGCTGCTGTTAGGGAAAGGGAGCAATGACTACTTTAGTTGTTTTGAGCTGTACAGGGGCAACAAGAAGGGATTGACAGGGCTGGGGATGTGGCTTAGTGGCACCGTGCCTGCCTGGCAAGTGCAAGGTCCTGAGTTCGATTCCCACTACCGCACACAATCTAACGGCTGATCTAATGGCCTGTGATAGAAGTCAGGTGGGATCTCTATGGTGGGTTTTATCTGCATGACTATCTGAAGTTGAACAGACTCTAGGTAGAGGAAACAAAATGAAAAAAGAGGATTGAGTAACAGGGTTAGAAAATGCAGAGGAGTACCACAACAACACTGGTATGAGGGTCCCACGAGGACTCACCCCCTCCCCACAGGGATTTAAATCGGGAGCTCTTGAACCTAGCAGCATGAGAGACTATTTTAGGAAGGAGCCCAGCGTAGAGATGGATCTACACATTTGGAAGATGGATGGCTTAAAGAATCATAAGTTAGGAAGGGCACTGGCAACAGTGTATGATATAAGAATTTTCCTGTGTGAAAAAGGCAGAGTATGATATAAGAATTTTCCACAAAGGAAACAGAGGCCAGTTTTCATGAGGGAGACAGTGGTGGTGTTCCCCTATAGCCAGGCAAATTTAAAGGTGGATGGGGCCAGGGATTTAGCTCAGTGGCGTCACACCTGCCTGGCAAGTCCAAGGTCCTGAGTTCAATTCCCATAGCTAAAATAAAAAAAAAATTTAAAGGTGGATGGTAAACCTATGTCAGTAGATACTGGTGTCCCAGATGACCATGGGCCTGTGGAGAAAGGTCTAGTTCTAGAAAACCAGCTGCCTATGATTGACATGGGGTGTTTTGGGTACTGAGCATGAAAAGAGAAAACCTAGAGACAAAGTGATGTCTTGTCTCACTGGGTACAAGGCCCAAACACTGGGAGAGACAACCACAGGTATGATTACGGGTGTCATTTAGGTTTAACATGGATCCTGCCCACGTTCCTGAGTAGTTACGATGTTTATCTTTCACCTAAAGGAGGAGTAAGAGAAATTATCTGTAGCACCCATCACTCTGATTGGGGGTGGGGGAGCAGTGAGGTCTCTCGACATTACAGAGGGAGAGGCCGAGGAACCCCAGAAGAGCTCTTGGGCCGTTTAGGTTGGAGAAGAACTAAGAAGGCTTAAGAAGTAGAGCTATAACCTTTCCCACAGACTGATAGTTCTGTCCCAAGGGAGATTTTACCTGGAGAAGTGAGGCCAAGCTCCTCCATCTCCCAGAGGGTAGGTGAGCCAGGTGAGGATGTGAAAGAAAGGTGCCATTTTTAGGATCTGAGGGAAGTCAAAAGAGCCCCAGTTTTGTGAGGATGTATTTTAAAGGGGTAATGGGAACTGAGACCAAGCTTTTTGTTTTTGTTTTTTTAAACTATCAAAGGGAGACTTTCCCTCGCATCCAGGTACCATGGCCGATCCTCGCGTGAGGCGGATCAAGATCAAGGCCGGCATGGTGAAGCGATTGGTCAAAGAAAAAGTGACGCATGAAAAAGAAGCAAAGCAACAGGAAGAAAAGATTGAAAACATGAAAGCTGAAGATGGTGAAAATTATGCCGTTAAAAAGCAGCCAGAGATCCTGCAAGAGTCCCGGATGATGATCCCAGATTGCCAGCGCAGGTTAGAGGCAGCTTATACTGATCTTTGCAAATATTAGAAAGTGAAAAAGATTTGGAAGAAGCTGAAGAATATAAAGAAGCACGTTTAGTTTTGGATTCAGTGAAGATAGAAGCCTGAAACTTGTCTGTACAGAATGTTTTTCCATTAAATCCTGGGGTCCATTCATTATTTTTTACCACTACTGGGTGTTCGAGTAGTATGAGAATGTGATTCTTTTTATGCAGTTGCAAATATTTTTCTTTGCATAATTTCATATGTCAAATAAATGAGTTCATCTAAAAAAAAAAACATCAAAGGGAGAGAAGGTGTACCTTGTTTTTCCTATTGAAATGCTTTTCAGCCAAGGTATCTTTCGGCAGCCTGTGAGGTCCTAGATTTTAGCCACCACAAACTAGAGTTGAGAGGGGGCAAGGTGACCAGATTACTCATTCTGACTGGTGTGCCCTTTGTCCTCTCGTGTCCCTGAAGCCCTTTGGTTGTGACCAGAAGTTGGACTTTCTTTACCCCAAAGAACTGAAACACTTCTGAAAGTGAAACTGAAGATCAAAGGTTAGACCCCTTGTTCTGCACTGAAGGGCAATGATCATTACAGTGGGGCAGGTTCCTGGCAGCCAGGAAGCCAGGCCAAGTAGTTTAAGCATCCTTTTCGGGCCACATTTGTCATTAAACCCAAACTCCAAGCAGAGATCTTGACTAGACCTATGGGATCAACTGCCTATCAGGCTGTCACCAGCACGTAGCCCTCACCGCATCTCTAAGAAGACAGAAAATTTTACTCAGCTGTGGTGTCTGTCACCTCTGCACCCTGCACAGGAGACACTGAAGGACCGTGGTTGACAGTCAGACCCGGGAGAGGGATTGGGACTGGGCAGAGTGCATGGCAATTTGAGAGTCACTGATCACTCTTTACCCACCTTTGAGCAAAAAGGAGGCTTAGAAGAAAACCTAGGCTCAACCAAACCAACAAGAGCAAAAACTTGAAATAACTGAACATACGATTTTTTTTTATAAGCCTCATCATTTGCAAACCTTTCTCAATGTAGACTTCCTAATTTTGTCCCTATTTTTTTTAATTTTGGTAAGTGAAAAGTTTATCATATAAAGTCTTCTCATTTCCAAAATATAGCTTTATATTTATAGTGTTTTTATATTTCCTTCTCTGTCCTCCTTACTGGTTTCGTTCTGTAACAAGCCTAGTAGCTGGTTGGATTTTAAGATGCCCCTAGCACTTTTTCCTTTGGCCCAGAGTGAGTTTATAGATGTTTTTTATTCCAATTAAGGCTAATTGACCAAAGAACCTCTAAGCAGCCTTCAGTAGCATCCTTACCTTAGCCTGAGCAGAAAGCAGCACAAGAGCAAGTTAACCCTGTGATTATAGTTTAAGAACTATCCCAATCCACAAGAAATGTTTTAAGCATATCAACTAAACAAAAATATCAACTCAAATTGGAACCCAAAAGTAAATTTATCAACCAGCCAAGATTTGGCCCAGTGGGCTCTTTTTTTTTTTTTTTTTGGTACCAGGGATCGAACTCGGGACCTTGCGCTTGCAAGGCAAGTGCCAGAACCACTGAGCTAAATCCCCAGCCCAGTGGGCTCTTGTTAACTCCTCAAAGGTTTCCAGGAAGGATCCTTCCCTTCCCTGGATCCCTAGAGAAGAATTAAACCCCACCTTATTATTTACTAGGACCCGGTGCAGGCCGCATACTGTTCAAGAGCCAATTTTTTTCATTGACCTCAAAAATGACAGCCATAGCCTTTATCTAAAAGCACCAGTTTGTCTGACATTCGGGAGGCTGGAGAGTAATTTACTAGGTGGGAGTAGTGGAAGGCGGAGACTTTGAGAGACAGGAAGAATGTGGCTCAGAAGGGAGGGACAAAGACTACAGGCAAGACCCCAGAACTCAGAAGCAAACAGGGCAAAGCATTCAGGGTACAGGAAAAGATTATGTAACAAAGACACTTCATCTTTTTGTTGTACAAACATAAAACATAAACCTAGCAGATGCACGGGAGTTGTCCTGAGCCTAGTGGAGACCACACTGCTGTCCCAGGACAAAGTTACCCTTTTACAGGAGTCCCTAAAACAGTGGATGCCCTAATGGCTCTTAACTGTGTGACTTGTGCCTGCGAGAGTGCAAGCAGACAATTAAAACGAGACAAGATATAGGCTCCTGGCCCAACACACCAAGAGAGAGTCATGATGAAGGCGATTTGTTGCCTCTAACACCCGTGGTTAATGGAGCAGTGTGTCCAAGGATCATCAGATTCGGGGAGCCAAGAGCGCCAAGGGCAGAGACCGCTCCTTCGCCAGCAGAAGGATCAAATTGGAAAGGAAGACAGAGGTGAGACTGGGGATCGGCTCAGCCCACATCAGTGAAACCTCTAACCCAAGACCGCAAGATTGGTGGCCACGCTAATCGCTTTTAATTGGTCAACAGAGTCCCAATACTGTTCTGAATGGAAAGTCACAAAGTGAAAGCAGAGTGTAAGAAGGCATCGACCTTACTTACCTCCTCTTGGAATCTCAGATGAGGACCCAAATATGATACTGGAATGCTGGGGTCGTATCCCATGGTGACAGAGAATGGAACCGCAGGGGAGGTAGGGTGAAAGAAATTTATTTTAAAAACACAGGGGCCGGGAATTTAGCTCAGTGGTTCCAGTGCCTGCCTTGCAAGCACAAGGTCCCGAGTTCAATCCCCGGTACCAAACAAAACAAAACAAAACAAAACAACCCATAAAGGCAAGGAAGCAAAGCTCCCACTAGCTGGGAGAGGGCTCTTTGTCTATGGGTTTTAAAGGCGTTCAGAAAGGAGTACAGGTGGTGTATAAACAATATAATCTCTGCCCCATAGGAGACTATATTTTTTATGGTACAATCTATGCAGTGTTCACAGTGCTCAAGTAGGGCCCATGTGCCTTTGAACCAATGGCCTGCCTGATTACACTCGGGGGGGAGGTCCCAGCCAGCCATGGGGCACCCTGCAGCTGTTTTCATGAGATTCCCGGTGGGTTGTGACTCAGCAGATTCCACTGGGGTTCCCTACTCCATTTTGGGGCCGCTGGCCTTACTGCCTAATAGAATCCTAACTTCTGTCTCACTAATTTCTGTTACAGTACCATCAAAAAAAAAGAAAAAAGAAAGAAAGAAAAAAAGAGAGAAAAGAAAGACAGAATTATTCTGACGTATTCGGACACTTGTTAAAATGGCAAGGAAAACTTTATTCAAGAGTATTGCAAAAAAAAAAAAAGGGTTGCAATAGGCCCAGGGAGATGACTGGATACAACCGGCATTAGCACAGCTGGGGATTCACAACCAATGAGCAGAGTAAGAGTCAGTGAGCAATTGCTGTGGTACCAAGGCTAGGAGGGTTCTGGAGTCCCTTGCTGGATTCCTATGGAGGGAGGTGGCCAGGTAGAGAGGGTGGGAAGATTCTTGCTCATCCTGGGCGAGGGCTAGGCAGGCCCAGCAAGGACAGGGGCCCATCTGAAGTTTGGGGAGGAGACTGCCGGGCTCCTGGCGAGGTCCTCCATGTGCCCCTCACCAGGACTCAGGCAACAGAGCTGCATGGTAGGGCCGGGGATTTAGCTCAGTGGTTTGGCCGCCTGTTGTGCAAGCACGAGGACCTGAGTTCGATCCCCGGTACCAAAACAAACAGAGCTGCCTGGTCAGCTGGTCCTGAGAACACAGCAGGGACCAAGCGGACAGCTGTGCCTGCCTGGCAAGCGACCATTCCACAGGAAGAGGGCAGAGTGGAGAGCCTGACAGGGTAGATCACGAGGGTCAGAGCTCCGGGCAAGAAGCCTGTAGTTGACCTTGTATACAACAGATTCCTCATGCAGCTGTGTGAGAACAGATGTTGGGGAGACCCCTTACCACTGAAGACAGCAAGCTGCAGCCTGTCACATGCACCTGTGACGTATTTCCTGTCTGTGTCTGTGGGAGAGTGGAGGTGAGGGTGAGGAGCTCCAGGAGGCTACAGATATTGCCCCCAAAACAGGTGGTGCCCAGTCAAGAGAAGGCACCAGTGCCCGGAGGGGTTCTGGGAACAGGCCAACAGGATATACCTCAGTGTGAGAAGGGCAGTGGGAGGGTGGAGCCGGGAGTTTGTGCGGCGGAGGTAGAGGCCGCGCCTTCTGAACTGAGAGGGGCATCCCAGAATATCAGGCGTGGTGTGGGACCTGGCACTGCACCAGATGCAAGGCTGTAGGTGGTGACAGGTATAGACAGTGGGGGCCACAGCCATCCCACTTCAGGAGGACCCCAAGGCTCAGGGGTTTCGGCTGAGACCATTCGTGGGTAGAATTCTGAAGACCTGCAGCCCAACCTGGAGTCTGGGCCGGAGGGCACAGGATGGGGGTGAGAGGTGGAAGGTGTTCCTAGAAGGGGGAACATTTTGTGCTGAGGAGTGGAATGTGAGGCTGGACTCTGCCCAGTGCACAGGGAGCCTTGGCTGAGCATGAGAGTCGTGTCTCGGGACTGAGCTCCTGCCCCTGCCCCCCGGGCCCTGGGCTCTTTTCTGCCTTCACTCCCAGGTCCCCATGGTCTGTCACCACTGCCCACCTGCCTCTATAGCATCCTTCAGTGGCCACAGGGCATGAGACCCAGGGCTGGGCTGCTGGCCTCTCACAGGACTCCAGCCCCACTCAGCTGCTGGGGCCCCCATCCCCAGAGCAGCTTCTTGCCTGGGGAGCCCTGCTTCCCCCAAACTCAGCGAGAGCCTGCTTCTCTGTCTCACTGTGCTGCCAGCACAGGGATCGCCTTATACTATCATGCCTGGTCTGCCTCCCTGTGCAGTAAGGCCCACTCAGTCCCAGGGCCCAGTGCAGGAAAGGTGGGTCACCTGGACCAAGTGGCCCTTGAGTTGCCTGAGAGCACAGGACAGGAACCTAGAGGGTCACTTCCAGGACCCAAGGGATGGCCTGCCAGGGACCCTGGGTGCAGGCTCTGAAGGTAGCCATTGCAGTGACCAGGGCACATCCCTGACCACAACATGGCTGAGGTAGTGGGGTGTCTCCACCCGGGCGGCTGACAGAGTGATGCTGGCAAGCACTTGCAAATTAAATGGTGTGTGAACACCTGCTAAGAGACAAACAACCCTTCTGAACCTGGGTTCTGCCAGCTAGTACCAAAGGATGACTGTGACGTAACCAACACAGGCAAAAGCCCCATCGGGGACAGGCACGCACCAAGAACTCTGCTCCTTGCCTGTGATTCTCCTTGCTGACACTCAAGGATGCCTGGCTCATGGCAGGGTGCAGAGAAGTGAGCCTGCCTGGCCTCTGTCATCCCCACTCATGGCCCACAGGTGCCCACATGGGTTGCCTATGGAGCGCCGGCCTCTCTGGCTGCTCCCAATCCTCCTCAAGGCGACACAGTATTCCTTAGATCCTTCTTTTCTACTTTTTGTTTTTGGTGGGGGATCATGTCCCCTCCCCACGTCCTCCCCCACCCCCAGGTAGGAAGGGGAGTGTCCACTCTGCCTTGGCCCAGAATGGCTCAGAAGTGGCCTGGAGCCCCTGTGCCACCTCCCTGGCTGCCCACAGGGGACCCAGAGGGGTCTCCACCACCTCCTTCAGCCTGAGCTCCAGGTTTGGCAATGGGCACTGCAGAAGTCCTTCACAACCATGTCCCTAATCCAGTCCTGGGGAACATTGTCATTGTGTTTCAGGGCATAGGCAGGGAGAGGCCCTGGGCCCAGCTGAGGTTGTACATGGAGGTGAGCCACACTGGGGAGCAGCACCAGCCAGGCCCACAGTAGGCCCCACTGGGCCTCTTCAGCCCCTCCGACTTGCTCAGAAGGGCCCTATGTGTCCAGGACCCTGACTTCTGCTCCCTGATTTAGGCAGTCCCCTACCCTCTGACAAGGCAGTCCCCTACCCTCAGCCCAATGCTGTCAGCCACCTCTGCCCAGAACCTGTCCCCAGCGTGTGAATAGTTCTGGGCTGCTCAGCCCCACAGTGTGCAGATCCCGTGTGACCAGCTGGGTCTGCACGCGTGCATGGGTTTACGTGTCCAAAGCTGTGTGGGCACAGTTGCTGCAGGACCAGCTGCTGCCCACAGCTCTAGGGGCTGACCAGGTAGGGAGCTCCTCCACAGCTCTGGGATCCAGGTGCCTTGCTCCAGCTGTGCTGGGACTGAAGGGTATCCAGGGCCCAAGTCAGCCGTAGCTGTGGGGGCTGCTGGGGTCCACAGGAGCTGAGTTGCGCCGGCCAGCTGGCCCTACCAGCTGCCACAGGCGGTGGCTGAGGTTTTGGACCTGGCAGGTTCCCAGCACACAGCCCACCCGCAGGAGCTGGGCGTGGGGTCTCCGGAGGCCTGGGTGTCTCCGGAGGCCTGGGTGCTGTCGGCCACCAGCCTGGAGGGGTCGGCCCATGGCAGAGGCCAGGCTGGCCCTCTCGGGTGGCTGGGGGGGCGGGTGAGGGTGCCGAGGCTGCAGGCCACTGGGGGTCCGGGCCGGGGGGTCCCTGTAGAAGGGGAGGGGAGGTGGAACTGGGGGCCCGGGCTGGGCCTTCCAGGGGCTCCCCGCTCACCCACCCTCCCTCCACCCAGGCTGAGGGTTAGGCAGGGGAAGCCGGCTGCTTCCCAGGGCCTGGCACGGGACCAGGGGAAGCCCGGGCCCCCACACAGCCTGCTCACATCAGGGTGAGCTCACCCTCCCTTCAGAGCCGGAGTCACATGTCCTGGGAACAGCACCTCCCTGGGCAAAGGGCGCCAGGTCATGGTGAGTCTGTGGGTCACTACCCTCAGAATTCAGTGACTCCCCAGCCCTTCGCTTGGCCCTTCTGGGGTGCCCTGGCCTCCCCTCCCCCAGGGGACCCTCTAGTTGGGAGGCTGCTCTGTCCCCGTGGGGTAAGCAAAGGCACAGAGGCCTCCTGCTGCTCAGGCCCGGAAGGCTGGGGTGGCTCTAGATGGCAGATGAGGACGGCAATCTGTTAGCAGGAGCAGGTGGGCAGCAGGAAGCGACACAGGCCTCCAGGCCTGGGGTCGGGGTGGTGCAGGGGCCTCACCTGGCTCGCACGGGCCTAGGGTCCCCGCGCAGGCTGCCGGAGCGCGCGCTTGGGAGCTGCAGGTGGAGGAGGCTGATGCAACCGAGGGCGACAGCGACCGTCAGCGTCCGGGCCATTGGCAGGGCTGCGGAGGGGAGCGGTGAGGCGGGTGGGCCGGGGCGCCCTCTGGCCGCACCCCGGGAGCCCTGAGCGGTAGGGGCGCGGGCTCAGGGTACCTGCGTCTGTCGGGGCAGAGCTGGCGGGTCCGTCCCCTTTTGCGGGGCGCGGCGCGCGGGTCAGAGCTGGCGGGCTCCTCGGTGCCTCCGCGGTCTGGTCAGGGGCCTGCAGGGGACCTGCGGTGGCACCCCTGGCGCTAAATAGATTTCGAAGCAGGGGGCGGAGCTGGGGCGCGGGGCGGGGCGGGGCGCCCTCCCCTCCCCTCCCAGGGCCCACGAGACCCCTCCCGCCCGTGGGAACCGTGGAGCCCCGGCGCTCAGGAAGGGGCGGGGCGCAGCCACCTGGCCTGGAACCCCGGGAGCGCCCGGCCCCACTCCTGGCGCCTTCTAGTGGGGGACACAGTCCCAGAGCTCGGCGGGGCTGACGGGTGGGTTCTGGGGGCGACCCCCTTCGGCCACCTCTCAGCGTGGGGGTGGAGCCGCCCCGCCTGGGAGAGCCTCTCAGTTCCCCGCGAGGATCTTTCCAGCCCTCTTCAAGGTGCCTACAGGCCTGCTTAGCAGAGTACCGTGTGGTTTTTTTAGGAAATTTGACAGAGTGGAAAGTGAGTCCCTCACCTTGCCGGCAGCTGCTCTCCGCGGGTCCCTGTCCCGCACTGACCTCTCTCCTGGGCACGGGTGTATTCTGGGGGTGCAACACCCACACCCAAGTACAGCATATGTAAAAGCAGCCAGAGAGACCCCCCCCCTTTCTTATGGCTGGCCGTATTTTAACACTGGTATTCTGTGATTTACTTAGTTCTTCATTAACGTTAAATTAGGTGATTTCCAGTCTTTTCAAGAGTAAGAACCCCCTGCGGCGGCAAGCTCACAGCACGCCAAGTTCTCCACAAAACCTGCACCGATACACTGTCTGCCCATGGTCTTTTGTAATCTGTTCTCTGCTTCTTTGTCACTCTGAGAGGGCACTGTTGTCTCACTGCCGGTCCACGCTCGCTGCTGACTGCGTCACCCCTCTGTGGGGCTTCCCTAAGACCTGGTCACCTCTGTCCCTCCTGCTGAGCAGACCAAGGTGCTCAATAAACATTTGTCGGATGAATACATCAAGGAGTGTTGGGATCAGGGCACACTGGAGGGCAGGGAAGCATCAGTGGATTCTCACCTGCTTATTATTTATTTTTACCTGTTGGGGGAAGGAATGGTCTCATTTATGTCAGGAAAATGGAGTGGTGGCCATGAAGGCAAGTAAACGTGGGGCAGAGAGGCAGGTGCTGGGGTGGCTGGCAGAAGTCAGTGCTGTGAGCACGGGAGGGAGTGGATAGGAGGCCCCTGTTCCTGGGCCTAGCGCTCCTGTTTGCAGATCCAGGGAGCTGCTGGAGGCAGGGGAGGTTATGGTTTGGACATGCTGTGGCTGGCCTGTCAAGGGGCATCCAGGCGGTGGTGATTATTGGGTTGGCCTCCAGCTTCCTGGGTCCAGGACTGAAGACAGGGCCAGGGCGAGCATGGATTTGAGGGTTTAGAAACAGAGAGGTTCTAGGGACTACAGGGAGCATCATGCAGAGAGAACACAGAGGGAGCCAGCTCTGAAGGGACAGCAGCAAAAGGATAAGCCAAGGATCCCAAGGTAGAACCGAGTCTGCAGCTTGGCCTCCTGTCACCAGCAGCCCCACTCCACCCTCAGCCTGTCTCTGTACTGCTCTGTCATCCTTTCTAAAACACAAACACCACCCTATCATTCATCCTACCAATAAAGAAAATTAAAGTAAACTTCCCATCTTCATCAGGGAAGGTGAGCCTCAGGGGACCATGGGTGGAAGCAGTGTGTTCTTTCCTTTAGACCCTGACACGACAGAACAGCCTATGAGCCCACGGCCCCAACTCTGCAAAAGCCCATGGCAGGGCTGGGGTCTACCCTCTGGTCCTCAGGCTCTAGCCTGGCTGCTTAACCTGCCCTTACCCATCCTACCTGGATTAGAGTCCCACCCTGTGGCCCTAAACCCCCTGCATGGCACATTTTTGGCACTTGCTGTATACAACTGTCCTTGTGCCCTCTGAGGGAAGTCCCAAGTGCCTTGTTCATTACCCTTGGTAGGAAAAGTTGCTTCTGGGGGTGCGGGGCTACCCACCTCCCAAGCTGATGCCACAGGTAGAAAGTGGGCAAGAAATTCATAGGAGAGCCAAGACTAAGCTCAGGAGGGCTGTGTGATGCTGGTGATACTGGGGAATATTTTATAGGGCTCTGCTTAGAGCCCAAAGGGTGGTAGCTGCATCATAAGAGGGTCTGTTTGAGTGTGTTAAGGTGGAAAGTGAAGTTTGAGCCTCATGGTAAGGATCCCAGAGAAAGAGAGAGAGTGACTGAGTGCAGTGGGGACACTGACAGCAAAGAACAGGAGGTGGGTGGGAGAGCAGAGACAGGTTTTTGAGACATTTCTGCTATGTAGCCCAGGCTGGCGGATCCCAGCCTTGGTGATCCCCCTGCCTCAGCCTCCCAAGTGCTGGGACAACAGGTGTGTGCCACCACACCCAGCTTGGAGGAACAGGTTTCCGTGCTAACTGTGGGAAGATGGGGGTGGGGGTAAGCCAGGCAGGTTTGAGGCTTGGTGATGGGACACAGTTCTCCCATCTGATGCATCTGTTTTCTCTGGGGAGAAAGGGGGGCTGACCATCCTTGAGACATGGAAGAGGAAGTCAGAAGATTGAGGGGAGTACAGACCAGAAGACAGCTGACCAGATATCTGATGGCTGGGCACGTGTAGGGAGGGAATGTTCTCCATCCCAAGCCACTGTAGGTCACTCTGCCCTGTATAGTAGGTGCAGGGCTGGAGGATGTAGATGGTCAGGATTGCACATGGCTGGGTTGTGCCAGATGGGGACAGTGAGAAAACAGAGACAGGAGGGTTAGGGTTGGGATTAGATGGCAGGCCACGGAAGGTCGGCTGGAAGGGGTGGAAAGGACTGATGGAGAAAGCCAAACGGCCCGTGGGCTGAGCAGAGTGGCTTTCTGGAGTTCTGAACCCATTGGGGTTGGAAGCCTGGGAGACCACAGGCCCTCACAGAGGAGGCTGGGTTAGGAGCAGGCGACGTGGGCAGTGTGGAGTGGGCAGGAAACTTGGAGGGAAAGGGCAGGTTGGGAGGGATTCTTGCCAGGGATGGGACACTGGGCTGAGGACACTGGGCCTGGTGGCAGGCATGGGGGAAGAGGGAATCAAGGTCATCACTAGGGACCTGTCCTGCCCTCAGGTACCGGGCCAAACTTGCACCGGTACTTTGCTGGTCCACGCATACTCAGTGGTGTGGAGAGGACCTTTAGTGGCAGCAGCCAGCTCAAGACAGTTCAGGCAGAAAGGAGGACTTTCCAGCTCTGTAGCAGCCAGTAGTACAGGGGCCTGTGCCTGGGGCCAGGCAGGGACCCTAGAGTCTCTCTCAGGCCTCCTTTCAGTTTAGTTTCATTCATCCTGCCGGGCTAGTGCCTGCCAGCATGTGGAGGAAGCACAGACACCAGCAGTTAGCTCCTCTGTCCCTTCCTGCAGCAGCCAAACTCATCTGAAAACAAGCCTGGCCCGGGGCCTTACCCAAAGGTACTCCACACCTCAGATCACCCGCTCTTCACAGCTGGACATGCAGCACATCTACTGAATGTCCCACTCCACCGAGATGGGGTTCCCAGGCAGCCAGAGCCTTCCTCGACTGGGACCCCCCAAAATAGGGCCTGGGCACGCTCCCTGTCCTCAATTGCCAGGCTGGCACCCTGGCGGCGGCGGCCCTGGCCGGGTGCGATGTCTTCGAATTTGGAAACCGCGTGGCCAGGGCCAGGGCCGTCTTGCTCTCCCCCTTGACCGCGTAGAAGCCTGGAGAGCCCACTTCGATCCCCAGCTTGGGAGCTTCAAGGCGGGGCCAGCTTCTCTCCGTTCCGGTGCCAAAGTACCCAGGGCAAGGCCCGCCCAGGTGCTGGCCCGCACCTACTATCGACCCACCGCCGCCCGGGGCAGGCGCGCTCACCAACCAGAGCCGCCTTCCTCGTCACCGCTGAAGGGGCGGGGCCCGGGGCTCAGAACCCCCAGCGGTAGGCGAGGGCGGTGCTCTCGGTACCCGGCCCTCGCAGAGTGGACCAATAGAACACGTCCCTTCTCAAACCCCGCCCACAGGGGCGGGGAGGCGGGCGCAGGCGCACGACGCGGCCGGGCGGGCCGGCTGGCTGGGAAGATGGCGGCGGGAGCGCTGGCCAGCTCCGCAGCGGAACGGGCCCGGGGCGTCGTGGTTGCCCGGCCCAGGGCAGGGGCCGGGCCATGAGCGTGCCTTCCTCGAGTTCCCGAGCCACGGAGCCTGCCCGCGTCCCTCGGACCGCCCTGCGCCTCTCGTTATGGCGCGGCTCGCGGATTATTTTGTGCTGGTGGCATTCGGGCCGCACCCGCGCGGTGAGTGCTGCGGAGCGGCGCCGAGGAACAGGGCTGGGCGCGGAGGGACGGAGCTGGGCGCCAGTGGACCAGGTCGGAGGCCGGGGCACGGGACTAGGCGCCCAGGGCTCGGGAAGCAGCCTCAGCGGTCGGGGGGCGCCCTCGAGCATCTAGGCGCTGGGCCTGTGCGAGGGCCGCCCTGGGCACCTGTGTCCGGTGCGGAGGTGGGCAGGGCCGTGCTGCTGCAGACGGGAGGTGGGAGGTGGGAAGGCCCTGGGGTTGCCTATCGTCTCCCGCTCCCAGTTGGGTGGGATGGCACTCCCCGCCTTCGCCGCCTGCTGGGTGGTGGTGCTGAGCTCCGGGGCGGGGGCTTCATGTTGCCACCCCCTTCTCTGCTCTGGGCTGAGTCTAAGTCTCAAGCAGACTTGGTGTGGTGCAGAGGGGGTGGAGTTCAGGGGTTACTTCACGGAGAGATAGTATTTGATTTAGAAGTGGGCCGGGGATTTAGCTCAGTGGTTCCGCCGCCTGCCCTGCAAGCCCAAAGACCCGAGTTCGATCCCTGGCAAAACAAAAAACAAAAAACAAAAAAAAACCATCCTCAGAGGATTTCAGACGTGTTGGGAACTGAGTAGAGCATTCCTGGCAATGGGCCTATCAGTCCAGGCCTTGCAGGCCAAGCCCTGAGTGGGGGATCAGTGTGGTCATTGGTGCTGATGTCCAGCAGGTCCAGGTATGGGGCCAGCACCTGGGTCTGAGAACCCTTCAGTGGGGAGGGGGTAGGAGAAAGCAGAGCCTGATGATGACATCAGCTCAGCCTGGAGACAGTGGTGTTGGGGTATTGGCAAGCGTGCTCGGAGTGCCAGGCTCTGCACAGCCCGTCATATGATCTCACTTCTCCCAGCAGCCCACCAGGGTTGCCCTGATGTCCCCATCTGTAGAGCAGAATCAGGTGCAGGTCCAGGCCGGTTGGGACCTGCACCCAGGCCATCCAATCCCAGTCGCAATGGGGAAGAGTGTTGTTGGGGACAGCCACGTGGTCAGCTGGGGCCGTCCCTTCATTCCTGGGGTTCAGGTTGAGTCCTCCCCACCCCGTTTTCCTGCTTCTTTTTCTTTTCTGTCCATCTTTCCCCTCCTTCTTTATGTCTGCAGTGTTTGGGAGTCAAACCTAGGGCCTCACATATGCTAGGCAGACACCCTACCACTGAGCTGTGCCCTCAGCCCTGTCCTGTTTCTTATCAGTCCAGGTGCCACTGTCACCATCCAGGTCCTGAACTTTTTCTCTTCTTTGCCTTTCTCCTTGCTGAGCCTCTACCTGATGCCCCTTGTCCATTGTCCACCTCCTGGACTCTGCACACTTTTTGAAGCCTCTTCAGCATCTGCTTCACCTCCAGATCGTATTTAGTGCCCTCTCACTCAGCACTGGTTTCTTTCGTCTGTTCCATTGTGAGCATCTGCCTTTCCCTCCAGAGATAGTTCTCAAAAGCAGAGCCCACCTTGTCCTCAGCCTCCTGTCCTCTGTGCACAGCAGACCTGGCATCCGTGTTGTAGTAGCCCTTGCAAGGAGCACTGTCTGTTCCCAGGCGCGTGTGGCAGTGAGGCCATGGCACCTGGGGCAGGGGGCTGCATAGAATCCAGAGAAACAGGGCTGGCTTAGAGCTGCTTGAAGGTGAGTAGCTTTGGGCTGGGTTCTAAGGTAGGGGCTTTAGGAACAGCGAGGGCTTGGAGGATGATAAGAGCCTGGAAGAAGGATGGGGAAGGAGAGGCAGAGGCTTCAGGCAGAACCTGGGTAGGAGGCAAGGTGGCCGTGGTGGGTAAGAGTGGAGGATGAATGTTAGGGGGCATGGGGAGGGAGGGGTGGGCTCCACGAGAAGCTGGCTGTGACACATGTGCGCGGTGCTGGATCCACAAGAGAGGCAGGCCCCTCTGGTCTTGTGGCCTCTGAGCAGGACAGGATCAAAGGCTGTGGCCTAGGATGCCCAGTCTCCCTGAAGGACTGACTTCCAAGCTGTCCACCATAGTGGATGTGGGAGACCAAGGAGCCCCCTAACCACTGCCTTCTCGGGTTGGAACTGTCAGCTGTTGGTTGGTCACCCAGCTTCATAGCATTTCTTACAAGGCCTTAACTATCCCTGTGGGGAACAACCCCACAGCTTGGGACCCTGGCCATGGGCTGAATGCAGAGCCAGTTGGTAGGGTCGGGATGGTGATGGTGGCAGCTAAAAGGTGCCTGAAGCAGAGGTATACAGGGTGGGGGATCAGTTATTTCTGCTGTGCCACCCCATAGCTCTGTGGTCCTGGGCAGTCATTCAGCTCTTGGTGCCTCAGTTTTCTCAGCTGGAGCTGGAACAAGTCATGCTACCGTAGTCTGCTGAGGATGTGAACACGCACTTGTGAGATCTCAGGAGACGGTGGGTGTCTTACTAATGACTACCCAGCAGGTGTGTGAACACTTCTAAGCATAGGTGGCTCGAGGTATCTCTGTAGGAGGGGAAGGGCTATGTTTGTCAGGCCTAGGAGAGTGGGCAGCTATGCAGAGTCTTTTTGGTTGAGGGGTGTGAGTAGGGGAATAGCTTATCTTTGGCTGGATTTGAACATCCTCCCTAGAATTGCTGGGTTCAGAGCCTGGGTACTGCATGTATCTCAGCTGCCTGGTTTGGGTCAAGTCCTGTCTGAGGGAGCATCGTGGTTGCTAGTGGTTACCAGCTGGCAACCTCTCAGGGAAGGTGGAAGGGGTGCTGGGGAAGGAAAATGCCTGGGTTGTGTGTGACTTTTACCTGGGAAGGTGCCGGCTGGCCCTTCACAGGCCCCTTAGCTGGTGAGTAAGGGAGCACTTCTGTGCCCTGGGCCTGGCTCTGGGGCCAGTGAGAACCAGACAGATTACCCCTGCCCAGCTTCCAACAGAGGTCAGCTGATTCAACGAAGTTTGGCCAGTGCTAAGATATCTTGAGGAGCAGGAGAGGCACCTGACCTGGCCTAGACGTGACTGGCAGCCCCCTTGTCGCCACTGGGAGGGAGAGGTTGGAGCCCTCCACATCTGAGAAAAAGACCTGTCATCCTATGGCCTGGCCTCTTTCAGTCTTGGGTGATGAGCTGGCCACATTCTTGGGCTCCAACTGTTGTCCCCACCCATGTGTCTGCCTTCCCTCAGGAGCAGGTTGGGGCTGTTTGGGGTGGCTGGAGTTGCCTCCCATCCTCCATCTGGGGTCCAAGGCCTGGCTCAGAGCTGCTGTGGGCTGACTGTGGGGTTAGGGTGGGTGATGGAAGAAGCTGCAAGCCCCTTCTGCACATCCGCTGCTGTGACTGCTTTCAGACAGCGTGCCTACATGTTGAGGTCTGGGTGGGTGGAGCAACAGGAAGTGCTGTCCTTTCCTTCTCCTCCTTACTGTAGCTGGGCTTATCCCAGGCAGAAGCTAGCCGAGCTGTCCAGCATGTGTGGTGGGCTAGGCAGAGGAGGGTGCCTTTCTTTCCCTCCTTACAGTGCGCACTGGCCTGGGCTGGGCCTCCAGGCATCGGAGCCTGGCACTGGAGATGGGGTGCTGCCAGCAGATGACAGAACACATGGTCTGTGTTCTCCTGCTGGCCAACCTCCCCTCTGGGCCTGTAGCCTGCATGGGGCTGGCTGGTGGAGGAAGCCCTCACTAAGGAGCTTTGAGGGCAGGAGCCTCAGGGCCACCCAACCTGTGGTTCAAGAGTAGAAGGGAGAGAGGACTTCTCATCTGTGTGTCAGGGGACCAGGGTGTCCCTCTTGCTTGGGCCCCCAAAGAGTACTGACTGTCCTATGATGCCTGGCTGTGGTGTTGGGATAAGTCTTGCCACTGTGGAGCAGGGAGGGGAGCGTGTCCTCCCTTCTCTCTACCCCTGGTGGGCCAAGGAGCTCAGCTCTTCATTGCAGGTCACCTTCATAACCACAGGGTTTGACTGAGTGGGGGACACTGGAGAGACTTGGCAGAACCTTTCTATCTTTTACAGGAACACTTTTACCTTTTACAGGCCAGCAGCGGCCAAGCTGCAGCCTGGCCCCGTGATGGTACAGAGCTAAGATGCAGGCTGGGGTGTCAAGGGGCTAGAGCTGTAGGGCCTCTTCCTGGTGTGTGTGTCTCAGGAGGGCCGGTCCTGGTGCAGCTTGAGGCTCCGGAAGCTGCTCTGCACTGCCGACTGAGGAACCTGTTTGCTTGTGGGCTGTGGGGAGGATGGTCATGTCACCAACTGTGTGCATTCAGCGAGCCCTAATTAGGCTGTGGTTTAGGCCAGGCACCAGAGCTTGCGGACAGGTGCACCCGTTGTCACAGGGTGGGGGAGGGTTGTGGTAGAGGAAGGAGGTCCTGAGGGTCCCACCCCGGGCTCAGGCAGAGAGCTTCCCGGAGGAAGGAGCGCAGGAGGTGCCTGCTTCGCTGAGCCACCCATCCACCCTTGTGAGGCAGTGAGGCACTGGGGAGAATGGCGGAGGTGAATGGCGTGGGCCGGGGCTGCTGGGTGGTGACGGCCCTTCCTGTGCAGTCCCTGAGGGGAGAGGCTGCTAAGAGAGGCCTGCTGAAGGCCACCTGCCCTGCCTGGCCTTGGGGAGGCCGCAGAGCAGAAGCTGCTCTCCCTGTCAACACCCCCCTCTTCCTTTCCTGCCTCCGCCTGCTGCCTCGTGGCAAGAACTGGGTGAGCCTTGGTTGCCAGCCAGGCCTGGGCCCAGATGGTGGTTTGGGGCTGAGCACAAGGAGGCCCTTGGTGGAGTGGGTGGAGGAAGGAGCCATGCTCCAGGAGTGTGTGCGCCGGGCAAGCCGGGCCTGTCAAGGGTGGCCCTCGGGGGGCAGACTGGAGGGACCACATGGGGCTTCACCTAGGTGGGGCAGGCAGGAGCGGGCGTGTGTGGGAGGGCAAACACCTGTCCCCTCCATTTCTGCTGCCTGTCGCCTGCAGGCGGCAATGGTGTGGCGGGGAGGGAAGTAGGAAGCTGAGGTTTGGTGAGTCAGAATTGGGCCCGCATTGCCTCAGCACCTCGGGTGTAGCAGCAGCCTGTCTGGTGTTCACACCCTGGGCATTGCCTCTGTGATTCCGGAGGGCTGGGTGCTCGGCCTCTGCCTTTTTTTTTGAGACAAGGTCTCACTATGCAGTTCAGGCTGGCCGTGAACTCACCGTGTAGTTCAGGCTGGCCATGAACTGAGTGGTCCTCCTGCCTCAGCCTTCCAAGTGCTGGGGTTACAGGCATGTGCCACCACGCCCGGCCTTGCCTCTGTCATTTTGCTGGGGTCAGCTCGCCTGTCAGGTGGGCCAGCTTGGGTAGATGGAAGGCCACAGGCCTGCAGAGGCTGTATTCGAGGCAGCTTTCTGGGGGTTGGGTCCGTGTGGACCATCCTCCCCTTTCTGCCTACCTCTGCTGCTTCTGCTGGTCTAAGCAGGGGATGGTGGGCATGATGCTCTGGGACCTTTGTTGTGTATGGAAGGTGAATGTCAGCAGGTCTTTCTCTTTCCACCATAACCTGCTCTTCCTCCATGAGTTCTGTCCAGCAAATGGAGGAGTCACTTGGCAGGAGGTGGGTCCTGAGCCCCCTTTTCCTGTGGTGGCTGTCATCATGCTTCCTGGTTTGGCTCTGAAGGGGGTGACCAACAGCCAGGGCCTTTACCCCACGGGTGTGAAATGAATTTGGAAGCAGTGCCCTGGGCATGCTAATGCGGGGATGTAGACCAGAGGGCACTTAGGGGACCATGGGGCTTCCAGGCCAGGCACTTGTGAATACTGTCTTCTGAAACCTGTACAGGGGTCGCGTCTGTCTCTGGGGCTGGGGCTGTGGCCCTGGGTGGTCCCCCAGCCACACACAAAATGGGACTGAAGCTTCTTCTCAAACTCCACAAGTAACACGTGCATCCTCGGCACGCTCAGTGTGGGCCCAGGGTGGGGAGATGACAGGGAGCTTTGGAGTGCCCAGGTATGTGGTGTGCACTGGATGTGCCCTCTGTGTGGTGCTCCCGGCCTGGCAGGATGTGAGAGCTTTTAGGCTGCGGGCCCATGCTGGGGCTTGGCTGAGAGGGCAGATGCCAAAGGGTATGGCTCAGCCGAGCTGCTCCCCCCATGGAAGGGCCCTGTGCTTCAAGAGGTTGGATTGGCCTGGTAGGTGACAGGAGGGCTCTGGCAGGGGCCTAGGGTAGAGGGAAGAACAGAGGGGACTTGCAGGGACCAAGGTGCTTCTCTCTGCCCTCTGCTAGCTCAGGAACCTGCTGTTGCCCGGTGGCCTCTCTACCCAGAGCCATCTTCAGGGAAGTGGTAGGTGTGAGATCTGGGGCCAGTCGGGTGTAGAAGTGCTCTGACTCCCTGCCGTTGTCCTCAGGGAGCGGGGAAGGCCAGGGCCAGATCCTGCAGCGCTTCCCAGAGAAGGACTGGGAAGACAACCCCTTCCCGCAGGGCATTGAGCTGGTAAGTGGGAGGGCTGATGCCAGAGGCCCAGACCCGGGGGGGCTGGCTTGACTGGCAGGGTATTTGGTGTCCTTATTACTCTGCCGTGCTCTCCTTTGCTCTTGGTGGTGAGACTAGAGGCTCTTGCTCCTGTCACCCAGAGGGACAGGAGGCCCTGGAGGTGAGGTGTCCCCCAGTCACTGTGGACCACTGCCCTGGTGCCCTGGAATCTTGAGGGCAGGTGGCATGGGGCAGGTGGAAACATAGACAGCTGACTGCTCAATCCTTCTGCAGTTTTGTCAGCCCAGTGGGTGGCAGGTGTGTCCTGAGAGGAACCCACCGACTTTCTTTGTTGCTGTCCTCACTGACATAAACTCTGAACGGCACTACTGCGCCTGCTTGACCTTCTGGGAGCCAGTGGAACCCAAACAGGTCAGCTGGGCTCTGGGATGCAGCATGTGGCAGTGCCCTGGCCTCTAGGGATGTCTCCCACCTGGTGGAGGCCTGCATTCACCAAGGCCCAGCTCCGTTTAGGTCAGCTTTGTCCTCTACCTGGGCTTCTGTCTGCAGGAAGCAGTGGGCACCAAGGGCACCGTGGAAAGGGAGGAGGAGGCAGATGAGAGAGGCCAAGGCCAGCTGTCCCCTGCAACTCCGGTCCAGCCTGGCCAGCTGTATGCTCCGAAGACTCTGGTGCTGGTGTCGAGACTAGACCACACAGAAGTGTTCAGGGTGAGACGGGCCACCATGACAGCAAGGCAGGGTGCAGAGTGCTCCTGTCAGCTGACCGCCATCCCTGTCTGCTCACTGCAGAACAGCCTTGGGCTCATTTACACCATCCACGTGGAGGGCCTGAACGTGTGCCTGGAGAACGTGATTGGGAACCTGCTGACATGTACTGTCCCTTTGGCCGGGGGCTCACAGGTGAGTCTTGGGGACAGCCAGCTTCCACACGGCCACAGGTCCTGGTGTGGTCATGGGGGTGGGCTCCAGGAGCTCGGCATCTGAGCCTGGCTGGGAGCCTTAGGCACTCCCCTCCGCTCTCCGAGCTGTCCTGTACCGGCCCTGCTGCTCACTGGCTCTCGCTCTCACACCTGCTCCTTTGGGCTGGCATCTTTCATCTCTGTCCTCTTGATCCGTGGGTGTGTCCTGTCTCTGGATGTTGGCGTCTGCTTATCTGTCTGCCCTCTGATCTGTGCCGTGTGTGCTGGGGGTGTCTAACTGTGTCTCTTTGCCTGTCTGTCCTGTGCAGCTGGACTCTGTTGAGGAAGGAGCGGTACGGATCCTTTGTTTCTTCTGCCCACCCAGGCCCTGCCCCCACCCCAGGTCAGAGGCAGCCACCCCTGCCCTGAGTTTTCTCTGCAGCACTGCTTAGCCAGCAGAGGAGGGTGTGGCCTTTTCCTCCAGCCGACCCAGCCATCCCATCTTGGGGTCTGTCAGTATACCAGGGCCCACCTGGGGCCACGGAGCTCTGGGCTGACTCATGTTTGGTTAAGCTGCTGAGCTCTGACCCTTTTCTTTCCCCAGAGAACCATCTCTTTGGGAGCTGGTGACCGGCAGGTCATTCAGACCCCACTGGCCGACTCACTGCCTGTCAGCCGCTGTAGTGTGGCCTTGCTCTTCCGCCAGCTGGGTGAGTCCACGTGTCCTCCCTGCCTCTCCTGCTCCAGGTTCCTGTCTGTAGCTGGGGAGCAGAGGTGTAGGTTCTTGGTGTGTGCCTGGGGAGTGGATGCAAGGCCCTCACCATGCCTGTCCTCTTCCCTCAGGCATCACCAACGTGCTCTCTCTGTTCTGTGCTGCCCTCACGGAACACAAGGTCCTCTTCCTGTCCCGGAGCTACCAGCGGCTTGCAGATGCCTGCAGGGGCCTCCTGGCTCTGCTCTTCCCTCTCAGATACAGGTGCCTCTCTGTCCAGACCCTCTACCCAGTCTCTCCTGGCTCCTCTGCCTGCCTCTGCCCTCTGGCCCTGCCCTCCAGCGCTCACTGTGTCCTCTGGGGCCTGCTACAGCTTCACCTATGTACCCATCCTGCCGGCCCAGCTGCTGGAGGTCCTCAGCACACCCACGCCCTTCATCATCGGGGTCAATGCCGCCTTCCAGGCAGAGACTCAGGAACTGGTAAGGGCCATGGTGTGTGTCTGCCTTGCTGCCCAAGTTTGCATGTCCCTGACCACTTGCTCCCTTCGGTCCACAGCTGGACGTGATTGTTGCTGACCTTGATGGAGGTACAGTGGCTGTCCCTGAGTGTGTGCACATTCCACCCCTGCCGGAGCCACTGCAGAGCCAGACCCACAGTGTTCTCAGCATGGTGAGGACAGGGGTCAGGGTGTGGCTGGAGCCCGGGCCTCTTGGGAGCCATTGCCTGGGAGCAAGGCGAGTCTGAGGCTGGCTGTGTAGCTCCACATCCCTGCTCCCCTCTGCTTCTGCAGGTCCTGGATCCAGAGCTGGAGCTGGCTGATCTTGCCTTCCCCCCTCCCACAGTGTCCACTTCTTCCCTGAAGATGCAGGTGGGGGTTGTTGATGCTCCTTTTGGCATCTCATTTAGGTCTGCCCCGGGTGGCAGGGTGGATGGTGTGAGCTCACTGCAGCCCCCTGCAGGCTGCCCTGGAGCTCCTGGTACAGGCAGGAGGAACTTGAGAGCAGAGTAGCTGCTGCAAGTATCAGTTGTGGGGTGGTGCAGTGGAGGAGCCAAAACTGCAGGGAGCAGTCAGTTGCCTGGGGTGGGGCAGAAAGGACAGAAAGGGATGCTGAGAAGCCCACTCCTGACCCTGGGTGGACCTGGGGGCATTGGGCCTGTACTCACTGTACTGACTGTGCTCTAGGACAAGGAGCTGCGCGCTGTCTTCCTTCGGCTCTTTGCTCAGCTCCTGCAGGGCTACCGCTGGTGCCTGCACATCGTGCGCATCCACCCCGAGCCCGTCATCCGCTTCCACAAGGTGGGCCGCCAGGAGCGGGGGGCGGTTAACTCTGAACGTCTCGGGGCTGATCTCCTGGTGTTCCCTCAGGCAGCCTTCTTGGGCCAGCGTGGGCTAGTAGAAGATGACTTCCTGATGAAGGTGCTGGAGGGCATGGCCTTTGCAGGCTTTGTGTCAGAGCGTGGGGTTCCTTACCGACCCACGGACCTGTTTGATGAGGTGTGCCCCTTGCCCCTACCTGCCCCTTCCCTCCTTCCCTGGCACCTGGCTCACTCTGCCTCCTGCCCCGCCCCTCCCAGCTGGTGGCCCACGAGGTGGCACGGATGCGTGCAGACGAGAATCACCCCCAGCGTGTCCTGCGTCACGTCCAGGAACTGGCAGAGCAGCTCTATAAGAATGTATGGCGGGCGGCCTGCGGGAAGGTGTGGTGCTGCCTTGGCCCCTGCCCTCCAGGCATTGCTTGCCTGCTCTCCCCTAGGAGAACCCATACCCGGCTGTGTCAATGCACAAGGTGCAGAGGCCGGGTGAGGCCGGTCATCCGTGGCGGGCACCCCGGCCCTTCCCCCGGCTGGATGAGGGCACTGTGCAGTGGATTGTGGACCAGGCAGCGGCCAAGATGCAGGGTGCACCCCCCGCCGTGAGGGCCGAGAGGAGGAGCACTGTGCCCTCGGGCTCCCCCATGAGTGCGTAATGAGGGGAGAGCAGGGCTCAGACTCGGCGCCGGGTGGGCACAGGCTCAGGGGTCAGAGTGAGCGTGTCCTGTCTCCTCAGCGGCCATAGCAGAGCGGAGCAGCGGGCCGCACATCAACAGCGCCCGGCGGCTGGAGGTGGTGCGGAGCTGCATCTCCTGTGTGTTCGAGGGCAAGATGCTCGAGGCCAAGAAGGTGAGGCGCCAGGGGCAAGGCCTCGGGTCTGCTCGGCTCTCAGGCTTCCCCTCGCCGTGCAGGGGCCACTGTGCAGTGAACACCGGGTCTCCTTTCTGGACCCACTGGGCAGCAGGACAGGCTTTCTGGGAAGCCTCGGCGAGGGGATTGGCGTCACTTTTAGAAAGGAGAAGGCTAGCTGGGTGCGATGGCATGCGCCTAGAACCCTGACACTGAGGCAGGACACTGAGTCAAGCAGGTGGCAGATTTGAGCCCAGCCTGGGCAACTTAGCAATGTAGTGAGGACTTACCTCAAATTATAAAAGGTTTGGGGCTATAGCTCAGTGGGAAGGCCCTGGGTTTAACCATAGTACAGAATGAATGAATGAATTAGAAGACCTTAAAGATTTTCATCGTTGTTTCTTCTGCATCCTCACCCTGAAAGTGTGTAGACTTGGACATGTTATATCCTTTTAGTCTACACAAGTCAGAACCCACTTGGACCTTCTTCTGCCCTTCGTGGTGTTCCTGTGACCTCGGGTTCCTTCATGGCAGCTAGTTTAAGGCTTTCTTTTCTTGTCTGTGTTGTTGTGTCCCCATGGCGCTCCCTGAGGTTTTATAATGAGTAACAGCCCCCGTGCCCTGACCTATGCTGTATGACATCTGTGCTCCTCAGCCCCAGTAGGCCAGGTGGCCCTGGGCTCTCGAGGACTGACATCCAGAACATACGTCCACCCTGACTCATGAACTGTGGCGTGAGCATCACGTGCCCCTGTCTTCATGTAGTCACTGGGCTCCTGGAGGCTTCAGTCTTCGCAGGGCAGTGAAGCCCGGCACCTAGGCACACCTGCCCCTTGTGACTTTGGTCTCCTCCTGTACGTGTGGAGCCAGGTTCTGGGCTCCTGATGCACGCTCCTCACTTCCTCTGGTGGGAACCCTCAGCCCATGTTCCCCTTGCCCTGCCCCCAGCTGCTCCCGGCTGTGCTCAGGGCCCTGAAGGGTCGTGCTGCCCGCCGCTGCCTTGCCCAGGAGCTGCATGTCCATGTGCAACAGAACCGGGCAGTCCTGGACCACCAGCAGTTTGACTTTGTTGTCCGCATGATGAACTGTTGCCTGCAGGTGAGGCCAGGTTAGGCCTTGTCATGCAGCAGTGTGGCATGGGGGGTTGCGCTGGCGTTCCCCAGGACTTCCCGTGGTCTTCAGTGGGAAGAGGAGAGCGGTACAGGGGTGATCGCTGTTCAGGGAAGGAGGTCTGCAGGGGGTGTGGGGGAGGGGGAGGGGCTTCCTGGAGGGAGGTACAGGGCTGACCTCGAAACCTCCCCCAGCCCTGGGGAGCTGAACCCAGTGGCCCAGGGGACCATAGTGGGAGGTGCTGGCCTGTGGGGGCCGAGGGGATGACCGGAGGTGGGCAGTGTCAGAGGAGAGCGGGCTCCCAGAGGCTGTGGCCCTACCCGCAGGACTGCACGTCCCTGGATGAGCACGGCATTGCGGCTGCTCTGCTGCCCCTGGTCACTGCCTTCTGCCGGGTGAGTGAGTGTGGGGTTCTTCAGCCTCTTCCCTGCTTCCTGACTGGCTGCACCCACGTGACCTCACCAATCTGCTTCTGCAGAAGCTGAGCCCAGGGGTGACGCAGTTTGCATACAGCTGCGTGCAGGAGCACGTGGTGTGGAGCACACCCCAGTTCTGGGAGGCCATGTTCTATGGAGATGTGCAGACCCACATCCGGGCCCTCTACCTGGAGCCCCCTGAAGACCAGTCCCCCTCCCAGGTGTGCAGGGTTCTCTGGGTCTGGGTGGGGTTGGGGCCCAGGGAGCCCTGCTTGGCTCATCACACACCCTGGCAGGAGGCTGGGGAAGTCCCAGCCCAGGAGGATGAGCGCTCTGCCCTGGATGTGGCTTCGGAGCAGCGGCGCCTGTGGCCAACCCTGAGCCGAGAGAAGCAGCAGGAGCTGGTGCAGAAGGAAGAGAGCACAGTGTTCAGCCAGGCCATCCATTATGCCAACCGCATGAGCTACCTCCTGCTGCCTCTGGACAGCAGCAAGAGCCGCCTTCTGCGGGAGCGGGCAGGGCTGGGGGACCTCGAGAGCGCCAGCAACAGCCTGGTCACCAACAGGTTGGGGGGCCCCTGGGTGGGCCTGGGGGGTGCTCAGACTGGGCTGGGCCTGAGCCTCCCCCCACCCCCACCCCCCCCCTCGGCCAGCATGGCGGGCAGTGTGGCTGAGAGCTACGACACAGAGAGTGGCTTCGAGGATGCAGAGACCTGTGACGTGGCTGGGGCTGTGGTCCGCTTCATCAACCGCTTCGTGGACAAGGTCTGCACCGAGAGCGGGGTCACCAGCGACCACCTCAAGGGACTGCACGTCATGGTGCCAGGTATGGGTCAGGGCCCGGAAGCACCCGCGACGGCCGGCCGGGGGCTCAGGGCGTGAGAACTCCTCTCCCTCAGACATTGTGCAGATGCACGTAGAGACCCTGGAGGCCGTGCACCGTGAGAGCAAGCGGCTGCCCCCTATCCAGAAGGTGAGTGGGAGCCGGGCAGGCTGGGCACCACGCCAGGGAGCGCCCGCTGCGTCCTGAGGTCCTGCTTGTGTCTGGGCAGCCCAAGCTGCTGCGGCCTCGCCTGCTGCCTGGGGAGGAGTGTGTCCTGGACGGCCTTCGAGTGTACCTGCTGCCGGATGGCCGAGAAGGAGCCACGGGGGGCTCCGGAGGGGGCCCCGCCCTGCTCCCGGCTGAGGGCGCTGTCTTCCTCACCACGTACCGGGTCGTCTTCACGGGGATGCCCACCGACCCCCTGGGTGAGCCTCTCCCCGCCCCGTTAGGTCTTTGGGGGGACCTTCCCTGCCTCTCCTTCCCTTCCTCAGGGATGTGGGGTCCCTATGAGAGACAGGCTCTTGTCTGCTCCTTCTCCACCCACCCAGGACCCACGTAACTGTACCCTGAGGTCTGTGACCGCTCTGCTTCCCCCCCCCCCTCGCTCGGCCTGTTGTAAGTGGGGGAACAGGTGGTGGTCCGCTCCTTCCCGTTGGCCGCGCTGACCAAGGAGAAGCGCATTAGTGTCCAGACCCCCATGGACCAGCTCCTGCAGGATGGGCTGCAGCTCCGCTCCTGCACATTCCAGGTCGGTGGCTTGGGGCCTCTCACTTGGCCCTCAGTATGGTGGCCTCTCCCCATTTGACCTCCGATTTCGTATCTTTGCTGTCACCTTGGGGGACCCACCCTTGAGTCTGTGTCTTGGATGTGTTGTGCGAGCTGAGACCTTGCTAAGCAGCTACTGAAATTCCCCCATTTATGCAGTTTGAGTCACGTGGGCACCAGGCCTTTCATATGGCTCACCTGCTTCTGTAGCCTGGCCATGTGAGAAAAGGGGCCCAGGTCCTCCAGAGCGTTGTAGCTGGGTAGGGGCCTGCTGGGCCCTCAGACCGTGTGGGTGTCTGTCTGTCTGACACAGTTGCTGAAAATGGCCTTTGATGAGGAGGTGGGATCCGACAGTGCTGAGCTCTTCCGCAAGCAGCTGCACAAGCTGCGGTACCCGGCGGACATAAGGGGCACCTTTGCGTTCACTCTGGGCTCCGCCTACACACCTAGCAAGCCAGCCCGGACTGCCAAGGACAAGGGCCCTTCCTTCAGGTATGGAGCCAGGCCTCAGGGCCAGGGCAGCCGGCACTGGCTGTGCTTGCCCAGCCTCTTAACCTCTGTGGGCTCCTCGCACCCAGAACCCTGTCCCGGAACCTGGTGAAGAACGCCAAGAAGACGATCGGGCGTCAGTATGTCACGCGAAAGAGGTACAACCCCCCAGGCTGGGAGCAGCACGGCCAGCCACCCACTGAGGACCAGGAGGACGAGATCTCAGGTGAGCGTGGAGGCCGCGTCCCAGGAGGCCTCTGTCAGGACAGCCCCGTGGGGGACAGGCGGGTTGGCTGGTCTTTCGGTGCTGAGCCCATGTTGCCTGCACAGTGTCGGAGGAGTCGGAGCCCAGCACGCTGACCCCATCCTCAGCCCTGAAGCCCTCAGACCGCATGACTATGAGCAGCCTGGTGGAACGGGCGTGCTGCCGTGACTACCAGCGCCTGGGCCTGGGCACCCTGAGCAGCAGCCTCAGCCGGGCCAAGTCTGAGCCCTTCCGCATCTCCCCGGTGAACCGCATGTACGCCATCTGCCGCAGGTGAGAGCTGAGCGGGATGTGCCAGGAGGACGCAGTCAGGGCTGGCTGGGGTGGCGAGCCGTGCTTGGTGCCTCCCATGCCTGCGGGGCTCGTGGCTATGGCTCCTGGCTCTGCACGGAGGCTGCAGCCCTTGACAGAGACACCTGGCCGAGCCCCGGAGTCTGGGAAGCCACAAACTTACTCCTTTTGCTCCTGTCTGAGTCCCTGAGAGTGGGCGCGGGGCGAGGCTTCAGAGTTACCCTCACAAAGCCTCTGCTTCCTACAGCTACCCAGGGCTGCTGATCGTTCCCCAGAGTATCCAGGACAATGCCCTGCAGCGCGTGTCCCGCTGTTACCGCCAGAACCGCTTCCCTGTGGTCTGCTGGCGCAGTGGGCGCTCCAAGGCTGTGCTGCTGCGCTCTGGGGGCCTGCACGGCAAGGGTGTTGTTGGCCTCTTCAAGGCCCAGAACGCGCCTTCTCCAGGTACCTTCCTGGCTTCTGCCTGGGCCTCCCCATTCACCCTTCCCGCCACCCCCTCCAGCTCTGCTTCTCCCCTAGGTCAGTCCCAGGCAGACTCCAGCAGCTTGGAGCAGGAGAAGTACCTACAGGCCGTGGTCAGCTCCATGCCCCGCTATGCTGACGCATCAGGACGCAACACGCTCAGTGGCTTCTCCTCAGCCCACATGGGCAGTCATGGTGAGGGTACCTGGGGGCAGGAGGTGGGCACGGGTTGAAGAAGACGCGGGGGCTGTGGCAGCACTTACGGGGGCAGTGGGGGCAGAAGGGACGTGTGGCTGTGGGAGATGGGCCTCTGGGCACCATGGGGAGGATGCTAAGCCCGCCTAGACCAGGTGAGTGTCCCGAGGCCCTGCCTGCTGTGACCGCAGCCTGTCTACCTCCTGGCTCTTCCTAAACTGCAGCACCCTGCAGAGGTGGTGTTGTCTGACACTGCCTCTTGCCTGCGGCCCGGAGCATCCTGACTTGTCCCTCCTGCCCCCTTCTCAGTGCCACTGTACCCATGGCTTGGCTGGGCTCCATCCTCAACTCTTCTTGTCTGCCCTTTCATTTTCTTTTTTGGTGCCGGGGATGGAACTTGGGACCTTGCACTTGTGAGCTGGGCGGCAGAACCACTGCGCCACATCCCGGCCCTGCCCTGCTTTCACTGTCACTCATTCCTCCCTGCATACTCCAGGCTGATCCAGGCCAGCCTTTCCCCACGCTGAGCCTGTGAGGTGCCCATTGTCGTAACTGTGAGATGCTTTCTGTCCCTACTCAGTGGAGCTCCATTGTCAGGTGTTTTTTTCTGGTTCTGGGGATCAAACCAGGACCTTGTGCTTTCGAGGCAGGCGCGGGGCCTCTGAGTAAATCCCCAGCCCGCATCATCAGCTTTTGCAAAGGAGGTGCCAGGCCAGGAGGTCAGCTGTGGGCAGGGCCCTTTGCCCTGGGCACTGGCTGTGGGCTGGCCTGTGTCTCCATGCTGACCTCGGGCTTGTCAGTGCTGAGAGTGTGTGGTGCTGTGTCCGTGCTGGGCAGACAGCTGGTGTTCAGTAGTGGTTGGGAGGTGAGTCAGCAGGGGCTGGGCACAGGGAGAAGCTTCCAGGAGGAAGTGAGACTCCCCAGTGCCCCAAGGCCCTGTGGGCAGCTCTGGAGGGCACAGAGGGAAGGCTGGGTTGGAGCAGGAGGTGCCCTTGCACCCTTGGGCTCTCTGGCTTGTCTGCCCCCTCCCTTGACCCTGCCTGACCCCTTTCATCTCCACCCCCTCGCCACCATCTGATCCCTTATGGCCCCTCCAGCTCGGCCCTGTCTGCCCCTTCATTCTTGCCCGATTCCTGATCCCTAGCTGGCTGACCCTCTTGGCCCAGCTGGTAGCTGCTGGGATCTTGGGGTGTGGGGGTTGGTTCTTGGGCTTGCGTAACCCTGTGTGGGTTATGCTTGCATTGCATCTCTGCACCTGGGGGCATGTGATCTGGCATCCTCCTCCTGAAGTCCGAAGAGCCCGGCTTCATGCACCCAGCCTGTCTTCTGCAGATGACAGTGGCAGTGCCCACTCAGGGCTTGTGTGGGCCACAGGCCATTTGTACACAACGCTGGGGCTGTCCTGGCAGATTCTGGTGTCCAGAAGCTGGAGACACTGTGTTGGGCATCAGCTCTTACCCCGTTGGTCCCTCCCCTTAACTTCATGGGGTGTTTTCCTCTGCTGAGCCTCAGCTCCTGGGAACAGAGTGGAGTGCACTGGGGATAGAAGCACCTCCCACAGCAGAGCCATTCTGCAGCCCGAATGTCCCTGAGTCTGTCTGCTGTGTCCACTCCTCTGAGCTGACCGCCCAGGTCTGCAGTCCTTGCCTGTGCTGTTTGCCCTCCCCTCTGCCTGGGACTGCCTCACTTCCTGTTGAGTGTGTGGTCTCATCTGTCCTCAGCAGTGTTCCTCATGTAACCTGTGCTCCTTGTCACTGTTTGCTGGGCCCTGGGTGAGAGCCAGGGCAGTGTCTGCCCTTGAGGTCACCAGGGAGCCCTGTCCCAGGGACAGGCTGCACTGACCCTCCCGCGCACTTTTCCGTTGCGAGTACCTGGTTTCTGTGTCTTGAGGCGTGTCTGTAGCCACTCTCCCTTCCTACCTTGCTATCCTTGCCGGGGCCTGAGTGGCCCACAGCCTGCCCTGCTGTCTCCTGGGCGTCTGAGCACCCTGCTCCTGGTGCCGCCTCCCGGGCTCCGGTGCTGTCCTTGTGAGCTGGATGATTGTGCTGCCTCAGGGTGGGGTGGTCAGGCTGGTCACGCACTCTGGCCTGTGATGACCGCCACGGTGAATGGGGACATTGCCTTGCACCCCTCTCTGTCCTGAACGAGGCCTCTGCATAGGTGAGTCTGATGTGGGCTGGTGCCGAGTTGTACCCTGTGACCCAGCCGCCTCCCAGCCCCACGTTCAGGCCTCACGGCCAAGCCTCCAGGCCACACTGCTTCAGCCTGGAAGTCTGCCTGACACTGTCCTGGGCCCACGTCTGTCCATCCTGGGATGCACTGCTCCATCTTTCGGGCCTCTCTCCCTCTTGTGGAAGCTTCTGAACCTCCCCTCTTCCTGTGACCTGCAAGGACTTGTGCAGCCCCTGTTGAGAGTACTTCTGGGCAGTGCCTGCATGGTGGGCCCTGTCCTGAGCCAAGGGAGAAAGGTCTGGGAAGCACAGGTCCCTCAGAGAGGCTTGAGGACATGGTTGCTCAGAGCTGTTGTGAGTGGGAAGAGAGCGGGCATTGGAGGAGAGCCCAGTTCTCTGAGCCCTCAGCCCTCCTGCTGCCCGGGCCCTGCTGCCTGGTTGCTGGGGCAGGGATGGGGATGGCACTGGCCTGGACCAAAGAAGAGCTCTTCGCCTCCCAAGTCAGGGGCTTGCTCTGACCTCTCTGGGCTCCAAGGTTCAAGGAAGGGGTCGTGGTGGGAAGCTGTGGCCTGTAGGCTCCCCCAGGCCTGGGGCCAGGCCTGAGCCTTCTCTCTGCTGTGCCCCCAGTGCCCAGCCCCAGAGCCAGGGTCACCACGCTGTCTAACCCCATGGCGGCCTCGGCCTCCAGACGGACTGCGCCCCGAGGTACTGTACCAGGGGCTCCTCCCTCACCTGGTGCTGCTGGCCCCAGTGTGGATTGAGTTGTGTTGCTCACTAATACCTCCCTCCACACCTGACACTAACGGTCCCGTTGAGACAGAACAGCATAACTGATTCTTCCTGTAGCCCAGTTACCTGCCTGACACCCAAGTCCCACCCTAGACACTAACATGGCTGCCCCTGTGTGTCAGCATCTGTGCGGTCTAGCCCTTCTCCCTTGCACAGCCCTGCTGGCAGCCTGTTGACCACCCCACCCTGTCTTGGAGCGAAGCCCGCTCCCTGGAGGCTGGGCTGGCCAGCCTGAGGTAAGTGGTGCCTTGGCCCTGCTCCGCTGTTCACCTGTTCTCTGCTCCACAGGTAAGTGGGGGAGCGTTCGGGCCAGCGGACGCAGCAGTGGGCTCAGTACCGATGTGGGCTCCCGGCTAGCCAGCAGAGATGGCCTGAGTGCCCCCCAGGCCAACGGGGCCCCTCCTGACCCAGGCTTTCTGCGGCCCCAGCGTGCAGCCCTCTACATCATTGGGGACAAAGCCCAGCTCAAGGTGACTAAGGTGGGGTGAGGTGGGGGCGTGTACAGGGCATGTCTTACAGCCCCGCTGGCTCCTCTAGGGTGTGCGGCAGGACCCTCTGCAGCAGTGGGAGCTGGTACCCATTGAGGTGTTCGAGTCCCGGCAGGTGAAGGCCAGCTTCAAGAAGCTGCTGAAGGCCTGTGTGCCAGGCTGCCCGGCCACTGAGCCTGGCCCAGCCTCCTTCCTGCGCTCGCTGGAGGACTCGGAGTGGCTGATCCAGGTCTCTACCCAGACCCTACCCCTCTGCCTGCCGGCGCTAGGCTAGAGCTGTGGAAAAGGCTGTGGATTTGCTTGTCTGACCGTCGGCACCAGGAGGAGGCCCTGACAGCCACTTCCCACCATGGGGTCATGTGCCTGGGAGGCAGCTGGGGGTGCAGGCTGTGGAAGACAAATGGGTCAGCAGTGAGTGCAGGGTGTTAGGGGCAGCCTGCTGGGCTCGGGAGGGCAGAGGTCCTGTGCAGAATGTGGCTTGTGGACCTCTCGTTCCTGTTCTCCTGTGGGACGAGGGGTTAGCACTGCTTCACCAGTACATTGTGCACATCAGAGGGCTTTGATGACGGGCTGCCATGAATCCCAAGGACACCCGAATCTGCCTCCTCATCCTGGGGGCCCAGGAGGGGTGGGCCTGGACAGGAAGCTGTTGGAAGCACTGTCTGTCCAGGGCTGTGCTGACCCCGTGCTGTGGGTGCTGCCCGCCGCTCATGCGTCTGGGGCCTCGTCGGGATGGGGTCCGAAGGCTGCCTGTCCCTGCAGATCCACAGACTGCTGCAGATCTCAGTGCTGGTAGTTGAGCTCCTGGATGCAGGCTCCTCTGTCCTGGTGAGCCTGGAGGATGGCTGGGACGTCACCACCCAGGTGCGTGGCAGGTGCAGGAATGGGGCGGGCCAGGGTCCTCAGGGCCGTCCTGACCGACTTGTGGTGCTGCAGGTGGTGTCCTTGGTGCAGCTGCTCTCAGACCCCTTCTATCGCACGCTGGAAGGCTTCCGTCTGCTGGTGGAGAAGGAATGGCTGTCTTTCGGGCATCGCTTCAGCCACCGTGGGGCCCACACCCTGGCTGGTCAGAGCAGTGGCTTCACACCTGTCTTCCTGCAGTTCCTCGACTGTGTGTACCAGGTGGGCAGATGGCCACGTGGGCGGGACTGCGCTGTGCTCCCTGACCCCTGACCCCTAAGCCTGTGGCCTCCAGGTCCATTTGCAGTTCCCCATGGAGTTTGAGTTCAGCCAGTTCTACCTCAAGTTCCTTGGTTACCATCATGCATCCCGCCGTTTCCGCACCTTCCTGCTGGACTCTGACTATGAGCGCATTGAGCTGGGTATGTAGGGGTTGGGGGCCTGGCGGGTGTGTCGTGGGAGGGGCTCAGGTTCAGTGCCGCTTCTGTGCAGGGCTGCTGTATGAGGAGAAGGGCGAGCGCAAGGGCCAGCTGGTGTGCAGGTCTGTGTGGGAGTATGTGGACAGGCTGAGCAAGAGGACACCTGTGTTCTACAATTACATGTATGCACCCGAGGACACGGAGGTGAGTTGGGGCCTGGCTGGGGCAGGCAGCTTCTGTCCAGCCTGGCCTCGTAACACTGGGCTTGCTCCCAGGTCCTGCGGCCCTACAGCAACGTGTCCAACCTGAAGGTGTGGGATTTCTACACGGAGGAGACACTGGCTGAGGGCCCCCCCTATGACTGGGAGCTGGCCCAGGGACCTCCTGAGCCCCCAGAGGAGGAGCGGCCTGACGGCAGTGCTCACCAAAGCCGGCGCCGTGTGGTGTGGCCGTGCTACGACAGCCGGCCTCGAGTGCAGCCCGATGCCCTCTCGCGCCTGCTGCAGGTGCGTGTCATGCAAAGCAGGGCCTGGCCCGGCTCCTCCTTCCTCTCGCTGAAACGCGTGTGGTGCCTTGGGAGCTGTCCGGTTACTTGGAGGCATGGGTGGCTGGGGCTCCCCCGGGTACCTGCTGTATGCCAGGGGGGTGTTTGCAGACAGTCGTGGAGGCAAGGCTCTTGTCACAAGCCCCAGGTCTCGGGACGTGGCCGCTGCTCTAGGCATGTGTGCCTCTGACCTGGCGTGTTAGCTGTTCGTCACTCATGAAATACTAGAGAAAGGCTAATTAGAGAGAGATGTATGTTTGGGAAGTTTGGGAAGTCCACAGGCGTGGTGCCTGTGTCAGCTCAGTGTTTGGTGAGGGCTCTCTTGGCTGCATCACATCATGGCACAGGGCAATGGCAGGAGTATATGTGGAGCAAGGCACTGTCCTCTCAGGACTGCCAGTCCCCCAAGAAGTGCTTTACCCCTTCCGGGGTACTCCCCCAAAGCCTAAGGACCTGCCACCCTGAAGACCAAGCTTCCACACATGGACTTTTGGAGAAAAACCGCATCCCACAGCACCTGGCTCTGAGTGGCTCAGGCTGTCCCTGTGGGGCCAGTCTTCAGGAAAGAGGGGTTTCCAGGAACCATTCCTCACCTCTGCCAGGCTCTGTCCTGTCCATCCAAAAGTGAGCAACACCTCTTCTTGGTTCTTGCCCTAAAAGCTTGTGGTTGACATCTAGATCTTTGTTGGCCCTCAGGAACCAGGGCTGGACAGGGCAGAGAGCCATCCAGTGAGCTGGGTGGCAGTCAGGGATGATCGCTGGGCCGGTGCAGAGGCTGGCATGTCTTACCTGGGGCACTGCCACCCTAGGTGTTTCTTCTCGGAGGCTGAGTGTTCAGAAGAGTTTGGGCCTCTGATCCTGACCAAATCCTGAAAGGATCTGCACTCCACTCCCTAGTGTTAGCTGCGTGGCCTTGGAAGTTATCTGTCCATCTTAGAGTTTGTTTCCTCATGTGCAAAATGGGGCCACTGATTTTTGCCTCACTGGGAGGTGGTGAAGTACAAGTGAGTAAATGTACAAGTATGGGACCTTGTATGGGGTCTGGCCCAGAGGCACGTTTGGGGCACGTGGAGTCATCGTTTTGTTGATAAAGGTGACCCACAGGCACAGAGAACAGGAAAGGGTCCCTCTCTATCTCTTACAATCCCTAGTGTCTTTTTGTTTGTTTTTGTTGTTTGAGACAGGGTCTTGCTATGTAGTACAGGCTGGCCTTGAACTCACTGTGTAGCTCAGGTTGGCTTCTCAGTGCGATCCTCCCCAGTCTCCTGAGTGCTGGGATCACAGGCGTGCGCCACCACGCCTGGCTACTCTTTAGTATGTTGGAGTTAGCTTGGTCACATTTTTGGGTTTTTTTCTTTTTCTTGAGACAGGGTCTAGGTATGTAGTTCAGGCTCACCTTGAATTCACTGTGTAGCCCATGGTGGCCTCGAACTCATGGTAATCCTCTTGTCTTAGTCTCCAGAGTGATCTGATGTTAATGGAGCCGTTTAACTGTTTGTTTTGTTTTGTTTTTTGAGACAGGGCCTTATTCTTGTAGTTCAGGCTGGCCTTGAGTTCACTATGTAGCCCAGGCTGGCCTCGAACTTACTTCAGTCCTCCTGCCTAAGCTTCCGAAGTTCTGGGATTAACCAACATGCACCACCATGCCCAGCAGTTTTTTTAGTGACATACAATCATGTATTATTTTTCAACTTGGTCTTAAATGAAATTAAGAAACAAAGAAAAAGCTTTCTATTTTAGTCATTTCCAATATTCATTCTTTTCTGTGAAGATTGGTTTGGTATCATTTCCTTTCAGTCTGAAGAACTTTTAATATTTCTTGTAACGTAGGTCTGTTAGGCACAAATTTCCTCAGGTTTTATCTGAAAATGTCTTCATTGTCATTCATTCCTTCATTCATCTATCTATCCATCTATTCATTTTTGCAGTGCTGAGAATCAAGCCAAGATCCTTATATATGCTAGGCAAGTGGTCTGCCACTGAATCATATCTCTTAACTCCTGACTTATTTAACAGACTGGCCCAGGCTGGCCTTGAACTCTTGGGCTCAAATAGTTTTCCCATCTCAGCCTCCTGAGTAATTTGGACTACTGATGTGTGCCACTGTGCCCATTCGTACCATGGTGTGTGTGTGAGAGAGATTCTGGGGATTGAACCCAGGGCCTCATGTGTGGTAGGCAGGTGCTCTGGAACTGAGCTGTACCACAGCCAAGGTGCTGATATTTTTATTTTTTGTTTTTTTGAGACAGGGTCTTGCTGTGCAGTCCAGACTGGCCTTGAACTTGAACTCACTATATAGCCCAGGCTGGCCTCGAACTTGCAACGATCCTCCTGCCTCAGCCTCCCGAGTGCTAGGATTACAGACATGTGCCACCATGCCCAGCCTCTATTATTTTTAAAAGGGCATCTTCTCTGGATATAGAATACTGGGTTGACAGCTTTTTGGACTCAGTAGTTTAAAGATGGGACTCTGTTATTTTCTGGCTTGCGTTGCTTCTTACTAGAAGTCAGTGCTTATTTATTATACCTTATACACTGTACAGTGTCACCTTTTTTCTCAGTCTCTAAGATTTTCTCTTCTTGGTTTTCGCAATTTAGCCATCGTGAGCCTTTTGTGTTCCTCCTACTTTGGGGGTCATTAAGCTCCTGTGATTTGCGGGCGGATGGGTTTAATACCCTTTAGGCCGTTGCTTCTCAGTTTACTTTTCTCTTTTGTGCACAGTCTCTCTCCTTCTAAGCCTATTGTCCTACAGGTTATAGAGGTTCGGGGGTTTTTCCTTCAATCTCTTTTTTTCTCTGCAGTTCATTTTGGATGATTGGTATTGCCTTATATTCAAGTTCTCTGCTCTTTCTTTTAAACTTCTTTTTTTTTGGTACTGGGGATCAGACTCGGGACCTTGCACTTGTGAGGCAGGCAGTGGAACCACTGAGTCAAATCCCTGGCCCTAAACCTTTTAAAGATAAATTTTATTGTATTTTTTATCCCATTTCTCCGCTCGAGCCCCCTCCCCTCCCTAGGTACAAAAGCTTTGTTTCCATTTTTACCTTCCATTTTCACTTTTTTCTTGTGTATAATATTTCATTTCAAATACTGTACTTTTCAGCTGGGTATGGCGGTGCATGCCTGTAACCCCAGCACTTGGGAGTCTGAGGCAGGAGGATTGCCATGAGTTTGAGACCAGCCTGCATTACTCTGTCTCAAAACCCCCCCAGAAAACCCAAACACTGTACTTTTCAGTTCTAAAATCTTTTTCTCTTTCCCCACCATTGGGGATTGAACCCAGCTTCTTTGTACTGAGCCACATCTCCAATCCCTCCTTTTTTTGGGGGGGACCAGGGATCGAACTCAGGACCTTGTGCTTATGAGGCAGCCGCAGTGCCACTGAGCTAAATCCCTGGACCCAAAATTTGCATTTTTAACGAACTTATTATTTGTGTGTATATAGCGCTGGGGCTTAAACCCAGGGCCTCCCACATGCTAGGCATGTGCTCTGCAACTGAGCTACATCTCTAGCCTGCTTTTTAAAAAGTTTTCATGAGCAGGCACCCAGTGATGGATGTGGGTGTGTTGTGTGGCTAAAATGTACCAATAAAAGAATTTAAGCAAAAAAACCCAAAAGTTTTTATGAGATTTCCCCATCTCTTCAACCATTATGTTCATTTTTTTCTTTTAAGTCTTGAAATATGTTTATAACTTCTAAATTTCTTGTGTATTAGTTCTAACACTGATTTTATTTGAGCCTGCTTTTTCCTTCATTTCCTTTGTTGCTTTTCTAATCTTTTATTCTAAGCTGTACGTGTGAATTGCACTATTGTTGAGGACCAGGAATATCTGAGCCTCTTTTAGAGTCTTGGGTTTATTCTTGGTTGCGGTTAGTGAGCCTGCCACAGCTCTCCGAGGCTCATGTTGAAGGCACCCTAAGGCGGCAGGGCTTCTCTGGAAGGGCTGTATCTTCGTGAGGTGTCACACTCTGCTGTCTGGAGTCCCAGCGTCTTCCAGAACTACATAACCTCACAGCCCCTCTGGGCATTCTCTGCCAGCCCTTGTGACATCCTGCTTTGCCCAGGGCAGCTTAGTTTGGCCAAAGGCTTGTGCAGCCTCTTTAGGTTTCTGGGGCTTCTCCGTGGCACTCCCTCTCCTCATGTAGCCCCCAGCAGCTCCACCTGCCCTAGCGCCCTGAACTTCCTGTCTCTGCCTCCTCACCTCAACAAGGCTGCTTCTTCTACCTCCCTGCACTCTAGCCAGACAAAGAATTGGATCAGTTGTAGGCTCACTTTGTGCTACACTCACTACTAGTTGTCCAACATCTGAAAACCATTGTTTGCTTTTTCTTTTTTTTTTGGAGACAAGGTCTCAAAGGCTGGCCTTGAACTCCCTATGCAGCCCAGGCTGTTCTCAGACTTCTGGCGATCCTCCTGCCTCAGCCTCCCAAGTGCTGGACTTACAGGCATGGACTACCACACCCGGCTTTGTCGTTTGCTTTTCTTGCCCAGTTTTGTACCTGCTTGCTTCTGGACGGCTACAGACTATGTCTGACTTGGCTGGAAGCACAAGTCACCCATGTTTGTGTTTTGAAGTCATCTGATAGTTTTGTGTTACACTTTTGAGGAAAGCTTTTTTTTAAACACCCCCCACCCCCCGCCCCGGTATTGGGGATTGAGCCCAGGGCCTCATGTGTTAAGTATATGTTCCACCACTGAGCTACATACGTATCCTGTTTAGGGTTTATAGTCCCAGTTGATAATGTTGTTGGATACCTTGGTTTGGAAAATTTTTCAACTTTTTTCCCCTAAGTATTTTTTTTCCCATTCATTTTCCCTCTTCTCCCAGTCTTGCCTTCTTCTGTATTCTAGTTATACATTTCAGATTTTTTCATCGTATCTCTTTTCCACATCTTTCTTTTGTCTTTTCATGCTCATTCTGGATCTTTTGCTTTGTTTTGTTTTTTGAGACAGGGTCTTGCTTTGTAGCGCAGGCTGGCCTTGAACTCACAGCAATCCTGCTTCAGTCTCGAGCACTGGGGTTACAGGGATCCACCATCACACCCAGCTGGGTATTTTCTTCCAAGCAGCCTTTCTGAATGTTCACTGATTCTCCGCAGGAGCTGCAGCGGCTGGAGACAGAGCTGGGCCGGCCTTCTGAGCGCTGGAAGGATACCTGGGACCGTGTGAAAGCTGCTCAGCGCCTAGAAGTTCGGCCAGATGGACGTGTGAGTGGGCAGGTGGGACCGGGGTAGGTGTGTTGCCAGGAGACAGCTGACAGAGGCCCCTTTTCTTCCCCCAGGGCACCCCCAGCTCCCTGCTAGTGTCCAGCGTGCCTCACCACCGCCGCTCGCTGGGCGTGTACCTGCAGGAGGGGCCTATGGGCTCCACGCTGAGTCTCAGCCTCGACAGTGACCAGAGCAGTGGCTCGGCCACATCTGCCCGCCAGGCTGCCCGCCGCAGCACCAGCACCCTGTACAGCCAGTTCCAGACAGCCGAAAGTGAGAACAGGTATGAGGGCTGCTGCCTGCTGCTGAGTGGACCCGTGAGCTGCAGCCTGGGGTGGGTGATTGCTCAGGTGGGAGACAGGTGCCTTTAGGGGCTGCAGTTGTTTCGACGGCTGGAAAGTCTTGAGATGTGGAGCTGGTGACTGTGGCAGGGCTGAGGGACAGGGACCCTGGGGCCCTCATCAGTTAGGGCAGCCACCAGGTGAGCTTGATGGGTCCATGCTGTAGGGTCACCTCACAGACCTGCATGCCAAGTGTCCCTCCTCTTCTTTGTGGGTGTCTGCCCTGTGTGTGAGGCTGCTTCTCTGAGACCCAAGACTCTGGTTTCATGGGACCCAGTGTCTGTCAGGTGATGGCTGTAGGGGGGGACCCTTCCTTTCTGTCCTGGAGAGTCCCCCTCGCCCCCAGGCCTGCAGTGGCAGGCCTCCTTCAAGGCCATAGCCTTAGGTCAGTTCTGGGGGGACAGGGGCCTTGGTTCTGCCCGGCAAGGACAGCAGATGAGCCAACTACCGGGCCTTGGCTGGGCTGGGCACTCAGGCGGCCTGGTCCTGGCTCTGCAAGTGCAGGTCCTACGAGGGCACCCTGTATAAGAAGGGGGCCTTCATGAAGCCCTGGAAGGCCCGCTGGTTCGTGCTGGACAAGACCAAGCACCAGGTGAGCAGTCAGTGGCAGGGAGGTGGAGACCAGCAGGGTCAGGACAGTCCTGACTGACTGTGTCTCTACTCCAGCTGCGTTACTATGACCATCGTGTGGACACAGAGTGCAAGGGTGTCATTGACTTGGCGGAAGTAGAGGCTGTGGGGCCAGGCACACCCACCATGGGCGCCCCTAAGACTGTGGACGAGAAGGCCTTCTTTGACGTGAGCCTCTCAGGGCTTGGGAGATGGGAGGGAAGGGCCTGCAGCGTGGGGCCACGTAGAGAGCAACGTACCTCTTCCAGGTGAAGACGACGCGTCGCGTTTACAACTTCTGTGCCCAGGACGTGCCCTCAGCCCAGCAGTGGGTGGACCGAATCCAGAGTTGCCTGTCGGACGCCTGACCTCCCAGCCGCGCCCAGGCTGCTCTGCTTCCAGTCACTGCAGACCACTAGGGGTGGGCAGGCCGCCCCGGCCATGTTTACAGCCCCGGCCCTCGACAGTATTGAGGCCCTGAGCCCCCAGCACTTGTGTGTACAGCCCCCACCCCGCCCACCCGCCTGCCCGGCCGGCTCTAACTTATTATGGTGTCATGGCCGAGGACCGTGCCGGGACATGGCCATGGTACAGCCCTGTGATGGGCCTGTAAATAGTCCTCTCCCTCCAGCCTTGCCTGTGCACTGGCCCTGGCCGGCCAGCTGCAGGCAGTTTCTAGAAGAGTCTATATAAAGAGAACTAATGGTGTGCTCGAGTTCCTACCTCACCCCACGCCCGCTGTCATTCCCAGGCTCAGCATGTGCTTGGGACCCACCACGTGGGTAAAGGGTTGGCATGGGAATACCTTTGCTCTGGGAGGGGGCTTCACGAGGCCACTGGCTTCTCCTAGCTCAAGGTGATTTGGGGATTGCCATACCAAAGGCCCCCTTGTCCCTGTGCAGCACAGGGAGGCTCCAGAGGTGTGCAGTGAAGAGGGGGAGACACCTTTCACTTGCCCAGCCTCCTGGGATTGCCTTGGGTCCACAGGACAAAGGCCAAACCCAGGAGGGCATCTGGGGAACAAGAGTCCTTGAGGCAGCAGGGACAGACTGCCTGGCAGAATGAAGGGCTGATGCCCGGATACCCGAGAGCCTCGGAATTTTGCTGCAGACACCTGCCCCACCCCATTCCCTGCGGGGGGTCTCACCTTAGGGACCTGATGTCCATCTTGGGGCTCTACCCTCCTTTCTTGTTCACCCAAGTCCCATAGGATCAGGGCTTGACATGCGTAGTTGCTGAGTCCTCACTGCCAGCAGTGGGCAGAGGAGTGTGGGCATCACAGAGGTGGGGGCCTGGGTGTGGTAGTCACTGGAGACCTGACCAGGGCACTAGTGGTGTGGGATGCGGCCTACGGGTGCCCTTGGCTGGGAGATGAGCAGCAGTGTGGAGAGGGGAGACTGTGAAGAGGCAGAGCCCTGATGCTGAGTAATCCTGGGCCCTGTCAGCTTCAGTGCCATGCTGGCACCACACCCTCCTCCCCAGGTTGGACAGGGGTGTCTGAGTGCCCAGGTGCCTCCTGGAGCCAGGTGGAGAGACCCTGGCCGACACCACAGGCTGGGGCAAGAGGAAGGACCCCTTCCTCCTGATTCCATGTTTTGGGGTGACTGGGGTGAGGGCCGGGAGAGGAGTGAAGGCACTTGTTGCCTGAGTAGACTGGCACTGCGGGGCCATCGAGAACAGGATGGGGCTGCTGGGAGGCCGGCTGGGCCTTGGGCAGGTACCTTCTCCTCCTCTGATTGTTATTTGGTGGCTGCTCCTTCCTGGTAGGTGAGGCTGGGGTTCCAGGAGGGCAGGAGCAGGGAGCAGCTGAAAGGGGCCCAGGGATAGCAGCCATGTCCCACCTGTTTCTGTGTTTGGCTTTTATTTCTGAAACACAAAGCTCAGTGTCCACTCTAATACCGAGACCTACTGCACACGTGGCCTGCCCCACCCTCATCACACAGGGCAGACCTAGGGGGTGGCAGAAACGGTGCTGGAAGATATCCCACCCTGCCAGGCTGGGGCTCCAGGGCCTACAGTTGAACAGTACACGGGTTTGTCAAGGGTACAGCTTTTATTGGGGTGGAGGTTTTGGGGTGCCCTGTCAAATGACCTCAGAACATTAAAAGACTCAGGTCAAGGACTCTTAAGACTCCCAGGACAAGAGCCCAGCCTGGCACCCCCAGTGCCCCACTGGGCTGCTCCTGCTTCCTCAGGTCAGCTCCTGCCGGGCACCTGACCATCCACCTGGCAATGCTCACAGGCCCCTCTGGACACATGGACATGCCCACCAGCCCCAGAGGGTTTTTAAGGCAGTCAGAATTTGCATGCTGGTTCAACACCAGCTCCCAGGCCCACCAGGTGACTACGACCCTGAGGTCTGACCCCACATGGCCAAAGCAGCTACTAACCCATGTGCATTTATGGGGGTCAGGTATCCCCAACCCAGGCCCTCCCCACTGCCCTGAGCCAGCGGGGACCCTGTGCTGTAGCTGGGTACAAAGTGCAAAAATCTCAGCTCTTCCTGCATGTGTTAAAAATTATCAGAACCACGCCTCGGAGTCCATGCCCTTCTTGCCCATCAGGTCCTGGTAGCATCTCAGGGGGTCTAGGCCGCCCTGACTGTGGCAGACAGAGGTCAAACTTCTGAGACTTTATTGCCGTGGTGCAGCCTGGGCCTGGGGGGCAGCCAGGTGCATCCTCTGTCCTTGAGCAGCACTGAGTGGCTTGGCCAGGCAGCAGAGAAGCAAGCTTTGGTCATCCAACTGGTTCCAACTGCCAGCTTTACCAATGCAGCATTTATTTTAAAATTAAATAAAAAAACCGAATTGTATCACCAGGTAGTTTTCTGATTAAGGATGCAGCCTGACCAGGGTAGCCATGGCTGGTGGCAGCAGCGTTACACAGGACCATTTAAGGCAGCTCCTTCTGGCGGGGCATCAGTCTCCCTGCAGAAATGGGACAGGGTTGGAGCGCTTGGGCCCAAAGGGCCCTCTTGTCCCACCCTACTCTTGTCCCACTGCTCACCTGTCCTTTGTCACAGTCCCTAGGGCAGCCACTGTGGCTGGGACTGTTGTGACCTCCATGATGGGCCCTGCAGGGATGGCTACAACCACTGCTGTGGACACTGCTGGGGTGGCTGTGGGAGGACTTGCCTTGTCCAGTGCTGGGGTGGCCATGGTGGCCTCTGGGGACACAGCCATGGCCAGGGCAGAGGTCACTTTTGAGGGCACAGGGCAGGCGGGGTCTGGTGGTGTGCTGCTGTCCACATACTCAGCCCTGTGTGGCAGATACAGTTATGGGTACCCCAACTGCTGTGCTGGCCCAGAAGCACAGCACTTTCCCACCACTTCCTTGCCCTCTGGGGGTTAGCCTAGAAGCCATGCTCTGCTGCCCTGTGTCCCAAACACCATGACATCAGCCCTCCTCCCAAGCAGTGCTCAGACCCTATGAGATGCCACATTTTCCAAGCCCCAGGTGTCTCTGTTGTGTGATTTGAACTCCCGCCTTGTTCTAGGGACAGGAGTGATGAGCTCTCTCAAGGGTGGCAGAGGCAAGAGATGTCAGGAAGGCACCTTGAGACTAGCCCCAACACCATCAGCGGACAGGGTTTCTGGTCTCCTGATCTGCCCCAGGGAGGGGCACCCAGATGGCAGTGGGGGCAAGAAAGGTCCCCCCCACCCCAGGTTGGCTGGGACCATTGCAGTGGTATAGGTAAGTGGCAGGTTTTACACAGATGGCCATGGGAAAAAGCAGCCAACTTTGCAGAATGACACCTGCTTTTTATAGTAGTTAAGCAGGTTTTAGGAAACATTTCAGGAACGAAGATAAAAGTTTTAAGAATTTTAGTGATTCTAGCACTCAGGAGGCTGAGGCAAGAGGATTGCCGAGAGTCTGAGGCCAAGCGGAGCTACCTAGTGAATTCAAGGCCAGCCTGAACTACATAGTGAAGCCCTGTCTCAACGGCCCCGCCACACACACCAAGAATTTTAGTGATTCTAAACTTTAAAGAAGTTCTACTCCAGAGCCCTATGTGCACACCTAACCTGAGGAGCCCGTTCAGTCATGGTGCTGGACTGGCAGGCATGTGGGCCCCACTATCCTGGGCCACGCCTGCCCCGGCTGCAAATCCCCTTGGGGCAGTGGTAGATTAAACAGGCCATCCCTGTCTAGGGAGGGTCCCTGGAACATGGTGTAGGCCAGTGATGGCGAACCTATACCACAGATGCCACAGCCGGCTGTTATCACTGAAAGCTCTAAAAGGTTTGCCATCACTGCCCTAGGGTCTCAGGGAGTGAGTACCATGGGATGGACCAGCTGGGTGTGAGCTAAAGCCCAGCACCACTGGAGACCTTCCAGGCCCCAGGGTAGGGGGAGCCCTACAACAAGGGGAGTGGGAGGGTAGGCCAGGGATGCAAGCCTGAGGCCCCTGCATGCTGGTGGGGCTGGGAGGGCAGTCAGGCTGGGGGCCCTCCTCAACCTCAGGCCAGGTGGAGGCAAGGACAGTACTTGGGAACCACAGGTGCAGTTGGCTCAGAGTAGGCACAGGGCTGGATACAGGGCTTTTGTGAGACTGGCACCTCATCCCTTCCTGATAGGGTCCAGCCTCAGTTTCCAATGCCAGCTTGAAGCACCTTATGCCCATGTTCTCCAACCCCCACCTAACCAAAGGCTGGGGGGATCTGTTTGCTAATGGATTCCAGGGACTCCTGCAGGGCTGAGATGCATGGTGCTGACCTTGCAGAGAGATGTCCCTGCCCTGTTCTTTACACTAGGGAAAGCTCTGGGCACATCAAGGGACTCTTGTCTATCTACAGGCTGCTTGCACCTCCCAGTCAGGGTCTGAGCCCTGGTGGGCAATCCTGAGATATGCCTCATTCTCCTGAGTGAGCCAGGTGCCAGGGTGGAGGTGGTCATACACCATGGGGTCAGTACGGACCTCCGGCAAGGAAGGGAGCCCGACAAACATGCATCTGCCCCTCCTCCATCCTGGACAACCTCAGACCCAGAACCCTGACAATCCAGCTGTTCTCTGCAATCATGGCTTCTGTGGTAGGGGCTCCCCTTCCCCAAGTCCCTGCCGTGGGTTGGGGGGCCCTCCTGAGACACTCAGGCCCTGTCCCGTCAGCCACTCACAACAGAGAAAGCAGGCCCTGTGTCAAAGGAAGAAGCCTGTGCCCCGTCCAGCCTCACTGCAACGCACAGGTGTTACTGTGCATGGCCTGTGTACACCATAAGGCCACCGGGACAGCAGGGAGGAACCCCAGTCTGGCTCCCACTTGCTCCCACCTCACACACCTGCCAGCAGCATCCTCCATTCTGGGTGGTGGGGGCGCCTCCTGGCCAGGGCCTGAGCTCACAGTTTCCACAGTGCCAGCCGCCTTTTCCTCATCCTCACTGTCAGAGCCCCCAGAGGAGCTGCTGTCGGAGGCCACCAGGGGGGCCTTCCTGGCGACACACGCATTCCAGGCACAAGGGGAGGCCGAAGTGACTGCAAAACAAGGAGGCTGTGATGCTCATGTGGGCAGGAGGGCCACAGAGAGCAGCTACCATGGCCTCAGGGCCCCAGACCAGTGGGAGCAGCATCCAATATGCGAGACAGAAACATCTCCTGTGTAGCCTACTGCACGTTACCACACGTGAGAGTCTGTGCACAGAACTAAAGAGCTGTGTGTTGTCCATATGGACAGTTCTCCCAACCCAGAAGAGAGGGAGACGTGTGCTTCTTCTCAGACAAGGAAGCAGAGGCTCAGGGAGGCCCACTCAGCTTTATGGCCCTGTCCCTATGCCCTTCAAGCCTGGTATCTAGGACAGAGGTGTCCGACGGCAGCTGCCACTGTCTGGAGCTCTAGGCCTGGTCTTGGGGGCTTTTGAGCCTCTCTGACAAAGGGATGGGGCCACGAACTTTGATCAGGCCCCAGGTCAGCTTCCTACCAGTGGCCCATACACACACTCCTCCACACTGGGACCCCAACACTGCTGCCCAGGATGGGGAGTGCAGACCTACGCTAAGCAACTGGGTGAGGCCAGGTTCTGAGGCAGCCACTGGCCCTACTCCTCCTCACCCCCAGGGCTGGAGTTCCACGATTCGGACATGTCAGTTTTAACCCCGCAAGTGTCTATGAATCTGGTATCACCACTAAGACATGGCTGTACCTTGGCCACTTCCGCGGACCCTGATGGTGGGGCCAGCCTGCCTAAGACCTGGGAACTAGGCAAGGCCAGGTCCCCCTGCAGGAGACTGGGAGGTAGCCTGCACTGCTCCTACTCACAGGCTTTCTCTGGGCCAGGGGTCTGGCCACTCTCAGCATGGCTGTGGTCTGTGTCCACGGGAGAGCTGCACCTGGGCCCTGACTCGGAGCTGCAAATGAGGATGAGGACAGGGTAAGTCCTTGGGTCAGTTGGCTTCAGGCCTCAATAGCCAGTTCCTGGTACAACCTTGCACTCCACCAATGCATTAATTACCAGCAAAAAGGCTGGAAGTCAGTGAACTTGGCCCAGCCTTTCTCCTCTGGGGCCGAGACGCCAGCTACCCACACACTAGAACCCACATCCCTCGCAGCTCCTGGGACTGGGGCTGTTGGGTTCACTGGCTCATCAAAGACTGCTGTCCATGTAGCACCTGCCAGAAGGAGATGCAGTGGTCAGGGTGAGCAGGCTGGGTACTCCACAGAGCACAGAGCAACACAGGCTATTCCTTGGAAGGTGTCTGAGCAGGCACAACTCCCCAGGATGGTGCTCACCAGCACCCCTCAGCAGCTCCCCACTAGAAGGCAGTGTTCTCTCCCCCTTGGAAAGCCACCACCCACGTGGTACAGTAGGAGTCATATTCCTGCTAATGTGGAACTCAGCAAGGCCGCTGTGGGACCCCCATCTAGCCTCCAGGAGGGCTCATGGTACAGAAGATGATATGGCCACACCCTACCCTGCCCCACCTAGTCCAAACCAGGATGGACATTGACCAAGGCTGGGCCACTGGCCAAGCATGGGGACATCTCTGATCCAGATGCTCTTGGCTTCAGAGGCCCTTCCCTCTCCCTCATGTCTTAGCCACCTCAGCACCACTCAGAGGGCTCCTCAGAGGTTGAGTGTGGGGTGGGTGAGCAGCTGAATGCATCTGAGGGTTGTCAGGCTGTGTAAGACACACAACATCCAGATGGTATGGGGCAAGCCTTCCTCAAGAGACCAGGTGGACACAAACGTGCAGATGCAGCTGAAAGTGACCACAACGAAGGGGACTGCCTGTGCTAGGCACAGCAGAGAGCAGATCCCTCACCCAGACAGTGGGAGAACAGCTTGTATAAAAGTATGTGCAGATGGGGACGAAGGTCGTAGGCACAAGCAGCCAGCGATGCAGCACCTCCAAAAGAAGCTCCTCAGATGCACAGGACAGGCACCATGTCCTGTCCCTGAAACAGAGTCCCCTGAAAGGGCCCCGGCACTACCTTCTGAGTTAACTTCTGAGGAGAAGCCTTCATTTTGCAAAAGGGCCAGGGGGGTTGCTGCTCCAGGTTTGTTGCTGTCTGCCTCTGAGTCTGCCTTCCTGTCCTGGCCTCGATGCTCCAGGCCATTCTTAGAGCAGCTTTCTGAGCAGTGCGGAGCTCCAAACCTGGAGGGACATGGGCATAGTCAGATGCCTGATGGCCCAGATGGACACCTAACATTGGAGAGACAGAGAGGGCCCAGGGTTTGGGCCAGGGCTGAGCACAGGGTGTTCAGAGTGAGATGCATTGCTTGCCTCTCAGCCGCATTTCTGGCCTCCTTAGGAAAGAAGGGCCACCACCTCCCTGGGCCTGAGCTCTGCTCTGGGTCAAGCACGTGCTCTTAGGCTTTGGAGGACAGGTGGAGCCCGCACCTGGCTCTGGCCATCACCCGGGCAGTGCTTCGAGTTTCCTCATCCTCCCAGATGTCCTCTTCCTCATCATCAAAGGGCTGGATTCGGTCACTACAACAGGCTTCAAATAGAGCTGCGCTGGGCTGTAAGATGGAGAACATGCAGACTAATTTCTGCAGAGCTTGGAGAAGCCATGGCCCCATGCCTGCCTGAGGGGCTCAGCCACACACACACACACACACACACACACACAGCCCCATCCACCTCCAAAAACAAGGACCATGTGCGGCACAGCCTGAGCCATGCGTGGTCCCTCTTCTGGGCAAGTGGCTCTCACATGCCCACATGGCCCCTAGCCCCAATCACTCACGCTGTCTGGATCTGCATCGATGTTGAAGTTGATCTCTGCGATCCTATCAAATGGGGCACTGCAAAAGCAAAGGGGATGCCTCTTTGCTGGTGCCGATCCAGTGGGCCTGGGTACTCTCAAGCAGCAGGTGGACATTTGCTGTCCCTTCAGGGGACACCAGGACACACCCTTGACAAGACCACAGGGAGCTGCTTTGAGGGGTCCAGGCAGCAGGGAGAGAAGTCGTGCTTAGCCCAGAGACCAAGTCCACAAGACGCCCAGGCTCACTTGATGCTGTCATCCTGGTCTGCAAACTCCTCGTCATTGAAGCCAAACTGATCCACGAAGTGGGCTGTCATCTGCTGGATCTGGTACTCAGAGAATGCCTGGGAGGAGTGGATGCCCCCATGAAGCAGACCTCGGCCAAAGGCTGCTCCTTGGAAACCAGGTGGCTCTGGCAAAGCAGCTGCGCACTCCTACTGCTGGGCTTGGGAACCATCATGCTCTGGCTGCTTGCTCAGAGCAGTCACATATTCGAGCACCTTCCTAGCTGTTAACTCGCAAATTTAGTGTCCCCAGGGACTTGCCAAAGTGATGTGATATGGAGGGTCTCCCTTGGGCTCCCCTCTCCCCCACACATGCTGGGGGATGAACCACTTTCTCCTTTACTACGAGATACCATCGGGACTAAGCACTACCAAGGGCACGGGCTCCAAAAAGGGCCCGGCAGGGTGCAGAATGCCGGCCACGCCCTCACCTGCTGAAGGGACAGCTCGTTAGGGAAAGCACCCTCAATGTCCTCGTCCTCACTTGAGGAGTGAAGGTGGTGAGTGCTCACCTAAAACACAGGCCAGATGGGGCGGGCATGTGAGCTGGCTGACATCCCGACCCTACCCAGATGGAGTCCCAAACCCCACCCATCACAGTCTGAGACCCCAGCCTGGTGCCTGCCAGATCTTGGCCTGGGAAGCTGTGCTGTAAAGCGCCAAACAAGGCCAAGGCCCTGTGACATCCCAACCTCTCTTGTGCCAGGGCACACCATAGGTCCCAGGTACTCTAGCTCCTGAGGTGGGAGGGGCTGGGACCAAGGGGACAGAGCAACTCTGCACAGAGGCCCTCAGGGAGCCAGCCCCACTGGCACGGGAGAGCCAGAGGCTGGACCACCTGCTCATGGACACACACTGGCTCATGTGCGCATGCTGGGTAGGCAAGCAGGTATGTGTGGCCCTGTCCCTCCTTCAGCCTGTCTGCCAGTGTCCTCAGCTGTGAACACATGCCACAGGAGCTGCCGCTTCCTCACCAGGTCCACGGTGTTCCTCCGGTTGGTCTCAGTCAGTGTCTCCTCTACGAAGCTCTCCCAGCGTCCACGGCAATCTGCAGGGAGCCCTATAAGGGAGGTGCCGCCTGGTGAGCCCTCAGGACCCATGTGGCCACTGCGGGTACCCAGGAGCATTTCCAGGCATATCTTGGGCCAGGGAGGGACATGCCATGCTCCTGTGGCAAGGGGCTTGCTGATAGGAAGGAGGCCAGCATAGGTAAGTGAGGGTGCTGCAGGGTCTGAGGCCACACAGAGGATGGGACGCAACATCCCTGAGCAGGGCAGTGGGCATTTTCTTGTCCCTATGGAGACTCAACAGACACCAGAGCTCTGACTCTGCTTGTTGATGCCTAAGCACACCCTGCAGAAGTCCAGAAACACATAAGCTACAGAGGAACCCACCCTCCTCCTTATCCCATCATGGTCTAGGCTCAGCAGCAATCTGCAGGCTGTGTATCTGTTTTTCTTAGGAAGCCAGAGCCCCAGAGATTCATGACCTGAAAATGGTGAAGGATGATGAGTCAAAGGGCTTTCTGTTGCCCCCTCATCTCTCTACATGCCCAATTCTAGGGCACCTTCGTGGGCCTCCACCTTACTCTGCTTGTTTTGCCCCTACGGGAGCATGGAGACCCCCTCCCCCAGCCCACATACACTCACAAGAGGCTTCAGAGGCACAAGGGCTATCTGGAACTTCCTTACATCACACATGCCCAGTGGCTGTGTGTGCTGTACACAGCTGACTTAACCTCTGTGTTAAGGCCCAGTCCTAGAGCCAGGTAGCACTTTGTGCACCCCCACAGTGAGACCATCCTCTCCCCTCCAAGAGAACCAGGACCCCAGCCAGCCCCCAACTCATGAACTCAGGGTGCTGACTGCACTGCCACCAACCATGCACACACTTCCTGACATCCCCAAGCCCAATTGCCTGTCCACCTGACCACATCCCACTCTGGTGGGATGGCCTGCTTCCCCTCTGTTTAGCCTGTTTATGCACTCAGACCAGAAAACAAAGCCCCTGGGATGAGGACATGGGTGTGGCCATGGTGCCAGATCATGTGCTCAGCACATGAGAGGGCCAAGAAGCAATGCCCTGGGGTTCCAGGCCGGTGGGTGGCCATGCTGAAGGCAGGGCTCTCTTAAGAGGGTACTCTGCTGTATATTCAGAGCCCAGAACAGGATCGTCCACCCCACAGGGTCAGTCTTCCTGGGCATGATCCCTCACTGCCTGCTCCTAGGAACAGGATGCCACCTGCTTCTCCAGTTCCCCTGAGGCTCACACAAGGAAGGCTCCTTAATCCGCCTGACTTCAAAGCACAGCCAGCATCAGGCTGGGCTCTGGTGGCCCATGAGCACAGGAGAGCCCAATGCTCATAGCTGCTGGGTGCCAGCGTCAGACCCATGAACTGTCGCAACAGCCCAGTCTTTTGGACAGTGTGCTCTGTCGCCAACAGGGTCCCACAGATGTCTGCCACACAAAGAGGACACCTGGGCTCCACCTGAGAAGACAGGGTGGGACAGCATGACAACAAGGGAGGCTGCAGGGTCCACCCCACAGCCTTGTAGGTGCCACCTGCTGAGGGCCAGAGGTGATCAGGGCGGCAGGTTCACCTTGGATGATCTCGCTGATGTGGGTCTGTACAGGGCCCTGCTCCAGGTTCTGCACCACTGCGTTGGCGATCCGTGTGAGGTGGCCCATATTCCCACACCTCATGCCACCGGCTGCCCTGAAAATGACAGGGACTATCAGGGTGGCCACCCAGCCCTGGCCTTTTTTGACCAGTGGCTGGGAAGGTCAAGTGACACACGCCTCTTGAAGCTCACCTCTGCTGTCACCTCTACTCAGGCCCTCACCCCCTCTGGGTGACCCCAGTTCAGCCTCCAGGGGACCTACCTGGCCCTTCAGTGCTTGGCTAGCAGCCTTATCCTAGTACTCGGGGTTCTGGAGAGTACCTACTGTACCCGACAGGTTCAGCCACCTTTACCAAGAAGTGCTAGGGGGACAGACACTACTTGTGCATGACAAGGCTGTGGTGGGAAGGGCATGGTGTGGGCCCAATTACTTCAGGCAGCAGCAGAACAGGTAGCTGCTGTTCCATGGATATTACCTCCCGCTGGGGAGGTGGGCTCTGCTCTCCCCCACACAGGTCTAGGGTGCAGAGCCACAACCCAAACTCAGAGCCTGGCTCCTGTGAGCCCCTCCCCACTGCCCAAAGCCCTGCTGTCCTAGCAGGACAGCAAATGCAGGGGGTGACCTTGGGCCCTGGACATGTGAGACTTGCTTCCTGACCTGAAGACAGACTCAGTTATGTAAAAGATACAGAAAGACTAAAACACGCAGCCTTGTGTGCAAGTTCTGACAAGTGACACAGGATGCTCCAAGTCCTTGGGAAGAGGGAAGATCAGGAATGGATGTAGGATCAGAAGTGTGCAAAGTCTGGCCAACTCAGACTGGGCAGGAGCCACGTGGGCTCCTGGAGATAAGGCCACTCCCCTGAACATTGTCACTCCCCATGTCATACACCCCTGATGCCCCACACTGAGTGTGGAGTCCTCTGAAGTGTGGGTCTGCACCCTACACTGGCAGGTCCCCAGGCTCTTACTGTGTGTGGTCATTGGCTTCCCAGGCCTCCAGGATCCTCTGTACCAGGCAGCACTTCTGGAACAGCTGTGGAGGGGGAGGCTGTGTGAGTTGGGGCTTACAGGACTACATGCTCTCCCCAGAGGCTGTGGCAGTGAGTCAGGCCATCAGCACTGTGGCTGTGACACCTTCACAGCCCTGACTTCTGTGGGTCCTAACAAACACCAGAGGCAGGTACCGCCCAAGAGCCTCCAAGTCTCACGGACTCTCTGTGTCCTCCCACACCCTGGAATGGCCCTCGCCTCCCAGACCTTCTGTTTTCACCTCTGTCCACTCCTACCCCCTGCTTTCAGGGGTCCAGAAGGAGCAGCTGAGGCCCTGAGCACCTTGTCACTACCAGGCCCTGACACACATTGCTGCCTGTATCTGGGATATTTGTCCTGGGCCCCAACTCACACCCCAGGATCCCTTGCTGGTCTGTGCAGGCCCTGAACAACCCCACCACCCTACTCCATGTACTCCATGTACCATGTACTCTCAACATGGAAACCACCTTCCCTCTGGCTGTTTACCAATGAGGCCATAGGGATGAGGGACCTAGACTCTTCTTGTCCAGTGTCAACCCCACTAGGCCCCACAGAGAAGGCACCCACAACATTTAGGACCTAGACTTCTGACTGGAAATCTGGGGACCCCTGCCCAAGCTGTGTGCAGCCTCCTATCAGGTGTATAGTGTGGTCCATGTTGTCCCCCAGTGCCCCATACCTCCTCAACAACTGGTGACAAGTGGGTCTGAGGTCAGAGAGCCTCTTTATGCTCATGCCACCAAATTGCTCCCTCCTTTCCTTGCTTGGAAAATACTAAGGCTGCTATTTGCCAAAGCTCAATGCTGAGCACAGAAAGAACTTGAGAGGCAGACACTGGCCTCACACAACCAGAGGAGAGAGGCAGTGAGAGCACAGTTGCATGGAAGACACAAGGGCAGGAGAAAGAAGAGTCAGAGTGAAGGCTGATGTACCTGTTTCTAAAGAGCAGAGTCCCAGAAAGCTTTTTTTCATGAAATCTAACACTTGGATTTTCTGCATGGTCTGGTCACTGCAGTGTCAGGAGCACAGCCCTGGGGGGAGCCATGTCCAGGTGACTACCTGCTGACACTGCACCCACCAGCAACACCAATGTGCATATACAATGCCTTCCCTCTGGCCACCCCTCATCTCCTATCACCAGCTCTGCTCTGTGACACTGGCAAATCTGGATGTTTCTCATTAGTCAGTGTCCTTGTGGGTCAAGTAGAGCAATACCTTGTGCCCTGTGAGGGTTAGGGACAGCATGAGGGCCCAGGCAGGACTGACCACAGGCAGCAGACCACCAACCCGAGGGTCCTTGGTCTAGGCAGGGCTCGGCCTGCAGTAGCCTGCAGGGTGCTGATCTGGACTTACGTGGGTCACCATTGTGTTTTCAGGGAGGCTGGCGACAGGCTGGGGGGTCTCCAGGCCCCTATTCCCGTTCCTGATTCCCTGTGGAGGCTCCACCCTCCTCTTGGATCCAGCGGCCTCTGCCCTCTCCTCCCGGGCAGCATGGGAGAGAATAGCGGCTATGCATAGTTCCACTTGGAAGTGCAAAAAGTTATTCCAGGTGTACTTAAAAAACAAGTCCTGAGTAAACAGAGGACAGAAGGTTTTTAGATGGGTTCTTCCTGACAGCTGAACCAGAGGCAAAGGGACTCACTCCCAAACCTAACTTCTTGGGTATCTTGTGAGAGCGTTGTAAGGAGCCCTTCGCTCTCCGACCTGCTGCTTTGTGTGTCTCACTGACCTCCGCTCTTCTCCAAGTAACTGTCTGCTTTCTACTTTCCACAGGCTTATTCTTTTGTCTTTGAGTTAGAGGCTTAATTAATTTTTGGTCTTTTCCAGTGCAAGTCAGTCAGTCTGCCTGCCTGCCTCCCTCCCTTTTTTTTTTTTTTGGTACCAGGGATCAAACTCTGGACCTTGCACTTGCAAGGCAGGCGTGGTGCCACTGAGCTAAATCCCCAGCCCACTCTCTTCCTTATTTTATTTGTTTGTTTGGTTTTTTTTGGTACTGGGGATTGAACTCCAGTCTTTGTGGTTGCAAGGCAGGTAGCAGAACCACTGAGCTAAATCCCTGGCCCTTTACTTTCCTTATGATGTTTTAAGACAAGGTCTTGCTATGCACTTCAGGCTGGCCTCAAACTCAAAGCAATCCTCCTGCCTCATCTTCCCAAGTGCTGGGATTAAAGGCATGCACCACTATACCCAGATCTAGAATAAATTTTTTAAATGCTACCTATTTCTCTGTAAAACCTAATTTATACTGTACACATTTTGCTAAGTAATATTTTTCTACATTCCTCAGTTCTAAGTATTTGAGAATTTCCATTATGATTTTGTCTTTGACCTGTGAAAGTGCTCAACTCTCAAACCCATGGGGTGTGCCTGAGATGAGCAGCACTTCCCCTGAAAAGGAAGCCTAAGGTGCATGTCTACACAGGCCCACGGGAGCCCGAATCTAGGCAGCACAGGCAGAAGCCTGGAAGAGGTTCTGGATGTCTTGGGACTCACTGGGGGACAGAGGCGCCTTCTTCCTAAGTACAGATGGGCCCTTCCAGAATAGGACTGAGCTGGGAGGGAAGAACAGCCCTGAAACTTGGAGCCCTAAGCCCTCTCCCTCTCATCTCACACAGCCCAGACCACAGCCGCTGAAGCCCTGAATCCCCTACTGCCCACAAGGCTGGGATGGGTCTTGAGACAAGTGTTGACTCCACTCCAGTATGAGTTTTAGCCAATTCCTCATACCAGGGATTTGGGAGCTAGAGAAAGCAGGAAGCCCATCTCCTTGATGTCCTTCTCCCCACAGAAACAGTCCCACACTTCAGTTGTCTTCTTTGCCTTTGCAACCTTAGACCACCTTGGGGGTGGCCTGTTACCTCATCTGCAACATGGAGTCAGACTCACCCACCTCTTTACAGAAAAAGCAGAGCAGAAGGCTTCATGGTAAATTATATCACACATATAAAGAATTTTCACCAAAAAAAAAAAAAAATTTTCACCAAGAGGGAAAATTTTTTTCACCAATCCTTCTGTTATGGTTTGTGTCTTGATAGATCCCCAAAGCCTCACGCAGTCATAGGTGGAGCTTTTGCTGGATGCTAGGCTCAAGGGCACTAGGATTGAGGGTATGAGTGCTACTTTCCCTAAGTAATCTGAATAAAACAAAAGGGGCAGGAAGATATTAAGGTCTCTTGTTGCTTTTGCTGTCTTCCTTCGCCATGAACTGTTGCCTCTTTACCAGCCTGCCTCAGAGCCAGCAGATTATGGACTGAAACCTCTATGAACTTTGATCTAAATAAACCTTTCCTTGGGCCGAGGATTTAGCTCAGTAGTTCTGCTGCCTACCTCGAAAGTGCAAGGTCCTGAGTTCGATCCCCGAGACCAAAAAATAAATAAATTTTAAAAAAATAAAAATAAACTTTTCCTCCTTTAACTTTGGGTGTTGGGTATTTTGTTTCAGCAACAAGAGAAAAGTAACTAACATAACTTCTTAAACTTCCAATCACTGAAGAAGAGGAAACACTAATTCATTCCACAAGGCTAGTATCAACTTGTTATCAAAGTCGGATAAAGACACCCAAGAAAACTAATACTTCTTATAAATACTGATGTAGAATACCAGCAAACGGAAAGCGGCATTATATTAAAAGAATTCCACCACAACAAACTGGGATTTGTTCCTGGAATGTTTCCACACATGAAAATCAATCAATGGGGGCCAGGGATTTAGCTCAGAAGTTCCACCGCCTGCCTCAAAAACGCAAGGTCCTGAGTTCAATCCCTGGTACCAAAAAAAAGAAAAGGAAAGAAAGGAAAATCAATGTAATAAAACATATTAATAGAACAAAGGACAAAAACCAAATTATGGTTGTAACTCATAAAGTATTTGACAAAGCTGGGCATGGTAGCACACACCTATAATCCCAGAACTTGGGAGACTGAGGCAGGAGAAGTGCCCCAAGTTCAAACCCAGCCTGAACTAATAGTGAGACCCTGTCTCAAAAAACAAACAGGGGCCGGGAATTTAGCTCAGTGGTTCCGATGCCTGTCTCACAACCCCAAGGTCCCAAGTTCAATCCCCAGTACCAAAAAAAAAAAAATCTAAAATTAGGGGGGACAGGAGGGAGGGGAGGGAAAATAAAAAAGGATCAAGATGCAATATGTATATGTACCAATTCCTCATGATGAATGTATTTATTATGTATTCCAAACACACATTAATAAAAGAAGGAAGAAAAAAATTAAAAATTAGCCAAGCATGGTGGCCCCTGCCTATAATCCCAAAACCCTGGGAGGCTGAAGCAGGAAGATTGAAACTTCAAGCCTCATCTGAAAGACTTAGCAAAGACTTTGCCTCAAAATTTAAAAAATAAATAAAGGGCTGGGGAAATGGGTCAGTGTGAAGACTCTGGGTTCAATCCCTAGTGCCACAAAAAGAAAAATAAATTAAAAATGGATCAGGGACAGGGATTTAGCTCAGTGGTTTTGCCACCTGCTGTGCAAGTGCAAGGACCAGAGTTCAATATCTGGTACCAAAAAAAAAAAAGAAAAGCTTTAATAACAACATTGGATTTGGACACCAAAGACACAGGCAACAAAAAGAGGGAAAAAGATAAATTAAATTTCATCAAAATTAAAAATGTTCTTGTCTTTTTTTTTTTTTTTTTTTTGGTTCTGGGGATTGAACTCAGCACCTTGCGCTTCTGAGGCAGGCGAGGTACCACTGAGCTAAATCCTTGGCCTAAAAATGTTCTTATCTTAAAGCACACCACCAAGGGTGTGAAAGATAACACACAGGAAGGGGGAGAGTATTTGTAAATCATATACCCGATAAAAGATTAATATCCAGAATATGTAAAGAACTCCTACAACTCCATTATAAAAAAAGCAAACCATCCAATTGAAAAATGAACAGAGACATTTAAAAATGGGTAGACATTTCTCCAAAGAAGACAAATGGCCAGTAAGTACATGTAAAGTGCTTGTTGTCAAGCTGCCTGGTATGGATCAGGTCCCCACCACTGCAAAACAACAACAAAAAAGCATGCTCATGATTAGTCATGAGGGACATGCAGATCAAAACTACCATGAGAAGCCACTGGACAACCACCAGGACAGCTGTTGCCAAAAGGAAGCAGGTGTTGCTGAGGATGTGGGGAAAGTGGAACCTTTGCACCTTGCTGGTGGGAGTGCACAATGGAGCAGCTGCTGTGGAAGGCACTGGGTGGTTCCTCAAGAACCCACCATGGGGTCAACACGACCCTGCAGTCCCACTCCTCCGTATGCATCAAAGGAGCAGAACTCACAGCAGGGCTCAGACAGATGTTTGTGCTCCTGTGTTCATGGCAGCATTATTCCCTATCATCAAAAAAAGTAGGGAAAACCTAAGTGTCCACTGATGGACAGATTTAAAAAATGTGTTCAGTGCTTGAAATGATAGACCATTCTACTGCAAAAGGAAGGAAATTAGCCAGGTGGGGTGTGCACACCTGTAATCCTAGCACTCTGGGAGCCTGAGGCGGAGAATCACAAACTGGAGCCCAGCCTGGACCATTTTAAGATTTAGTCAATCCTTGTCTCAAAAAAGAAAATGATCACATGCTACACCATGGATTCCACTTATATAATGTACCTAGAATAGTCAAAGTCAGAAACAAAAAACAGAATAGATGTTGTCAGCAACTGAGGAGAGGGTGGAATGGAAAGTTAGCATTTTAGGGGTCTCTCTGGCCAAAGGAGAAACTTCTGAAATAGGTAATTCTAATGGTTATACAATATTGTAGATGTACTTACCACTGAATTTTACACTTAAAAATAGTTAAAAATGGCAAAAGGTTACGACACTTTACTAAAATAAAAATGAAAGACTGGGAGAGAAAATTATTTTGAAGAGTAGAAAAGGAAAGTGGGTCTTTAAAAAATACTCCGCTGGTGCAGACTAGGATTTCAACCACAATAGTGACTGTCCTCAGGCCCAGTCCCCAGAAAAACATCTTCATTCTGGGAAATAGTTTGTGGGAGGTTTCAGACTTCTGCGAGTGAGGCCCAGGACAAGGTAGAATGAAAGTGGTAGCTGCTGCCAGTCCCCCACTTAAGGCACTGCCTTTGCCAGCACCCCTTCCTCAGGGCCCCAGCTCCCCTCAATGGCACCTGCTGCCCACTCTGCTGCCACAGCCTGTGCTGCCCACCTGCCATGCCCACCTATCCCTTTCTGCAGACACCCACAGCATCCCACAAGCCACTGGGCAGCTTCTGCTGAATGGAGTGGCTCTGACAACAGTCTCAAGGGCAACTTTCTCCTGTGAACGACAGGAAGCTTCCCCTTCTGAACATGTTTTTTCCCCTGTGGTGCTGTAGACCAAACCCAGGCCTCAGGGATGCTAGTCAATTGCCCTACCACTAAGGTACATCCCTGTTCCTTTTTATTTTGAGACAGGGTCTTACCAAGTTTCCCAGGCTGGCCCTAAACTTCTGCTCCTCCTTGCCTCAACCTCCCAAGTAGTTAGGATTACAGGTGTGCATCACTGCACCCAGCTCAGGACATTTTCTATTTAAGAGCTGTGGTGTCCATCCTGAGTCAGAATATGAGAGAGAAGACAATGGGACTGGACACTGGTGTTAGGGCAGTTCCATGGTAGAGGGCGGGCTCCTGAAAGCCCCAGGCTGTCCTCTGTGTGCTCCACTGGGGTTTGTGGAACCCACACCTCTCTGCTCCAGGCCTTTCTTCAGGGCCCCTGATGGACCTTGCCTCACTGCTCTCCTGCCTAGCACATCTGCATGTCTGTCATACATGGCACATGCAGACACATAGGGCTGACTGAGATGCCCACTCACCAGCAGCAAGTCCATGGTGTTCAGCCGACAGAGCTCCTGATTGATGGTGGGTGTGTTTGTGTACAGCAGCGCAGCCATGAGGCGAGCGCCATGCAGACGGGTGTTTCCCAGTGGCTCCTCCAGCACTCCAATGGTGGTCAGGATCGCTTTCTTCTGCAAACACAGGAGGCACCACCCAGTTGGGAGCCCTGGGACCAGTATGGTCACTGCTGAGTTTTCAAGGCTCACATGGCAACTACTCAGGGGCCAGGGCCACTGCTTTATGATGTGACCCATGCTGGGGGGAGTAGGGTGTGGATATGGGGGTTCCTCAAGGCAGAACTGCCTGCAGGAGCAAGTGAAGGAGTCCACAGAGGGAAGCACCCACAGTTCCCCTCAGGGTTGACAGAGTGAGCGAGGTGGGAAGCCCAGGGAATCTTGTCTGAGCCTGCAGGCCTATGAGATGTGTCCACAAAGAGTCACCAGTGCCAACCTGAGGGCCAGAAGACTGTCAGACGGGAGTCCCCAGCACAACACTTCACTACAAATGTTGTGAGCTCCTTCTGGGGCAACAGCCTGAGGAATCTGAGTTAACAGATTCCCAAAATACTCAGAGGATGGGAAAGCTCCCCTCATCAGATTGGATGTGGGTATTTTCTGATCCCTCACAGGAGCATAATGCAACTATATTTTCATTAACTGAGTATTACAGGCTGACAGAATAAAATCCCTGGCTCCACTGAGCTTGCTTGCTAGTGGGGAAGGTAGACAACAAACAAGCTGGTAAGTAACAGATGTCAGTAAGAGATGTCATAGGGTGGTATGGGTGCTGAGGAGAAGCACCAGGGAAGAGGGATGGGGCTGCACCTGAGAGAGTGGTTATGACATGAGGCCAAAGAAACAAGAGGGGCCACGGCAGACAGCAAGGGTATCAGAGATCTTTGTACTCCACCTTCCTTAGTATGACCCAAGCACTGCCCAGAGCTGCTGGGTGAGAAGGGCTTCCCTGACTCCCACAGAGGCCCAGAAGCCCTTGGTTGGGTGCTGCCAACTTGGAGGCTGGAAAATGCTCCCTCTCCCCATGAGAGATGAAGGGAGAGCATCCAGAAAGAATGGGGTTTGGTATTTGCCTGATGGTTCTCAAATAGGGCCTGGGAAGGGCAATGTCAGAGCACACTCACTGGGGATCACTGTGGGGGTCCTCTCCTTGCACATCACCCCATCCTAATGAGGTCCCCAAACGCCCCAGCAGTGGTTCACAGCCCTTTACCTTCGGTGGGTTGAGAAGGAGCTGGTGGAAGTCCTTCAGCCGTGGCTCAATGCCATTCAGGACACTGCTGCTGACAGTGTGTGACCCTTCCAGTCCCTGAGAAAAGGAGTCCACCAAACCCTCTGTCCTGTGAATGAGGATGGCAGATGGAGCCTCGGCGGATGCACTGTGCCACATGCACATCTCATGCACCTTGCCAGCATCCAACTCACGTTCCTTCAGAAAGAGCTCTTTTTAATTCTCTCAAAGAGAAATCTCAAGAATGACACTATGCAAGACCTCCAACATGACTTGGTGACTGGTACAGAAAGAAGAGAAAGACACCAGGGCCTTTAGGAAAATGTTCCCAGGTGACCACAGGGCTAGGGTCTGGTGGCACAGGACTCATTGCCCTGTTCCCCCAGGCCCCTAATGGGGCCTGCTCACTCTACCTGCTTTGAAAATATTTACTGGTGTCTCCAGGTATCAACCAAGAAACAGGAGACAGATTGGCCACATTATCTTCTTGGTTTTTCAAGGAAAATTTCTCTAAGTGAGATATTTATTTAACTATTTTTTCAAATAATAAAAGTTACAGAGGTTGCTATAGGAAAAATTCTAAATACATAAAAGGGTTAACAAAACAAAGAGAAACAGCTGATTTATCTGTTTTCCTTTTTCATTGTCTCTCTGTCACATGTGGGGCTGGGCTAGGTCCTCAGACGTAGCCAAGGTTTCCTGGATTTGTAATTAGATAAATCAACACTCCAGTTGCTGAATATAATTCTATTTTTAGAAAATAAACTAATAACTATATATTGGGGGATGGATAGAAAAAGGGAATAATCTCACTATTAAGATTAAGCCAATTTCTTGTCTTTTCTCTCTTTAAAAAAAACAAAACAAAAACATAGGCTGGGGATTTCTTGTCTTTTCTCTCTTTAAAAAATAAAAAAACAAGGCTGGGGATTTTGCCAGCCTTACAAGCACAGGTCCTGAGTTCAATCCTCAGTACTGGAAAAAAAGAAAAACAACAACAACAAAACAAGAAAGCAGAATCTTTTGCCAGGGATGTAGCTCAGTGGTGCCATGCCTGCCTTGCAAGTGCAAGGTCCTGAGTTCGATCCCAGTACGGGGTGTGGCAGGGGATAAGCTATGAGTGCCAGGGGTAATGAAGTTCTCCCCAGCATATGGAAATAAAAGAACTGCAGTCACCTTGGAAGAGTCAGATCACTACCCTAGCAGGTGAGGCCCCGGGACAAGGACCCAGAAACACCAGCACCTATCTAGCATTCCCTGCAAGGGTTCCTGGGTCGATGAACCCTGCTGCTGACTCCCCATGCTGCTGTGTTGTCTGCAGTGCACAGGTGACCTCAGATCATCCCTCTTCCAATGACTCTGTCAGTGGCCCCTTGCATGCTCAAAGCAGTTTCAAATACCTCCTTAGGTTTCTGCCTGGTGTCTGGGAAAGGTCTTAACCACCTGTATCCCCAATAAACTTAACCTTTCATCCACACTTGTGTGTCTTGCTGTTTCCCTGTCTTGGCTGAGAACTGGGATTCTGCCTCTACCTCAACAGGCTTCCAATAGCTGTACCTGAGGACAGCCAGTATGGCAACCTTTCCAAGGCTCACGACACAGGGGTACCTCCACATAAGCTCCACCCATCCCCACACATCACTGCCCCCTACTGGTGCCCATAGCAGGAGCCCCTCATTGTCAAGACTGTCTCTATTTGGGACCTCTCAAGGAAAACACTCCCTGACTAGTGAGGGCCACCCACTAGCCCGACTTCATGGATTGCGCAGCACCAGGTGCCAGGCTACTGCACCTTCCACACTGCAGAACTGCTATCTGCAAGCTGATCTTCTAGGCCAGACTGGGAGCAATAGAAGAGAGGCTACATCTTAGTTATCTTTGTCTCCTAGGGCCTCTGTGTAAGCAACAAGGTAGGTATTCAAATGACATCTGATGAGTGAAAAAGAAGGTGGACAGCCCTATTCCTGATTCATTGCTCACAGAGAGATGAGCATGCATGTTCACCCAGCTTAGGAGACAAAGATGAGGCCCTGCCCTGGCACGGGAGATACTGTACTCACGTAAAAACATAGCGGTATATCAGAGTGGAACCCCTTATAGTGGTACGTATAAGCTATAAGGACCTGCTGGAGCAGTGCTGGGAAACTAAACTACTCCACACATGTATAAATGCATGGCCCTTGGGTTGGGCTCACTCCTGACGGTGAGAGCCAGAAGACTTGGCTGTAGCCAAAAAGTTGACCTCTTCTCTTGCCTTTCCCTTTTCTTATTCCAGCAGTAGGGATTAAATCCAGGACCCTGGCCATACTAGGCAAACACCCTACCACTGAGCCACATCCCCAGTCCTTTATTTTTTGAGACAGGCTCTTGCTAAGTTGTCCAGGTTGGCCTTGAACTTGCAATTCTCCTGCCTCAATCTCCAGAGTAGCTGAGGTTAAAAGTGTGTCACTATACCCAGCTAAAGTTGACCTTTGCAACCAGGGACAGCTATCCACATTCTTACATGCATAATCAAAAATTAAACACACGGGCCAGCCAGTCTCTGGGCACCCACATCCTGCAGTATCGGAGTAGCTTGCCCCACTTTCTCAGGGAGAGGCTCACCCAGCCCGCCGTGGCTCCAGCAAGGCAAGCAGCACCTGCATTCCGCTGACCAGGCAGCTCTCTGTCTGGTCTCCGTCAAACATGTTCTTTAGAAGCTGCTCCACACAGTCCTGCCTGTCGGGCACACATAGAGGTCACTGCCTGTCAGAGAAGACATGTGACACAGCAATGCTTTCCTTCCCGGAAGACCCTACAACAACCTGCTCTAGGCAGAGCCTCAGGCTCCTATCTTGCTGGGGACTCAAGACCCTCCCCGGGTCTGAACTGGGGAGCTCATCCGACTGAATCAGAGGCGGCAACAGCACATCCTGGTGCTCACCAGGGTTCCAGCACATCTCCATGACCTGGAGCAAGGCCCACAGCACCCCCACCCACCCACCCCGGTACTCACGACTCCAGTTCTGTAAGGAGGGGGTCTGGCTCCAGAGTCTCTTGTAGCTGACTTCCCTGGTCTCTGCTCAGCCTGACTATGTCGCAGAGTGCCTGAGAAGCATTCGACTGCTTCTGCAAAGACAGGGAAACAGATGTCTCAGTTACCTACAGCTGGCAGCCGGACCAGCCTCTGGGCAAACCACTGCCAAACCACTGCCAGATTCAAACTTTCTCAGAGGCAGTTTTCTACAATGACTCCAGGATAACAGGCTCATTTCATTTCAAAGCAGCTTGTATCTCCTTGTTCATTGTCAAGATGTAGACTTGAGCTAGGCACAGTGGTACACACTCCCATTACTTGGGAGGCTGAGGCAGAAAGATCATAGTTCAAGTCCTACCTGAACAACTTAGCAAGCCCCATTTCAAAGTAAAATACATTTTTAAAAAATAGCTAGGTATGTAGTTCAGTGCAAAGGGCCTGGGTCAATCCTCAGTACTAAAAAGAAAAAAAGGGCTGGAGATTTAGCTCAATGGTTTCACCGCCTGCTGCGCAAGCTCAAGGACCAGAGTTCGATCCCTGGTACCAAAAGAAAAGAAAAAGAAAATCTGTTAGATTCTTTTCTTTCTTTTTTTAGCTGTACTGCCCATTCCCAGGTATTCAAAATGGGACCCCAAATGGTCAAATACACTACACAGATGTTGCTCTATACCTTTGATCCATGTTTTGAGATATACTGAACATGTGACTAAGTTAAGTGATTTTATATTTTCAATTTAATGATAAGTAGCTGCTATTATTCAGAAAGACTCCTATGAGCTAAGGAAAAATAGGGAAGTCATTACAGAGAAGAGGGAACTCAACTTTCCTAGGGAAACATGAATACCGCCCCTGCCCCACCCTGACTCAAATGTGTACTGGCTTACAACGGGGTGCTCTGTGGGAGACAGTGTGACCCAGAGAGAAAGCACCCCTAAACCCCCGAAGCATGGCATGTGTACTGCAGCAAGTCTACTTCAGGGAAAGGATAACAGCTGGTTGTCTCTGGCACTGAACCCATGACATTCATACCAAGAGCTCTACATATCAGACAGAGCAGACTCTTTGCTTCCTACAGAAGCCAATGCAGCCTCTCCCAACTGTCTGGCTAGCTCAGTGGGCTGATGAGGGACAAAGTAGTGACCAAGTAGCAATGAAAACCTTGGACATGAGTTAACACCACTGTTTTCAAAATTGCTGAGATCAGAATGTGTGTGTGTGTGTATGTGTGTGTGCGCGTGTGTGTGTGTGTAGAATATATGCAATGCATAGGCCTCTCAGAATATAACCCACACTCTCACCAGCGATTACCACAAGGACCAGGGAGGGAAACTGAGAGAGGAAGCCCTGCTGTCAACTATGATGCTACAATAAGAATATATTTTTGAGGGCTGGGGATTTAGCTCAGTGGCAACACGCCTGCCTTGCAAGCACAAGGTCCTAAGTTTGATCCCCAGGACCAGAACCCAAAAAAAGATTATATTTTTGAGACAGGGTCTTCTTTTGTATTTTGTGTTTCAAGCTGAACCTTGCCTTGAACTCACTATGTAGCCAAGGCAGGCCTTGAATTTGCTGTAATGCTCCTGCCCCAAGCCTCCTAAGTTGCTTGGATGACAGGTGTGTGCTGCCACACCTGGCTTGAATATTTATCTGGCTTTCATCCACAGTTCCTGGTTCATGACTCTGATCTTCCTGTCTGACAAGACTCTCCTCTTTGCAGAGAGATCCTGCATCATGACCTGGAAGGAAAAATGCTGCACAGTGAGGCCAAGAAGAGTCTGACCAGATGGCCTTGTTGGGTTTCCCTTCTTATTCTATTAGCAATCATGCCAATGCCCTGAAGTCCTCATAAAAACCCCCAAAGGTCTGGGTCTTGGTAGTGTCTGGAGAGGGAAGCAGGTGGATGTTTCTGGGGTGTACACCTGGTGAGGGGACAAGGCTCTGCACCCTTTCCTCAATGCTCTGCCCTATGCATCTCTTCATCTGTATAGTTTGTAATAACCTCTATAATAAACCAGGACATGTGTTTCCCTGAGTTCTGTGAGCCTTTCAAGCAATTTAATCAAACCCAGGGAGGAGACCGAGAAGCCTAATTTACAGCCAGCCTCAACCTGTGGGATCTGAAGCAAACTCCAAATAGAGATTCAGAACCGAACTGAACTCGAAGAAAGCCAGCGGGATCCAGTGGAAAGCTGACTTCTTGCTTAGTGTGTGGGGTAACTCTTCTGCATGTGGCATGCAAAGTGATCTGTTCAGTAGGAAACCCTAGGTTGGAGCTGGCTTTCGCTTCTGTATCTACAGATCACCTCACATGTTAATGGAATTACAGTGGGAAGCTTCTAGGATCCCCCTAGTCACCCTATCCTGGAAGTCATGCCCTTGGAAACCACTCTCCTTGTGTGGGTTGAACCCATTCAAGTCTAAAGAGCAGAATGCAGCCTAAGTGAGAGCTGTCATTTTTTAAGATGGACTTGAAGAAGTCTGCTTTAGGACCAGCTCACTCCATGAACCCGGATGCCTCAAGGTGAGAGCCCTGCCCTGTGAGAGGCCCACATGGTGTAGAGCTGAGGGCAGCCTATGCCACAGGCCCTGAACTGAATTTTGTCAAGGCACTGTGGCTGTGGAAGTAGAGCTTCCCTAAATTAAGCCAGTTAAGCCCTGAGATGACTGTAGCCTTGTGAGAGACCCTGAGCAGAGGGGCTACTAGCCCTCTGCTGGATACCCAACTATAATAACTGCTAGAAATAAAAAGGACTTGTTTAGGCAACCCTTCTTCAAGATGATTGGGGGTGGGGGGAGTACTGGGAATTGAACCCAGGTCCTTTGCACTGATCTTTATCTCCAGCCAGATGGTTTTTTATTTTTTATTTTATGACAGGGTCTCTACATTGCCCAGGCAGGGTTTGAACTTGCCTGTTAGAATTCTGGTTTTGGGGGAGGTGGCTCTTTGAGACAGGGTCTCACTATGTAGTTCAGGCTGGCCTTGAACTCATTATGCAGGCCAGGCTGGCCTCAAACTTCAGGGCCTTGAACTCTTGCCTCAGCCTCCCAAGTGCTGGGATTACAGGTGTGCACCACCATGCCTAACTGAACTGTCTTTTTAAATTTTTTTTTTGGTACTGGGGATTGAACGGGTCCTTGCGCTTGCACAGCAGGTGGCGAAACCACTGAGCTAAATCCCCAGCCCGATCTTTGTTTTTTTCTGGTACCAGGGATTGACCTCGAGACCTTGTGCTTTCGAGGCAGGCGTAGACTGTTTTTATAATACATATTATTAATTTTTTATACATGTTATAATTTTGGGGCTGGGTTAGTTAGACTTCACTGGGCTCATTACACTTGATCTCAGCCAAAAAGTCAAGAAACAGTCACTAACCACATTGAAATCATATGCTGCTTTAATTTTTTTTTTTTAGTGCTGGGAATCAAACTTAGGGCCTTGCACACACTAGCAAGAATTCTACCACTGAGTTATACCCCTAGCTCTGTTATGCATTAGGTTTTTTTGGTGTTTTTTTTTTTGGTACCAGGGATCGAACTCGGGACCTTCTGGTTGCGAGGCAGGCGGTGGAATCACTGAGCTAAATCCCCGGCCCAAGTTTTTTTTTAATTGCGTTATTTTTTTTTTCTAGTACCAAGGATCGAACTCAGGACCTTGCGCTTGCCAGGCAGGCATGGTGCCACTGAGTTACGTCCTTGGCCCTTGCATTAGTTTTTTGTTTTGTTTGTTTTTACTAGGACTCGAACTCAGGGTCTTGCACTTGCCATGGAGGCACTGTACTGCTGAGCTATATTCCCAGCTGTTATGCAATACTTTTTAATAATAAACAAAAACCTGTCAAGATGTTAGAACTTGATTAAAGGAAGAGATTTATCTAACTGGTGCTCAGAGGAGAAGAGAGGAGTGACCTGTCCCCTGCTCTGGCAGCAGTGGGTGCTCTGACAGCCCACACACATGGCTTTCATATAACAAGATGGACTCTGTGAGACTCACGTCTTCATCCTGATGTGGATGGATCAATTCCACAAGTCTCTGGATGGTTTTCTCTTCATTAAGCCACTGAAAAGGAAGAAAAAAAAAAGGCCCATCAACATTTCTGCTCACATCTAACTAAATGGAAAGAAGTTCCTTTGGTGCAGCAGACACCCATCCACCCAGGTTTCCTAGGACAGGCTCTGCCTGACACATTAGTCTAACCAGAACCCAGAAAGAAGACCAAGAAATAAACTCTTGGAGTGGCTCAAAGAGTTTAAGTGGGTAGATTATTGTTCATCTGACCTAATGGTGCTCACACACTTTTGGGACACATCTCAGAAGCCCAGGGTACAGATGGGCCCAAAGAAACAAGCCCTGGAGCCCAGCTGAACATGGAAGCCACATATGCTGCAGCTCCCTACAGGATCGGGGCCTTTCCAGGACCAGGAAGAGTAGAAAGACCTTGGGGTAGCTGTACAAGCACAGTAAAGGCTGAAGCTGACACTCTTCAAGGTCAAGGGCAATGGAGGCCCAGTATGATCATGTCAGGGCACAGCAGAGCTGGCAGACCTGGCTCCTCTGGTGCACTTGATGCCCTTTATATAGGGGTGGGAAATTGACCCACAGGGCTGCCTTGCAAACAGAATAAAGTAATACAGGTAAAAGGCTGGATGGCATATAGTTTGTTTGTTTCCTTTTTTAGTACTGGGGATCAAACTCAGGATCTCATGCTTGCAAAGTAGGTGGTGGCACCACTGAGCTAAATCCTCGACCCATGTATGGTATATAGTTATGCAGGCTTCCCACTAGTAGTTACTAACAGCAGCTGATGCGCATCTTTCACTGTATAAATGTTAGCACCATGAGGAAATGAATTATGGTCCCAAGAGTGAGAATAACCACTTACAACATCTGACAAAAAAAAGAGCAAAGTCTCAATAGCTTGTAACTTTCAAACTGCAACACAAAGCCTGCCAAACAACAGGGAGCACAAGTGCACCCTCAGGGCTGGGAACCTTCCTCTTTCCAGGGACTACAGGCAGGTCCTTTAATCCTCAGGACAGACTCATCCACACTCTAGAATAACTAACAGCCTTTGTGTGGAGCCACTTAGCTACTGAGCCCCTGCTCCAAGACCCAGTGGGTACATCAGGAGTAAGGGCTGGAGGTGAGCAAAGCCTGCTTCTATTTTAACACAGAGCAGGGGGCCAGAGAATGCTGGAGGAGAAGGCACTCTCCTTCTGAATGGGCTAAAGTAGGACAAGGTACAGACAGGAACCCTGATGGTAATGTCTGCCGAGGAGCTGGGTAGAGCTGCTAGGGCCAGGCCCCTGCAGAGAATGGGACAGCACCACCCTGGCACTCACGTGCAGGACCTCCTGCCGGAGCCCCATAGGCTCCACACAGCTGACCAGGCGCAGCAGCAAGTCCATGAGTGCCGAGGTGCCCATGTGCTTCAGCACCAGGCTGATGAACTTGTCCTTCTTCTTCAAGAACATAATCACCTGCAATCAAACACACAAGATTAACAAACAGGGCTAAACCCATACAGCCAGGACATTCCTCTAAGAACTCTCATGAGAATGATTAACTTCCAAGTATTTGGAAGAGAAATGACAAGAGACGTGCTAAAAAAAAAAATTATAGGAAACAACCCTCCCAGGACAGAGAGCCCTAGAGTGCAGCAGTACCTGTGAGGAGTTTCCTGCACAGATTGGGGTTAGATTAGCACTGTGTGAGCAGGACATTGTGTCTCCAGTAGGGCAGTACAGGCTCCTGCACACAGCCACTATTTGACACATAAATGGTGGCGCATGCCTGTGATCCTAGAACTCAGGAGGCTGAGGCAGGAGGATTGCCATGAGTTCGAGGCCAGCCTGGGCTACATAGTGAGCTCAAGTATAGCCTGAACTACACAGCAAGACCCTGTCTCAAATTCTATCACTTTAGAGAAAATAACCCCCAAATTACACAGACTCTTTCAGAAAACACAAAAGGAAGAACCATATCCTATATAATTATATAAGGAAGTAGGACATGGTAGTACACTCCTGTACTCCCAGCAGTCAGGAGGCTGAGGCAGAAGGATCACCATGAGTTTGAGGCCAGCCTGGGCTATACAGTAAGACAGTCTCAAAAAAAAAAAAAAAATTTGGACCGGGGATTTAGCTCAGTGGTGCTGTCACCTGCCTTGTAAGCACAAGGTCCCAAGTTCGATCCCCGGAACAAAAAGAAGAAAAAAAAATTGTATAGAGACATACAAACTTGATGTTTATTTATTTAGGTTTTTTTAAAACAGGGTCACCATGTAGTTCAGGCTGGCCATGAACTCACAATGTAGTGTTTTTATTACAACATGCACCATGACACTCAGTGACTTTAAAGGAAATTATGCTGAGCAAAAGAGTAATTCTTGGGCCCGGGGATTTAGCTCAGTGGTTCCGGCACCTGCCTCGAAAGCACAAGGTCCTGAGTTCAATCACCGATACCAAAAAAAAAAAAAAAAAAAGAGTAATTCTTAAAGATAATATATTATATGATTTAATTTAAATAATATTTTGAAATGACAAGATTTTAGAAATGGAGAAGAGATTAGTGGTTGCCAAGGGAAGGGGTAGGGAGGCAGATGGTGGGGAGATAGGTGGGTATGGTTATAAAGGGGAATACAAAGAACTTAGAAATGATTTCTGGACTGTTCTGGATGTTGACCATGATGCTGGATGCACAACTGTACCTAGACAATAGGCTGTAAGGAACTTAACACATCCACATGCATGCGTACACACACACACAAACACATACACACACAGGAGTACAAGTGAAACAAGAAATCTAAGATCTGTAGATCATGTCAACATCAGTATCCTGGTGGTACAGTACTAGTATTTCATCAAATACTACCACTAGAAGAAGCTGGTCAAAGTATACAAGGGGGCCGGGGATTTAGCTCAGCGGTTTCGCTGTCTGCTGCGCAAGCGCAAGGACCTGAGTTCGATCCCCGGTACCAAAAAAAAAGTATACAAGGGTTTTCTTCACATTATTACATACAACTTGTCTTAGTTATTTTTCTCATTGCTGAGACAAAATATCCAACACCCACAAGTTAAAAAAGGAAAAGTTTATTTCAGCTCACAGTTCACAGTTTTCAGTCCATAGTCAGCTGGTTCCAAAGCAGGGAGGCATGGCAAGCAGAAGGCAGCAAGCAGCAGTAGCAAACCTGCATACCTTCTCTCCTTTTATATTCCATCTAGGTTACCAGCCTTCTAGGTGGTGCCATCCACACCCAGGTTGGGCCTTCCCATTATCCATATCCAGAACTATGCCAAACCAATCAGTGGGTTAATTTAATACCACCCACCCTTAATCCCAGTACCACACACTCTAGATCCAGCCAGCTCCGAAAAGCCCCACCTATGAGCTCATGAGGTTTTAGGGGGACATCTAGATAGAAGTCAGAACACAACTATGTGATTACACAATTATCTCAATAAAAATTTCAATTAAAGATACCACTTACACAAATAACCAAATACTTAAAAATAAATTCTAATGAAAGAGGTCCAAGACCCCTGCACAGAGAACTGTAACATCATCACACAGCTCAGAACCCTAACAACTTAACTTCACTACTGCAGCATAAAGGGGCCACTATGTGTGACCAGATGCAAGCAGCTGCACTTCATTCACACAAGCAGGTACTAGGCCAGTTTTGGCCTTAGAGCTGTAAGTTTTGCCAACTTCCATGTACAACCAACACAAATCCAATCAAAATTTTGACAGGTGGGGCCGGGGATTTGGCTCAATGGTTTCGACGCCTGCTACACAAGCGCAAAGACCCGAGTTCGATCCCCGGTACCAAACAAACAAACAAAAAAAATTTGACAGGTCTTGAAGGGGAGGGCAGAGGAGTCTGAAAACTGACAAGTCATTCTAAAATAATACAAAAAGCAAAGATTAGTAAAAATCTTGAAGTGAGAAAACTACTAAATATCAAGATTTATAAAAATACATTGTTGTGATGTGGTGAAATGCTTATTTGGCCTTTTCTCATAAAATCTTTGGACTCTCCAAAATGGTGTGTCATTTTCTATGCTAATCAGGTAAATGGTAGCTGGCTGCCTTTACATGGTTTCAGGGTGGGGCTGGTCACTCAAAGAAGGTGGCAGGATTAGGAGGCTGAGCTGAGTGTCAATGGCCAATGATTTAATTAATCGTGCCTACATAATGAAGCACCTATAAAAACTCCCCAAATGGACTGAGTCCAGGAAGCTTCCAGAAGGGGTGTTGGGGGAAGGCATGGAAGCTCCTTGTTTCTTCTGCCTCTCTTCACAAACGTAGCTCTTTGTTTACTTTGTCATATCCTGTATTTGTTTTTTTTTTAACTATTGTTCATTATGGAAAACTTTATCTGACAAACCATTAGAAGCCAATTTGAGCATCTGAAATAAGAGAAGCTATTTGACAAATGATTCATAAATAATGTAATTCTGTTCTATGCATTTGATATTATGGTCTAATTTTAATCAGATCATTGAGTTATATTTTAGGTATTATTTATTTGCTTCTAGTTTACATATATTTCAGCCAATTTTATGAAATCTGGTATGGTATCTTTGACCCTTTCATATGCTGATATACTATCCTTTTATTTGACAAGCAGCATTTATTGTTTTGGGGGGGACAGGGTCTCACAATTTAATTCAGGCTGGTCTTGAACTCACTATAGCACAGGCTGGCCTCGAACGTGCAGCAATCCTCTTGCCTCAGTTTCCTGAGTACTGGGATTACAGGCACTCACCACCACACCAGGTTGATAATAGCATTTTTCAACTGACATTTTAATGTCATGTCTTTTATAATAAATGGGTAAACATGTTTCCCTGAGTTCTGTGACCTGCTTGTAACAAACAAAATCTGAGGAGGGCATAACTAAATTGGATTAGAGGACATCTAACTGATGCCTTCTGCTGCGTTGTAAGTATTGCTTACTTAGTGGACAGGGGTTAACTAACCCTAAACTGATGTCAGAAGCCTGTTGTGTTTTCCATTTCTAAATCTATTCACCGTAAGACAGAGGACACTATGGGGACAACTAGTATGTGCTCTCTGGAGGCCTTACCCCAGGACTTGTTACCCATTAAAAGTATGTTATGCCATAAAGAATGAGAAACTAGAGTCATTAGAGTCATAGCTAAATGGATGTACATTGAGGTCATACTCTTAAGTGAAATAAACAGGACACACATATGTAAATATTAACTAGTTTCTCTGGTGTGAGAAACTGAAAGTGTAAATAAGAATCAAAATGTATAATAGATAGCCGGGGGCTCAAGTGATTCCGCCACCTGCCTCGCAATCCCCGGTACCAAAAAAAAAAAAAGTATAATAGATCATGTGAAACAGGAAGAAAAGGTGAAAAGGGGAGAAGGAAGTGGAAGGAGTAGGAGAAAGGAAAGAAAGAAAAGGAAAAAATATGAGAAAAGGAAAAAATGGAAACAGTCTTTGTAAACAGGAGGGGTGAAAGGGTTGAAGGGAGGGTAGAAGAATGGGGAAAAAATAAGAACCAAGATGTATCATGTAAAGGTGCAAATTCCCAATGATATATGTCATCATAGTATACACTTAAAATGTACCAATAAACTTAATGAAAAAAAAAAAGTATGCTGTTTTTCCCTACCCTCTCACTCTAAACTGTAGATGTGCCTAGCATGTGCGATACCTCAGATTAGATCTCTTGCATTGCAAACAAAGTAACAAAAAAATCCAATCTCTTTACCCTCTCAAATAATCAAAAGCCAAGTGCATCATTAAAGCTAGGATGCCTTTGCCATAAAGTCTCCAAGAATAAAACTGTCAGGACTCACCACACAAAAGCAAAGGAAGAACAAACTCCTGGCCCCTAAACCTGTTACTGTACTTGTTAAAAAGCATGACCATGTTTTCCTGCACCACCACATGTTCACTTTGCAAATACAGCAGCTCTTCCTTATCACAAGGCCAGGATGTTCACGCAGGGCAGGGATAAAAAGGCTGACCATTCCTTAAGGCCGAGACAGTTGCACAGGAAATGACAACACTTTTTAAAGCACTGCCCAAGACCAGTGAAAAATTGCCAGACTTTAGCCCACACCTGCATCCCCTACTCATGAATGGAAAGCTTGCCTTATTCATTATGAAAAGGCCAGTCTGACTTTAGGTCAGCTCTATGCCCCTTTCAACTCTTCTCAAGCCCAGTTCTCTTCCCCATTTCTTCTTCCTTCTCAATTAAAGTCTCTGCCTTTGAATTTGTGCTCTTTGCCTCAGTTTAATTTTTATTACCACTGAGACAACACTTGCTTTGTGTCTGGTATCAACTGCACCAATGTCAATCCCAGATTTTGACACTGTACTATAACGAGGATATAACCACTGTGGAGTGCATGTGTGTGTGTGTGTGTGTGTTTTGTACTGGGAATTGAACCCAGGGCCTTCACATTGAGCTACACCCCCGATACTCCCCCGTTTATTCTGAGACAGGTTGTTACTAAAGTCGCTAAATTGCCCAGGCTAAGCTAGAATTTGTGATCCTCCTGCCTCAGCCTCCTAGAATTCTAGGATTACAGACATGCATCATCATACTGGCTATAAGTTTTTGAAAACTTCAAAACAGGCAAACTAAACTCACTCATCTAAGTCAGGAGGGTGGAGAGAGGAGGAAGCAATTAGGAGTGCCATGAGTAATGGCCCCAAGGCTCTCACTTTCTGAGGACATTCTGGGCTAAGCTGTGCTGTGCCTTTGTTTGCATGCTTGCATATGTACATGTGTGCTAAAATACAATGTCAATGGGAGAGCACTTGCCAAGCAGGTATGAGGCCCTGAGTTCTAACCCTAGAGCCATAAGAAAAAAATTTTTTTTCAAAGTATATAAATCAATGTGAATGTTAATTAATTCCTGAGGATAAAGAACAGGTGGCAGCATGTCAGAGCAGGCTCAGCCACACATCACTTGCAACCTAACCCAACAATAGCTGCACCTGTACAGCCTGTACCTTAAGAGCACTTACAAAAAGAAATTTAAAGGGTTGAAAAAAGTAAAACAAAGCAAAAAGGAAAAATATGGGGATGAGATTACCTAGGGCCCATAAAACCTAAAGTATTTACCATCTGGCTCTTGACAAAAAAAGTCTGCTGACCCCTCTACTGATGACGCCACAGGGATGACAGCAATCTGAACTAACCATGAAAAACATTTTGAGATCATCAGAGCAATTTGCACCCTGCATGCATGTGATCAAATTAAGTATGGGGCTGTGAGGCAGGGTAATGGAATGGATATGATCAAAATATGTTATATGCATGTAAGAAAATACCACACTGAAACCCAATTTTTTTTTGAGACAGTCTCACTATGTAGTTCAGGCTGGCCTTGAGCTCACTATGTAGTCCAGGCTGGCCTCAAACTCACAGCAATTCACCTAGCTTTGCCTTTTCAGTTCTGGGATTACAAGTGTGTACTACCACACCTGGCAGAAACCCAATATTTTGTAAAAGGCACTAATAAAATATTTTTATAAGTATCATTAATGTTCTAGGTATGATAATGTGGTTATGCTTGTAAAAGTCCTTAGCTCAAGGTTCCAAGTTCAATCCCTGGTACAAAAAAAAAAAAAGAACCAGATATAAAAAGAGTCCTTGTCCTTTAGAAAAACATACTGAAATAAATATAAAATGATCTAATATCTGGAATTTGCATCAAAGTTCTATCTGGAATGGGTGTTGGAAATAAGGGGATTCAGGAAATAAGATGGGTCATTGTCTTGGTTACTTTTCTCTTGTTGCTGAGAAAAAGGACCCAACACCTAACATCAAAGGAGGAAAAGTTTATTTTGGCTCACAGCTTGTAGAGGTTTCAGTCCATAGTTGGCTGGCTCAAGGCAGGGTGGCATAGCATTGCAGATGGGCATCACAGAGGAGAAACAGTTCACGGTAGAAGGCAGGAAGGCAGCAAGGTACCAAAGCAGCAGCAACAGCAAGTGACAACAGCAGCCCTCTTTCTGTCCCTTATATTCTATCCAGGCTACTGTCCTGAGGGCAGGTAGCACTCACAACCAGGGTGGGTCTTCCCATTATCCATGTCCAGAATTACACCAAACCAATCATTGGACTAATTTAATAATCACACACCCTTGATCCCAACATCACACACTCTAGATGCAGCCCTACCTATGACTGTGTAAGGTTTTTGAGGGATATCTAGATACAAGCCATAATAGTCATGATCTTGCGGAAGCCTGGGGACAGAGACATATGGGTTTATAGACGATTTAATCTTATTTTTACATGTCTGAAAGAACTTCGCTCCTTCAGCCACTCTCAGAGTCTGGGGAAACAGGAGGAAAGCTCACTGCAGCCCTGCTTATCACAGCCAGTGTGGGCCAGTCACCTGGGTGAATAAGAGAACAAGGTGGCTCTCAGTGAAAGATGTACAAGATCTATGTATGTGTGAAAAAAATAATCTGCAATACTCAGAGTCTGGTACCATTATGTGAAAACTAGAAACTATACACTAGCGTGTCTACTGGAAAACTTCAGTAGAATGTATACTACTAATCAATAATAGTTATTCCTAGAGATTATTATAGGAGACTTTTACATATTTTTATCTTGTTTGAATTTAAAGTAAATGTGTTGCACATTTTTCAACTGACTAAAAGGGTTTTTTTTGGTACCAGGGATAGAACTCAGGACCTTGTGCTTGCAAGGCAGGCACAGTGCCGCTGAGGTAAATCCCCGGCCCCTGACTAAAAGTTTTTAAGAGTTCATGGCCGGGAATTTAGCTCAGTGGTTCCGCCGCCTGACTCCCAAGCTCAAGGACCAGAGTTCAATCCCTGGTACCAAAAAAAAAAACCAAAAAAAAAAAATGAGTTCAGTTCATACTAATTTAATGTAGTAAGCACTGGGTAAAAGAAGGAGAGGTAAATATATGAACCAATTAAATTGTAAAGAAATATCTGAAAGTAGCAGAAGAGTATGACCAGGTTACAATAAATTATGAAATTCACAATTTCACTGTTAACCTGGCTGAAGTCCTCCTAATATGAAAAACAATGGCCCCAGCCAGGCACTTCCGTTAGTGTGAGGGTGACTGCTCACAACCCTGCCCTCAGCACCACCCCTGCTGCCACAATGTCCATCTCAGCACCTATACACACACACACAAACACACACACACACACACACACACACACACACACACACACGCCCTGCACTGCTGCTCTTCATTTCTTTTTTCCTTTTTTTTTATTTTTATATTTTCCCTATTAACTTTATTGGTACATTTTAGGTACAAAAACAGTTACATTCATCATTGGGATC
>NW_004624752.1:373406-392157 GCF_000247695.1 Heterocephalus glaber
AAATAAAAAAAAATAAAAAGGGACACTGGGCATGGGGTGGTACACGTCTCAGTACTCAGGAGGCTGAGGTATGATGATCGCCACAAGCTCAGGGCCAGCCTAGGATACATGCTGAGTTCTAGCCCAGCCTGAACTGCACAGTGAGACCTTCTTTCAAAAAATTATTTTTATTATTTTTATTTTTTTCTAAAATTTTTAAATTAAAAAATAAAAAGGGAGGGGCCAGGGATTTAGCTCAGTGGTGCCACTGCCCACCTTGCAAGTGCAAGGTCCTGAGTTCAATCCCTGGTACCAAAAATAAATAAATAAATAAAAAGGTAAAGGTATGCTCAGTGGTAGAATGCCCTTGGGCTCAACTGTCCTTCTCCCCCAAAAAGTAAAAGAAAAATCTAATGCATATATTATCTTTGTTTGATTGGAAGCAATAAGTGCTCTGGACACACAGACACGTTTCCCATGTAGACAACGTGGACATCTAAGGTTCTGCTGTGAAGAAAGCATGGCCCAGGACCTTGTGTCTGTGCCCAGTTACAGGAGAAGCTGTCCCCAGAGCGGGGAGGAAGTGCTGCTTACTCCTGAGCTGACCATCACAAACATCTCTGGGAGGACACTTTCTTATTCAATCTCAAGTCACAATGTCAGCCACCCCCACTGCTCCACTTGTGTCCCCACTGAGCAGTCAAAACTCTACCCTCACAGTCTGTGCCAGTTCCACAGTGGCAGCCATGGTTATTCAAAACAAGTGGACTTCACATATCATTACCTGTTCAGTTTTTCTTGCAATGAGACTGCCAATGGTCTTGCTGAAAAAACTAGCAAGCAGAGGGTTGAGTGGTGGCTCTTGGTCCAGGAAGTCATACAGAAGGTTCAGCAGACTCTCATCCCCACCTAGTCTGTCGCTGATCTGTGGCACATCACAAGTCAGAAGCTCACAGGCTGTGTTTGGGTATCTGAAAGGGTCCAAGCACTGGAGGTGAAATTAGACTTTTCCAACTCTCAGGAAGCTGCTTAAATAATCTGCTTCTACGAAAATGGACCCATGTGATAAGAACAAAGCATTGAACAGACCTCAGAACAGAATATTACTCTATGACCAACTGGTATTTTGTTTCTTTTGTTTTGTTTGTACCAGGGATCTAACTCAGGACCTTGCACTTGAGGGAGGTGGCAGCACCACTGAGCTAAATCCCAGGCACCAACTGGTATTTTTGACTACTAGAAACTTTAAGTTTTAATACCATTTACACGCTTCTTGTGCCCTATATTCTGATTACTTCCATTCTCTAAATAGCCTTTCTTATCTCCTCTCTTGGGTCTTCAACTGCTAGGCCTCTTACCTCCTAACTACACTGTTTCAGTGAGGCCAAGTCCCAGTCACTTGCATCCTTCTTTCTGCATAGGAAACCTACCTTTCCTCTCCCTACCACATCCTTGTCCTGTCATGTCAGCAAGCACACACCCAAACTATCCTAGTCGGGATAAAAACCGTATCTGCAGTTTATGATACAGTGTCAATGTAAGCCACTGTGCAAGTAATTTATTTTTAAGAAATGTCAATAGTGGGTGGGGGATTTAGCTCAGTGGTGCTGCTGCCTGCCTTGCAACCACAAGGTCCTGAGTTCGATCCCCTGGTACCCAAAAAAAAGAGTAAAAAGGACTGGGGATTTAGCTCAGTGGCACAGTGCCTCCCTGACAAGTGTGAGGTCCTGAGTTCAATCCCCAGTTCCCCGTACCAAAAAATGAAATGTCAGTAACTGTGAAAAATATATATAGTATGTGTAATCCTATAATGACATCACTGTGTTCCCTCTTAAGTATCTGATGACACAGAGTGAAGGACAGTTGTCACCTCAGGGTGGGCACGCCTCCCCAATGCCCAGCACAGGTACACCTGACCAATGCCCAGGCCTGGCACACCTGTCCAACACCCAGCACCAGCATGCTTGTTCAACACCCAGGGGGACACACTTGCCTAATACCTAAGGGGCACATCTGCCCAATGCTAAGTGCGGGCACACCTGTCCACAGTGTCCAGACCAAGGCCCTTGACAGTAGCACTAGTAACAAGACCTAGAGCTGTATCTCTCATGTAGATACACCTGGGAACATCAGGAAGTATACACAGGGCTCAGCAGTCTGGAACCCAGTGGTAATATCCCAACGGACTGACCACCTTGGAACAGGACTGTCTCTACACCAGGCCAATCCCTTGATTCTTTGAACACAAGAGTGACAACACCTCCCTGCTCCATAAGGCTTCTGTGATAACAGGGGCCAATATGTATAAAGCAGAGTGGCACTTGACACACAGGAAGTACTCAGTTGAGGTCAGTTGCTATCTCTTCCCAACATGTGCCCAGTGCCAAGCCAAGGTGGTCAAGTGAGTCTGCCAGATCCAAGGGCTCTTGGTTTTGAGAGACTCAGAGAAAATAGCTAGCCGAACATGGTGGCCATTTGCACGTGGAAGAGGGATTTCAGCTGGCTGTGGAAGCAGGTGATCTTCCTCAGCTGCTTCCCATGAGGAAGCAGCCTCAGAGCTGTGAGGGACTTACCAGTTACAAAGAGACCCAGCAGCCAGGCCTAGGCACCAAAAAGAGGTATGGGCGGTGCTCAGGGCATTAGAGGCTGGGTACGGAGAGAAAGTGGGCCTGAGGGCTGGGTCAGGTCTGGGCTTACCCCTCACTGACAAACTCGCCAGCTTTTGAGGTCCCTGTCTGTAAAATAGGATAGCAGTGCCCACCTCATGGGACTGCCGTAAGACTGGACAAAAAGAGTTCAGCACAGCGGTAACACATGGCCACTGAAGGGAGCCAGAAAGAACAGGACGGGGGACCAGGTGGACAGCACTGAAAGCCACAGCAGGGCACTCTAAACAACTAAACAGAATGCACTAGGGCAGTGGACAGAGCTCAAATCCCATGGTGTGAGGAAACAGGGAAAGTACAAACTCTCCTCAGCGCTTTCCAGAGCCAGGGCATAACTTGACCTTATCTACTATGGAGCAGACAGAGCTAGGAGCGGACACCCAAAGGTTAAATCTAGGTGGAAAGACTAAGATTTTCTCCTTTTTCTCTTTATCTGTATTTTATATCTACTTGTCAAACAGGTACTGATTCAGTGGGTTTTAAAATTTATATAAGAGGAGGACCAGGGATTTAGCTCAGTGGTTCTGCCACCTGCCTTGAGGGCACAAGGTCCCAAGTTCAATCTCCAGTACCAAAAAAAAAAAAAAAAAAGAAAGAAAGAAAAGAAAATTTATATAAGGGGAAGAAGCAGGCAGAAGTGGACTGGCATTTCCTTTCCTATGGGGCCAGATCATTCTTGTTATACAGTATGAGTAGTGACCGGCCCTTTTCTCCACCCTCTTTTCCTTCAATTAATTGTAACTCAGTCAGTTGATTATTGAGTTTTATACAGCACTGCAGCAAAATCAAAGACGTAGAGGCGCTGACTATATTGAAAGGTGGAAGCATGCTCGTACTTCAGATGTGCTTTAGGGAAAGGAGTGGGTGGGTGCTAGGCCTTGTGGCCTTGTGGCATTCACGTTACCTGAGACTCTTAAACTTTATGATGGACTCTTCATTATTTTGATATATATGGAACTTTGGTTAATATATTGTATACTTTGTTGGCTATGTGAAGTAATCTAAAACTCTAATGAACGCTTTGGAGTTTCCTTTAGTGAAGGAGGTCAAACTGGGAGGGGTTTTAGACACTCATACAGGCCTTTGTGTGTACTTTTCAATCTTATGTAATCTTTAATTCTTGCGAATGAATCAAAACAGTGTTAAATTATGGCAATATCTGCACTTTGGGAATGAGTATATAACTGTATGATCACACTCTGCAAATGCCACTTTTATTGCTGTTAATAGACTGTTCCTTTTCTTTGACAAGGATATGTCATAGCTAAATTTTTACATTCATCATGGCTACAGGTAAAACTGGGGAGGGAGAATGTTATTTTTTATTGGAATTTTGGTATGAAAAGAAACTAGTCATTTATTTATACAATATGTTTGGCTCAAAAAGTATTTTTGAGACTCAGTATTCCTAATGTGGGATGTGACTTTTATTTTTAGTAGCAGATGTGGATGTAGACTGACAGACATAACTGAATGTCTTAATAAATTTAAATTTTAAGATAAAAAGGGACAGGAGTTCCAGTTGCACAAGGCAGATAAGAGCACACAGGCTTATTGATATTCCCTGTCATGCTTCTTCCAAATAATGCAAAGAATTAAAAAGAGAGAAAAGATGGGCCAGTGATTTAGCTCAGTGGTTCTGCTGCCTCCCTCGCAAGCGCAAGGTCCCGAGTTCGATCCCCAGTACCAAGAAAAAGACAAGAAAAGAGAAGTAGAAATGATACTGGACCAGGCCTAGAAGACCTGGCTGACCAAGCCCAAGAAAAGCAGAATCTCCGGTGTCTAGAAATGGCAGCACCAACTAGAAGTGAGGCCTGGTCATTGAGATAATAGGTGGTAAAGATTAGCGTGGGCTGAAAACTGCCATAGAGCAGGACACACAGACACCACCGCCCCGCCCCGCCCCGCCCGCCCAGGCCTAAAAGGTTTATTCCAGGGAGAAGTGAACCAACCCAGCTCACGACTCAGAGACACCAAGCACAACCCAGGGGTAGTTAAGATGCTCTCCAGAACAATATGTGATGCTCCAGGCACTCATCCTGAGTCAGCTCCCAGGATGTTAATGGGCCTCTGCTCCTCTCCTGAAGGAAACAATGGGACAAAGAGAAAAGTCAACCAATTGTCATCTAACTAAATAGCCAGCCACCATTCACTCATGGTGAAGCCTGAGCAGGCCCTACTCAGACCTCCTACTATTTAGGGCCTCACTCCTGAAACAATGCAGCACTGACCAACCAAACACAAAGCACACAAAGGAGAGTTCAGGTAACAGAAGAGAACTTTAAAAAGCATACTAGTGACCGGGATTTAGCTCGGTGGTTCCACCACCTGCTTCACAAGTGCAAGGACCTGAGTTCGATCCCCGGCACCAAAAAAAGGGAAAAAAAAAAAGCATACTAGTCTCAGAGGCAATATGATACACTGAGGCAGTATCCAGAATAAGAACTGGGAGCTTTGATTCAAATATCTGGGTTGGATGTGGTGGCACACACCTATAATACTACAGAAGCTGAGGCAGGAGGATCACAAGTTTAAGGCCAGCTTGGGCAATTCAGTGAGACCTACCTCAAAATAAAAAATAAAGGGCTGGGGACTTAGCTCAGTGGTGCTGTGCCTGCCTCACAGGTACAAGGTCCTGAGTTCAATCCCTGGTGCCAGAAAAAAAAAAAACTAACTAAATAAATAAAAAGGGCTGGAGATGTAGCTCAGTGCTCCTCAGCAACACACACACACATGCACACGTACACACACAATCATAGAATCAGGCAAGGTGGGGCCGGGGATTTAGCTCAGTGGTTTCGCCGCCTGCTGCACAAGGGCAAGGACCCAAGTTCAATCCCCGGTACCAAAAAAATAAAATAAAATAAAATCAGGCAAGGTGATGTGTGCCTGAAGCCCTAGCACTCAAGAGACTGAGGTAGAAGGATCACTGGATTCCAGGAGATGAAGACCAGCCTAAGCAACACAATGATACTTTCTTTCAAAAATGAAAAAAATAGGGCCAGGGATTTAGCTCAGTGGTTCCAGCACCCGCCTCGCAAGTGCAAGCTCCTCAGTTTGATGCCCAGTACAAAAAAAAAAATCTGGGAATAAGAAAGAATTCTTAGAAATTAAAAATCCGATGATAGAAATTTGAAAAGTCAAAAAAAGATGGGAACTTTATCCTCTCAGATGTAGACCAAAAAGGCAAAGATTTAGGGCAAAATAAAACATTTAAGGCAAAAATAAGAAAAAGTATTCGGGTGATCTAACATCCAAGAAGACTCCCCAGAAATAGAGAACAGAGGAAAAACTGGAGGAGAAAAAATTATCACGGAAATAATATAAGAAATTTCCCAGAACCAAGACAGACTATGTAAAGGTGCAAATTTCCATTGATGAATGTCATTATATTGATACCTAAAATATACCAATAAAATTAATTTTTAAAAAAGATAAGAAATTTCCCTGCACTAAGGTTCATGAATTTGCAGCCTAGGGTCCATGGCATGTCCAGCATAATAAATGAAAAGATAAAGACACCTGGTATGGACCTTAGTATGAATATGTAAAATCTGTCTACAGCTGAGCTGATCTGTCTACTCTGTTCTACCTGCTTACTTATATAAGGTTTCCCACAGAGCTATGTGTGTTCTCCTTGCGCTGTTTGCTTGGCTTTGCATTCATCTATTACTAACATCTCTCAAACTCTTTACTCTGCAGCTCTCCTAGCTTACCAGTGCCACTCTGGGACTCTTGTCCTGATCATAAGAACTCTAGCTGTTCTCCTTCCATGCCTGCCATTTTGCTCGCGTTTTTCACCAAATTGGGAGACACTTGGGAGAGGAATGGGCGCTGTGAATAGCGGTATGACCACAACAGCCTCCAGCAGGGTCACCCTGTCCCCAAACCCCTCACTCCCTCACCAGCAAGCTCCTGCTCTCGGTAAACAACTAAATGGCTCTCACTGTCAGAAGGGACCTAGCTGACTACCACAGATGCATACTGACAGCTTGCCACAGGCTGCTCTGTTATCCAGTCTTGCTGTTTTCCTCATGAGACAAAGGTCAGCAAAGATTTTCTGTGAATGGCCTGACAGCAAATATTTTTGAGTCTCTGTTGCAACTGAACTCTGCATTGTATGGTTTAGGGTGTCCATCAAGACCCTACTGGTGGACAACGAAAGATGGTTTTCATGTCATGAATATGTGTGACAAAGTATTCTTCCTTTGATTTTTTCAACCACTTAAAAATATAAAACTCCGGGATATAGCTCAGCAGCTCTACACCTGCCTGGCAAGCGCAAGGTCCTGAGTTTGATCCATGGTACTAAAAGAAAAAAAAAAAGATGAAAAATAGCCGGGGATTTAGCTCAGTGGTTCTTCCACCTGCCTTGCAAGAGCAAGGTCCTGAATTCAATCCTCAGTACCAAAAAAAAAGAAAAATATAAAACTCTTCTTAGCTCACAGGCCACACAAAAGCAGGACTTTTTACTTTTCTGACCCTGTTCTAAAACTTTACTACCACATGCATGTATTTTACACTTTCTCATAAGCACCTGTACTGACAGCTACTGTCATTCAACCCCAGATCTCCCTGGAGACACAGTGGGCTGTGTGACCTCTTCGTGGAGCCACATCTGCAAAGCCTGGAGGCTGGGTCTGCCTGCCACCTGAAGTGTTATCCCAGTTTATGTTCTGTCCTCACGCAAAGCTCTAACCATCTTACCACACTGCCCCTTCCTTTTGTGTCATCTTCTAACATCCTGGCCAAATGCTGAATGGAGAATTGTAGGAAAAACTCTGAGAATGGTCAGTATCACTAATGACAATGACAAACTTCTAAGCTGGAGAGCTCAGTGAAGCATTTTCTGGAGTTCAGTGATCGAAATATCTACTGCATGTCTCTCTAGCCTGGCCCTTCTGCCAGGCTAGAGCCAACTCTGCAGCAATTCTATGTGCCTCTCTATCACAGGATCAGTTCCTTTCTTTTAATACACTGCCATTCAAAATATTCTAACTACACCAATGTAGTTTAAACTTACATATATCGCAGAATGAGAAAACACATATACCAGAGATCCTGAACTCTTAAACCTCACAAATAACAAAACTCACAGTGGCCTCCTCATTTCTCAGATGGGATAGGTGTTTAAGGTCTGCATCTCCATCAAGAGCCGTGGCTCTGGCTATCCTCAGACACTGCCTATGTCCTCCCTGAGTACTGCCTAGCACTAGGTCCAATCATAGTTTCAGTACATACTTGAAGCGGACCTTCTCTTCCATGTCCAAGGGTGGGTCCTGTGTGATGAGGTTCACCAGCTCCTCCATACACTGCGGCCTGCACAGAAAGTCCAGCAGCTTCCGGTTCTGAGCCTTACATTCCTGCAGGATGTCATCTTCATCCATTAACTCCTGCAGTGTCACATGCTCCTTGTCCAGCAGCTTGTCAACATGGGATGTGGTATTCAAGTCAAACTTCCAAAACATTGTGATGGGCACAGAGCTACAAGCAAAGAGAAAAGGTCACTCACTCCTCCCCACTCTGCCCTCAGCTACACTACACCAAAATCCAAGAGGTCCATTCTGACATGAACACACAATTCCTGGGGCTCAGGACAGGGGAACTGGGTTTTCCTCAGTAACTGCTCTACTCTGGATCACAGACATCCTCAGCTCCAGGACTTGCCCCTCCAGGGTCCCCTGGCTATCTGTTCCAGCCCCACCCACAGCACTCAACATGCCTGTGGATGCCTCTTGCTCTCTAGCTCCCTGAGGTCTACCATGTGTCAAGTGTCAGCACTGGGGAAGCCCCTCCATCCTGAGAACATTAACAACTCACAACATGAGCCCACCTCCTAGTACCCAGTCCCTGTTGAGTGAACAATGGACTTGTTCTCCTGGAGATCTTACAGAGCTCAACCTCAGGAAGTCAAATTTAAGACAGGTCCTTTTGTGTGATCTTGCCCTTCTCTGTTACCACCCACCCACAGGCCTTTCTGTTCACTGTCCTCATCTTGCTGAATAACACCAGGGTCACACATGAAACCACCACCTCCCTCACACACCAACTGGGCGTGAGGTCAACACCCCAACCTGAGGATCACCACTGACCCCACTCTTCCTCTGCCTCTGCAGTTCCCTTCGCAGGTCTTGCCCAGACATTTGTCCACCCAGTGAGTCTCACAATGTCTGTGGCCATGGCAGGTTAGCAACAAAGTTTTCACTTTTCTAATACCAAAAGAAAACATGAAACCTGAATCTTTAACAAAATTAAAAGTTTATTTTGAAATTATCAATCTTTTCAATATTACATGAAATTATCTATAAAATTATGGCAAACAAGGCAGAGTGGCACAGTCCAGTAATCCCAGCACTCTGAGAAGTTGAAGTAGGAGGATTCCAAGTTTGAATCTAGCCTGAGCCACTTAGTGACTTAGTGAGACCTTGGCTCAAAATATAAAAGAGGGATGGGAATGGGAGCTGTGCAAAAGCCCTGGGTTCAATCCCCAGAACCGGAAAAAAAAAATAGTAATAGCAGATGGGATTTATCTTACCTGATACTTTTACTTAAAAAAAAACCAACAAACTTCCACAGTTGTAAATTACCAGTTGCCTGTGAAGCCTGTGCTGCCCTATGAGTCCTGACACAGAGGCCTCTGTGTCCAAACTCAAACCCACGGCCTCTGACAATACCACGTCTTCATAGCCCCTGATCTCACCTTCAAAACTGTCACTGACTCCAGCCTAACTGTACACCAGGCTGCTTTCTGCAGGTGACTGGGGCACTTCGGTAGTCTCCGGGAATCGCCTGACCACAAGGACACTGCGCCTTTCTCATACACCTTTTCTCACACAGACTGCCCATTCCTCCTTGTATCTTACTGCAGACGGAGCAAAGACTTGGCCCCTCCAGCCCTGCAGCTGTGCTCCCTGCTAACATGAACTCTGTACATGCACAGAGACATATGCAGTGCAGGATGACAAGACTTCTTCCTTGTGTTTGATAAGCGTTCACCAGTGAAACCAGGTGGATCTACAGCTGTCTTTGGTGACGTTTCAAATGAATTCTCATCAATAGGTTAAAACAATTTGTATCTTCTACTTCTTGGGTTTTTTTAGTAATTTACATTGCTGAAGGAACTTGACCCTATCATCTAAATTGGTTAAATTATTTAGCACAGAGCTATTCATATAGTGTTATTCTTTTAAAATCGAGTAGGGTCTCTAGTAATGTTCCCTCTTTCATTTCTACATATTAGTAATACCTGGGTTTTTTTAACAGCTTTTAATTTTTTCCTCTATTACTTGTTAATTTTTCTTTTCTTCTTTTTGGTACTGAGGACTGACTCCAGGGCCTTTGCACTGAATGACATCTCCAGCCCTTTTTTATTTTGCAACAGGTCCTCCTGGGCTTGAATTTGAGATCCTCCTGCCTCAGCCTACCAGAGTGCTAGGATTAGAGGTATATGCTCCCATGCTTGGCTTATTTGTTAATTATCTATTTCTTGATTTCTTTTTGTCTTGTAATCTCTTTCCTACTGCAACAATCTGTTTCTTCAGGCTTCTTATACTAGGCCCTTAGATCACTGGTTTCTAGAACTTCCTTCCAAATTATAAGCAATCAATGCTACAAATTCTCCTTTAGCTGCATGTTACAGATTTCAGTATGCTTTTATTTTCACTGAATTCAAGGTATTTCTAATTTCTCTTTTTAATTACAGATGAATTAGAAGCATAATTATAAAATTTCCAATTATTTTAGTATTTCTAGATAACTTTTTGTTATTGATTCCTAATTTTGTTGTGGTCAAACAGCATGCCTGTGCTGGGAGTAGCTGTACATTCCTGTAACCCCAGCACTCTGGGAGGCTGAGACAAGGAGCCTAAATTCAAGCCTAGCCTGGGCAATTTAGGTATTTAGGGAGATCTTACCTTAAAAAAACAAACCTTTAAAACAAGAACTGGGAATATAGTCATGGGTTTAATCCCAATACCAAAGGAAAGAAAAAAGAAAGAAAATAAAAAGGAGCATGCTTGCATACCATTCCTTTTAACTTATTAAGATTTGTTTCAGAAAAAAAAAAAAGATTTGTTTTAGGACTGGGGATTTAGCTCAGTGGTGCCGTGCCTGCCTCACAAGCTCAAGGTCCTGAGTTCGATCCCCAGTACCAAAAAAAAAAGATTTGTTTTATGAAGCCAGAAGTGTAACTCAGTGGCAGAGCACTGCCTGTGATGCATGAGACTCCAGGTTTAATCCCCAACACTACAAAATATAAAATAAAGATTTGTTTTATAACCTATCAAAGGAGTCAAAAATATTTTCTATAAAAAACTTAACAGTAAATATTTTCAGCTTTGTGACCACATACAGTCTCAGTTGCATTTTTTCAACAATGCTTTAAAAACACAATATCCATTCCTAGTTCCCAAGCTTCAAGAAACTAGGCAGTAGATGGTATTTGGCCTGCAGCTTTAGTTTACACATACTGGAAAATAATCTTTATTCTGCTATTGTTGGGGGTTAGTTAAGTGCTGGTAACTCTCCTCAAGTCTATTTCTTGAGGGCTTTTTGCTTTGGTTTGGTTTGGTTTGGTTTTTTGAGACAGGGTCTCACTATGACTTCAGACTGGCCTTGAACTCACTGTGTAGCCAGCTGGCCTCAAACTCTTATCACTCCTGCCTCAGCCTCCCCAGTGCTGGAATTATAGGCATGTGCCACCACCCCCCACCCCTCACTGCTCAAATCTTTTATACTCTCACTTATTTTATGTCCACTTATACCATTTAATGAGAGAAGAGAGTTGTATCTTCAACTATACTATGGATTTATTTATTCTCTTGATTCTATCCCATTTCATGTTTTGTTTTGGTTTTTGGTTTTTGGGTTTTTTTTGGTACCAGGGATCGAACTCGGGTCCTTGCGCTTGCACAGCAGGCAGCGAAACCACTGAGCTAAATCCCCGGCCCCTTTTTCATGTATTTTTGATATCTGTGCTTTTCTTTTGGGAGCGGGGGGAGTACTGGGAATCAAACTCTGGACCTTGTGCTTGCCAGGCAGACTCGGCACCGCTAAGCTAAATCTCTGGCCCCTTCATTTCATGTATTTTTAATTTCTTTTATTATATGACTACATATTTAGGATTGTTATGTCTTTCTGACTGACTGTAATCTTTTTGAAATGTCTCTCACTATCTGGTAATACGCTCTGCTTTGAAGTCCTCTTGTCTGACACTATTAACATAGTACACCATTCTTATGATTCATATCTGGTATATCCTTTAATACTCTTATTTTCAATCTATTTATGTCTCTATATTTAAAATGTTTCTCTTGTAAAGAATATATGATCGGGGTCTTGCTTTGTCATTCATTTTGTTATTTTCTGACTTCTAAATGGACATTTAGAACACTGTAGTTACTAACATAGTTGTGTTTGAGTAATTTGGAGAAAAATCCAATGACCTTTTTATCATGACAAAAAAAAAAAAAACTTCAATAAATTAGAAACAGAAGGAAATTTCCTGAACCTGATAAAGGGCATCTTCTAAAACACAACTATCAGCATACTCAATGATGAAAAGACAGAATGCTTCCCCCCTAAGATCGGAAGAAGGGGCTCTATCCATCTTACTAAAGACTATGTGAAGGTCTAAAGCAGTACTATAAATTAAGAAAAAAAAAATACACAGATTAAAAAAGAAAATGTAGCCAGGTGTGGTGGCACATGCCTGTAATCCCAGCACTAATGAGGCTGAGGCAGGAGGATTGCCTCAAGTTTGAGGGCACCCTGAACTACATAGTAAGTTCAAGGCACCAGGCTTTACTACAAAATTAACCTCAAAAAACCAAAACTGGGCTGAAGATATAGCTCAGTGGCTCCAGCACCTGCCTCACAAGTGCAAGGTACCAAGTTTGATCCCCGGTACCAACCCCCCCCACCAAAAAACCAAAACGAATTTTAAAAGAAAACATCAAATTATATATACTCATAATTTAAAATGCCTTAAAATCTGTAAGAAAAAAAGCTACTGGAATAAGACTGAATTTAGCAACCTTGCCCTTTACAAAGCCAATACATACAAAGTAATTGTAATTGTATTTCTATATACGAGCAATAAATAACTGCAAAATGAAAAAAAATTTTAAATTCTACTTACAATAACATCTAAAACCATGAAATACTTTAGCATAATTTAATATGTGCAAGAATTGTATAGTGAGCCAGGCGTGGTGGCGCATGCCTGTAATCCCAGCACTCACTGAGGCAGGAGGATCACCATGAGTTTGAAGCCAGGCTGGGCTACATAGTGAGTTCAGGGATAGCCTGAACAACAAAGGGAGACCCTGCCTCAAAAAAAACAAAACCAAAAAAAGACCTGTATAATGAAAACTACAAAACATTGATGAGAAAAATTAAAGATTTAAATAAATGAAAAGACCAATTATATTAATGGATTGGAAATTGCGATGCTGTTAATATGTCGATTTTCCCTACACTGATCTACTGATTCAATGCAATCCCAATAAAATCCTAACAGGCTTTTTTTTTTTGGTCAGCATCAGATTTATTTCTTTAAGTCTTTATGAAGTTAATTATCATAAAAAGATTAACACACAGACTAACAGACCAAAACACATACAAACACATAAAACAATTGTACTAAATCAAGTATACTTTTAGATACATTGGCCATGCTGGACTACAATAACTTTTCTTTTTTTTAATATATTTTTTCTTCTATATTCATATTTCTTTTGTTTTGTTATGTTTTAAGATTAGGAAAATTTGGGGGGTAACAGGAATGGGGAATAGGAATAGCTCCTGAGATAGAAGGGGTCCCAAATGGGTTGCCCTACAATAACTTTTCTCTTGCTTTTTTTTTTTCCTTTTTTTTGAGACATTGTCTTGCTATGCTGCTCTGATATCACTATGCAGCCCAGACTGGCCTTGAACTCTCAGTGATCCTCCTGCCTGAGCCTCCTCAGTGCTGGGATTATAGGTATAGCACGTGGCACTACACCCACCTCTAACAGACTATTAATACAGAAATTAACAAATTAATACTACAGTCTATGTGTTTAAAAAAAAGTGTACATGCAAATTAAAATAATCTAGGATAATAGAGAAACTACCCTGGGGGGAAAAAAGTGTACAGTATTGCAAAATGAGAAAAAAAGGCCAATGAATATATACAAGTTTGTTCCATTTCAGTAAGAACACAAATAAAAAGATTATCTCAAAACATAAAAAAATAATCTAGGTAGTCAAAGCAATTTTGACTTAAAAAAATTTTTTTTTTGGTACTGGGGATTAAATTTAGGGCACTTGCGAGACAGATGGTGGCTAAATCCCCGGCCCTAATTTTTCTTCTTTTTTTTTTGAGACAGGATCTCACTGTGTAGTTCAGGCTGTTCTTAACTCACTATATAGTCCAGGCTGCCCTGGAACTTAGGGTGATCCTCCTGCCTCAGCCTCCCAAATGCTAGGATTACAGGTGTATGCCACCACACCCAGCTCTAGTCAAAGCAATTTTGAAAGGGAAGAACAAAGTTGGGGTACTAGCACCACCTGCTTTCAAGACTCACTATAAAGCTACCATAATCAAGACAACGTAGTTCTGTTATCTCAACACAAACAGATCCACAGAACAAAATACACAGTCCAGAAAAATAATCAAAATTTATGGTCAATTGGCTTTTTTTTGGTACTGGAGATCGAACTCGGGACCTTTCGTTTTCCAGGCAGGCGGCAGCACCCCTGAGCTAAATCCCCAGCCCAACAGGCTTTTAATAAATTTTAAAAAGCAACATAAATAAGTATAGTCTTTTACAACAAATAGCACTAGAAAATAAGATATTCATAATTAAGATGATCCAAGATCTTTACCTCACAAATTAATGTGACCTGGATCACAGGCTTACCTATAAAATCTAGAGAGCTAGGGCTTTCTCATGTGTCGATGAGGACACTCAACAACCAAAACTCTTACCCACTGGCAGCTGGGTCATAAATTGGCACAACCACCTTGGAAAATACAGCAACACAGGTACCTGGCACAGGCATGAAGGCAAGGGAAACAGACCCAAAGGGCAACAGTCAATGGCTGAATCCATTTACATGAAACTTTAGAGAAGGTAAAGCACAGAGGCGCCCAGGTGTTACACTCAATCTCGAGAGATTATAGAGGATCACTACACTCTGAGACAAATTTCAGTCCTTTATTGCCAGCGGTTGGGAGCAGCTTGCACTTGAAAAACTCTCGACAATGAAAAGCGACTTGCAGGTTTCTTTTAAGAGACTCTTTTAGTTGGGGAGGGGTTAGGGAGAGGGGGAGCATAAGCGAATTTCACAGGAGCAGAACTAAATTAGTGGGAGTTAGGGGAAGTTTCACACAGTTTAGCTGAAACAAAATATCAAACAGGTGGAGTATTCTGTTTACAAGGTTGTAAAGATAACATATAGTTGCAGACTGCTCTACCAAATGGGAAGGTCACAAAGATGATATACAGTTGCAGACTTCTCTGTCAAACAGGATGCTGCCCTCTGTCATACATTAACTGAGAGGACTCCCAAGGAGGGAAGCGGGGTGGAACCACTCGGAATCAGTCAGGTTGGCTATCACACAGGGTTTGCCCAGGGTCAGGGATTATTGGAAGAAATGACTCCTGTGTGATCTGAGGGAATTTGGGGAGTGACATAAATGTTAGGGTTAGGGCTAAGGTTTGGCATATCCGTCAAAATTCATAAAACAGCAAACTTAAAATGGGTTCATTTAGTAAATATAAATTATACCAACAACTTTCTTTTTTGTTTTGTTTTGTTTTCTTTTGAGACAGCATCTCACTATGTAGTCCAGGTTAGCTTTGAACTTGCACTGATCCTCCTGCCTCAGCCTTCCAAGTCCTGGGGTTACAGGTATGTGCCACCAAGCTCAGCTCAACAGCAACTTTTTATTTTATTCTTTTATTTTTTGTGTGTGACGCTGGGGATCAAATACAGAATCTCATGCATGCTAGGCACTCTGCCACTGAGCTGCATCCCCAGCCCTTATACCTCAATAACATTTCGTTGTGTTTTGTTTTGTTTTTTTCTTCCTTTTTAAGACAGGATCTCCCTGTGTAGTTCAGGCTGGTCTCGAACTCACTATGTAGTCCAGGCTGGCCTTGAACTCAAGGCAATCCTCCTGCCTGAGCCTCCAGAGCGCTGGGATTACAGGCATGCACCACTACACCCAGCTCCTCAATAACTTTTTAAACCTATGGTATAAAACAGACAAGTAAAGAGACAAGTTAAAAAGTCAGTAAAACAGGGCCAGAGATTTAGCTCAGTGGCACTGCGCCTGCCTCACAAGGCAAGGTCCCAAGTTCAATCCCTGGTACCAATAAATAAATAAATAAATAAATAAATAAATGTAAAACAAATAGTAATTAAGAGTAAATAACTGCCAATGCAATGTCAATGAAGCTAAGTGTAAGATTCAGAAAGAATTCATAAATTGGAGATACATATTATTTTTGTTTGTTTTGGTACCAAGGATTGAACTTGGGACCTTGAGCTTTCACGGCAGGTGCTGGAACCACTGAGCTAAATCCCCGGCCCAGAGATATGTATTATAAAATAATTTGCAATTTAGGACTGGGGTTATAGCGTGGTGGTAGAGCACTTTCCTAGCATGTGAAAGCCCATGGGCTCAATCCCTAACACCCTCCAACCCCTGCCAAAATCTCCAATTTAAAATTTGTATGATTTAAATAACAACAAAACAAAAAAATCTGGCCCAGTATTCTCATTTTAGGCAGTCGGTGTTTTCCAGCTATTTTAAAGACTTTGTATTCCAGCCACCTACTTTGTAGTATCTGCAGATTGCTCCACCTTATCACTCGGTGTGAAATCCCTACTCTGCCTCCAACATTACTGCTGTAAAAAGTCTTGAGGTCAAGTGTGGTGGTGCACACCTGTAATCCCAGGACTCTGGGAGGCTGTGGAAAGAGGACTCCAAGGTCAAGCCCAGCATGGGCAATTTAGCAACTCAGCAAGACCCTGTCTCAAAATTAAAAATAAGGGCTAGGGATGTAGCTTAATGCAAAGGCTCTGTGTTCAATCCCCAGTACCAAAAGCAAAACAAAACAAAACAACCAAAAACAAAAATAACACTCTGAGTATCTATATGATAAATCCTAATATGTCTTTAAATCACTAATTTAAACTTCCAATAAAATAGATTTGAAGTAAAATTTTGTGGCATTTAGGTACTTTATTATTCTCAATATCAATCATCCTTTGGACACAGCCATTCATCTGGCCAGGATTATGCACAGCAGACATCTAACTGTTCATATGACAATAAGGAGAAGAGACAGCTATTTTATTGGAAGGGCAGCACAGAGAGTGCTAAATATATTAAATGAGAAAGAGATATATCTATGACAAAGGGTTTTAAATTTAGGGAAGTCACCATAAAAACATAAAAGAATGTATTTATGACTTGTAAACTAGCAGTAAAGCAAACAAAAGTAAAAAAACAGCCAGGTGTGGTGGGGTAGCCTATAATCCCAGCACTTGGGAGGCTGAGGCAGGATTGCCTTGAGCCCAGCCTGGGCTGTATAGTGAATTCAAGGCCACCCTGAACTGCATAGTGAGACCCTGACTCAAAACAAACAAATAACAAATCTAGAAGTGGTGCACATGTATCATCCCAGCACTCAAGAGACTGAGACAGGAGGACTGTGGAGAGTTCAAGGCCAGCCTGAACTACATAATGAATCCTGTCTCAAAAAACCAAAAATAAAACACCTCCCAAAAACCCAAAAATAAATAAAATGGAAGAAATTAGAACTAATATAATATCAACAACTGCATATGGGATAACCTAATCAATGAAAACACCTGAAATTGGATTAAAAAATACATTTACCCCTAAAAATACACTTTAAAAAGCTGAGAGGTACAAATGTAACAACTGAAAAACATGTATCATGCAAATATGAAACAAAAGAAAACTGAGGCACAATCTTAATATCTGACTCAATTTAAGATGGGGGAGAAATGACAGATGTTACCCACATATAAAAGGGACAATAACACAAGCTCTAACCATCATAAACACATACACACTTTATAGGATTCTTCAGCCTCTATAAACTGGAAACTGATAGAAATCCATAAATAAAAGCTGCCTTGGCCCTGGGCACTGATCCTAAAGAAATAAAAGCTAAATTCACACAAAAACCTACCCACAAATATTTCATAAAACTTTTATTTATAACAGTCCAAAGCTGGAATCAGTCCAGATGCCCTTCAAAAACAAATATTTACACAAATCATGGTAGACACATGCTACACATGGTACTACACATAGCACATACACAGTACAGCAAACTATTCAGTAATGAAAAGGAGTTGCTGATGCTTGCAACATGGAAGGCTCTCTAGGGAGTTCTCCGAAAAGCTAACATCCCAAAAGGTTACATACTGTGTGATTCCATTTATAACTGGTTTTTTGTCTGGTTTTTTTTTTACCAAAACATTTATTGGTATATTTTAGATATACAGAATGATAACACTCATCATACGGAATTTGCACCTGTACATGATATATACTGCCTCTTTTTTCCCTTCCTCTCTCTTCTCTTTTTTGGGGGGTGGGGAGTACCAGGGATTGAACTCGGGATCTTGCTCTTGCGAGGCAGGCGGCAGCACCACTGAGCTAAATCCCCGCCCCTCTCTTCCCTTTTTTTTGAGATGGAGTCTTACTATGTCACCTAGGCTGGCCCCAAATTCCTGGGCTTTAGGGATCCTTCCAACTCAGCCTTCTGAGTATCTGGGACTACAGAGGTGAGTCACTGTACCCAGTTCATTTATAACTTTATTTATTTTATTTATTTATTTATTTATTTATTTATTTATTTATTTATTGTTACTGGGGATTGAACTCGGGTTCTTGCATTTGCAGGGCAGGTGGTGGAACCACTAAGCTAAATCCCCAGTCCATAACTTTTTTTAATAGTACATGTTTATAATACCTAATAAAGTAGCCAGGGATTTAGCTCAGTGGTTCCGCCACCTGCCTTGCAAGTGCAAGGTCCTGAGTTTGATCCCCGGTACCAAAAAAAAAAAAAAAAAAA
>NW_004624752.1:392995-411452 GCF_000247695.1 Heterocephalus glaber
AAAAAAAAAAAAAAGATGCCTCAGGAACTCCAAAAGACTATTGCTTTCTCCATAAACAGTAAAATACAGAAATTATCTAAGGTCAATTTTTAAAATTTTATTTGTGAACTGACAAGTTATTCCTAAAATTTGTATGGCAATACAAAAGTCCTAAAAAAGAAGAACTGAGCTAGATGTCTGCACTTTCTCATTTCAAAACTTACCAGAAAGCTACAGTAATCAACAGAGTGTGGTACTAAAATAAGGAGACTTACAGGCCAGGGATTTAGCTCAGTGGCAACATGGCAGCCTGACAAGTGCAAGCCCCTAAATTCAATCCCCGGTATAAAAAAAAAAAAAAAATTCCATCAGGATAGACTTACAGACCAAAGGCATAGAACTAAGAGTTGAGGAAGAAAACCACACTTAGTTAACTCATGGTCAACTAATTATTTGGCACAAAGGTGCCAGGACCATTCAATGGGAAAATTACAGTCTTTTCCACAAATGATACTGGAAAAACTAAATATCCACAAGCATAAGAAAGTAAGTTGAGGGCTGGGGATGTAGCTCAGTGGCATAGCGCCTGCCTGCCAAGAACAAGGTCCTGAGTTCAATCCCCGGTACCACAAAGAAGAAAAAAAAAAGTAGAAGAAAGAAAAGAAAAAAAAAAGTAAAGTAAGTTGGACCCTCAACCTTTTACCAATTACAAAAATTTACTCAAATGCATCAAAGACTCAAATTTGGGCCAGGGAATTAGGGCCGGGGATTTAGCTCAGTGGTTTCCCTGCCTGCTGTGCAAGCGCAAGGACCCGAGTTCCATCCCTGGTACCAAAAAAAAAAAAGACTCAAATTTAAGGGTTAAAATTAAAGGACAGGCGTTAACAAGTGTTGAAGAAAAACTGGGAGCTTTGTATACATTGCAGGTGGGAATCCAAAATAGTATGACTATTTTGGGGAACAGCCTGGTAGTTCTCAAGTGCTTGAACTCAGGGTGAGTACACCCTGAGTACACCCAGCAACATCACTCCTAGATGCACACTCAAGAGAAAAACATGTCCATACAACACTGAGTATCCAAATATTTACAGCAGCATTATTCATAGAGCCAAAAAACCTAATGTCTGATAAAAACCTATTGTCTGAATCAAACCTAATGTCTGATAAGAAATGAGTAGCTCCTTGTAAGCTCAAGGTCCTGAGTTTGATCCCTGGTACCAAAAAAGAAAAAAGAAATGAGTAGATAAAATGTGGCATATTCATATAATATTATTCAGTAACAAAAAATGAAGTTCAGATACATACTACAAATTAGATGAATCTAGAAAACATTATACACAAGGAAGTCAACCGGATATGGTAGTACATGCCTGTAGTCCCAGCACTCGGGAGGCTGAGGCAGGAGGATTGCCAAGATTTCGAGGCCAGCCTAGACTACACACTAGTTCAAGGCCAGCCTGAACAGTGAGACCCTGTCTCAAAAAAAAAAAAAAAATCAGCACACAAAAACCAGCTGCATTTCTATACAACACCAATGAAAAGTACGGGAAAAAATTAAAACAATTCCATTTACATTATCAACAAAAGAATAAAATAATTAGGAATAAATTTAGACAAGAAAGTGAAACACTGCTAGTTGTTATGGCATATGCCTATAATCTCAGTGCTTGGGAGGCTGCGGCAGGAGGATCACCATTAATTTGAGGCCATCTTGAATCACACAGCAAGACCCTGTCGCAAAAAAAAAAAAAAAAGGCCAGGGAATGGAACTCAGTGTAAAGGTCCTGGGTTCAATCCCCAGTATCACGTATGCACGCGTGCATGCATGCATACACACACACACACACACACACACACAAACAAACATAAAAACTTACGTTTCTGAAACTAAAGACCTCCCCTTATCTGTAGGAGCTAATGGTCCAAGATCCTAGTAGATGCCTGAAACTGAATACTATGTTTTTTCCCCATATACACATACCTATGGTAAAGTTTTATTTCTAAATTAGGCATCATAAAAGATTAACAACAATAACATAATAAAATAGAACAATTATAATTATATTCTGTAAAAGTTACATGAATGTGGTCTTTGCCTTTCTCAACATCTTACTGAACTGTACTTCTCTTCTTGTGATGATGTGAAATGATACTTAAAGGAAGAATTTTACAGCTTCCTTTTGGCATCACTATTCTTGCACTTGGGAGTAAGTCAAATAAAGGTTTACTTAAACACAAGCCCTCCAGTATGAGATAGCCAATTTCATAACCAAGATGCTACTAAGTGCCTAGTGGGCAGGTAGCACATACAGGGTAGGTATCCTCAACTAAGGGAAGAGTCACAGTGGCTGGGTGCTTGCCTCTCTCCACACCTAGGGGCCCACTCAGCAGTACTGTCAGCAGCTTAGCACATCCCAGGAGGAAGAACAACAGGTCCTTAAATATAGAAGAAATTCTCATATAACAAATTAAACCAAAATTAGGCCAAGCACAGTGACACACATCTGTAATCGAAGCCACTTGGGAGGCTGAGGCAGAAGGATTTGAGCCCAGCCTGGGCAACTTACCAAGACTATCTCAAAATAAATTTCCCCCCACCCCTGCACCAGTACCGGGGATCAAACTCAGGACCCTGCTCTTGTGAGGCAGCCACAGTGACACTGAGCTAAATCCCTGGCTCAAAATAAAATTTTAAAAGGCTGGGGTATGGCTCAGTAGCAGAGCATTTGCCTAGCATGCACAAGGACTTGTGTTTGATCCTGAACATTAAACAAACAAACAAAAAACAAGCCTGGAACACTGGGGCACACCTGTAATTCTAGCACTTAGGAAGGCTGTGGCAGTAGAGTTGCAAGTTCATGTCCCACCTGGGAAACTTAGCAAAACCTTGCTCAAAATAAAATATAAAAATGGTGGGGAATATGGGGCAGTGGCAGAATATTCCTGGGATTGGTCCCCAAGACTGCAAAAAGAAATAAATAACCATTGTCCTATTGCTCATTTATTCATCTTTTGAAATTTGAAACAATAAGTAAACATTTACTTATTTACCCCTAAATTATAAACCAAAAGTTTAGTAAGGATATCCACCCTGTAAACAAGAACCCAGGACATTTTAGCATCAGTGTACTGGCTGAGGCCCACTTACTGTCCACTGCTGACACCAAGTCTGGGACCCTGTTCAGTTACGTAAGTTCAGTAAGGTCGAAGGTTTTGGGGATACATAACCAAACCAAGTGGCCCCTCCTCTTCTCCAGAAGTCCAGCTAGCTCTACTGCAGCCTCTGTTTCCCCCTGACCTACAGGGGCTAGGAGATCCCTAGGGAGGATGCCGGACACTCAGGAGCCAGGAAATGGAACTGCTGATATTCACACAGGTGACCAGTGGTTTCTCTGTAGAGAAGTGGGAAGACCTAGACTCTGCTTAGCAGAATTTGTGTAGGGATGTGATGGTAGAGACCCACAGAAACCTGGTCTGTGGGGTAGCTGTCTCTAAACCACATCTGATCCCCTTTATGGAGGAAAGGAAAGAGCCCTGGGATGTAAAGATAAAGTCATATACCCAGATTCTGTCTTTTAATGGAGACAAAAACATGCGCTGGAGAAAAGATACCCAATTAAACAAATAAGGCTGGGAAAGCTGGATATCCACAAGCAGAAGATTGAAACTAGATCTCTTTTTAAAAAAGAAAACAAAAGAAAGAAACTAGATCTCTTTCTCTTACCTGGTACTGAAATCAAATTTAAGTGGATCAAGACCTAGATATGACCCTGGAAAATCTGAGACTAATGGAAGAAACACAGGGAAAACACTTGAAGCCATATGCTCAGGCAAAGACTTCCTGAATATAATGGCAATAACACAGGAAATAATATCAAGAATCCAAAATATAAATAAATAAATTTTTTAAAAAGAAAAAAAATATCAAGAATCAAGAACTGAGACTACATCACATGGTGGTGAACGCCTGTCATCCCAGCACTCTCAGAAGCTGAGGCAGGAAGCTCACAAGCTCAAGCCTGGCCTAGGCAATTTAATGACTTAGCAAGACTCAGTCTCAAAATGAAAAAGGCCTACAGGTGTAGCTCAACACAAACCCTTGGGTCCAATCCCCAGTATCACAGAAATAAAAAAAAATGAAAAAGAAAGGAAGGGAGGGAGAGAGGGAGAGAGGGGGAGAGGAAAAGAGAGAGGGAAGAGGCAAGAGGCTGGGGATTTAGCTCAGTGGTAGAGTGCTTGTCTAGTTCCATCCTCAGCACCAATGAATGAAGAAAAAAAAAAAACAAAGAAAGGACTACTTCAAATTAAAAAGCTTCTGCATAGCAAAGGAAACAATTAACAGGGTCAGGGATTTAGCTCAGTGGTTCTGTAGCCTGGTGCCTGCGTTGCAAGCACAAGGACCCAAGTTCGATCCCTGGTACCAAAAAAAAAAAAACAAGGAAACTATTAACAGAGTGAAAAGACAACCCTACAGCAGAAAATCTTTGCTAGCTACTCTTCTGATAGAAGAATATTTACAACATATAAAGAATTCAAAAATGACAAATAAAAGCAAATAACCCAATCAATAAATAGGAAAATGAGTAAACACTTTTCAAAAGAAAAAGTACAAATGGGCAGCAAGTGTATGAAAAGATGTTCAAGATCTTTAGCCAACAAGGAAATACAAATAAAAAACTATACTAAAATTCTACCTCCCCCCATTAAGAATGGCTATCACCAAGGTTAAAAAAGAACAATGAAAAAAAAAATAAATTAAAAAACAAAACAAAACAATGAATGCTGATAAAGGTACGAAAAAAAGGAACCCTCCTACACAGGTGGTAGAAATGTAAACTAGTGAGTGGGCTGGGGATTTAGCTCAGTGGTTGTGCCGCCTGCCTTGCAAGTGCAAGGACTGGAGTTCCATCCTGATGCCAAAAAAAAAAAAAACAAAAACCAAGAAATGTAAAATAGTAAAACCAGATGAAAATTATTATGGAAATTCCTCAAAAATCTAAACTTAGAAATACTATTTGATCCAGGGATATCATTTCTCAGTATATTCCTGAAAGAACTGAGGACAGCATACAAAGGTGATATGTGGATACCCAAGTATATAGGGGTGAAATTCACAATAGCTAAGCTCTGGAAACAGACTAGACACCTGTCAACAGATGAATAAAAAAATATGGTACACATATACACAACAGAATATTATTCAGCCATAAAGAACAAAATATTGTCATTTGCAGGAAAATGGATGGAACTTCAGACCATCATGTTAAGCAAAATAAGCCAGTTTCAAAAAGTTGTATGTCGCATGTTTTCTCTTATATGAGCAATCTACAATAAATAAATAGACAAATAAGAGATGACAGGAAACTAGCAGGCAGACTTTTAGAAATGTGAAAGGGGATTAGAGTGGAAGGAGGAAAGGGAAAGGAGGCTAATAGGAGAAAAGTAGTCAGGGGCCGGGGATGTAGCTCAGTGGTGCCTCTGCCTGCCTCGCAAGCGCAAGGTCCTGAGTTCGATCCCTGGTACCAAAAAAAAAGAAAGGAGAAAAATAGTCAAGATATTTATGTCCCAATATACCAAAACAAATCTCACTGTTCTGTATTACTATATGCACTAATAAAATACATTCTGTCTTAAAAAGCCAGACATGGTGGCATATGCCTGTAATTCTAGCACTCTAGGAGGCAGAGGCAGGAGGATATTAAGTTTGAGACCAGTCAGGGCAAGTTAGCTGTTCAGTGAGTCCCAAACTCAAAATAAAAAAGGGCTGCAGGACCGGGGATTTAGCTCAGTGGTTCCCCCACCTGCCTTGAAAGCACAAGGTCCCGAGTTTGAACTCCGGCACCAAAAAAACCAAAACCAAAAACCAAAAACAAACAGAATAAGAAATAGAAGATACAAAGAAGGAAAACTACCATCTACAATTACCTTGATTTCAAAAAACAATAACTTTTTTAATATCAAAAAAGGAAGTCCATGGCTGGGGATGTAGCTCAGTGGCGCCGCGCCTGCCTCACAAGCGCAAGGTCCTGAGTTCAATCCCCAGTACAAAAAAAAAAGGCACCCATACTCTTAGAATTGAGGGTAGTGTTTTACGTTGAAAAAATGGTCATGTTACACCTGGTGAGGTAGTGCATTCCAGTAATCCCCGCACTCCAGAAGCTGAGGCAGGACTGCTATGAGTTCAAGGTCAGCCTGGGTTATTATATACTGAGCTCAGCCTGAACCACATAGCGAGACTGTCTCAAAAACAGTCATTTTAAGAAAAAGTAGCTTCTAAGCCAGGCATGGTGCTGCATGCCTGTGTAGACCTTGTCTCAAAAAAGAAAGAAAAGAAAAGTAGCCTCCTTACATTTATTTTACTCATCTCACCAATTTTAAAGAACAGCATCTGAGGACCTCTACTTACATTACCACTGATACTTTAAATAAAACCGGGTTACTCAAGATTGGCCATCTGCCTTACTAGCTTAAATCAGAACATTGTGCTTTGGGTTACATTTTTTAAAAAAATCTCCGTCAGTGCTTCTGTCAGCTAGTGTATGTTACTTTTCTCTCGTTGCTGAGACAAAGTACCCGGCACCCAAAGTTAAAGGGGAAAAGGTTCACTTGGCTTATGTAGAGGTTTCAGTCCATAATCAGCTGGCTCCACGGCAGAGTGGCAGAGGGGCAACCGCTCATGGTGGTGAAAGCAGCAAAAGCAACAAATTTAATAGTGTCTGTTTGCCCCTTTTATCTTTTTCAGGCTTCTGGGATTATGGCAGTGCCAAACCAATCCATGTACTGGTTTAGTAATCATACACCCTTACTCCCAGCATCACACACTCTAGATTCAGCCACTGCATGATATTTTGGGGGGGATGCACAGACCCAAGCCATAACAGCTACCCATGCATTTTAAGAAATACAATACTCAAAACGACTGCATCAGTGGCATCCTTTAAGGATTCACTAAAACAGCCCTGGTTCCTCTGCAGCTAATTTCACTGTCAAAGGAACCTATTTCAGAGCAGTCACTCAGATAACACTGCACACAGCTCTTCCAAACATTTCTCACATGCCAGCAACCACTCCCACCCTCTAGAGAGGCACTGCTCACCTTCCTTCCCTGACTGATTCAAAGGTCACCTCTGGCTGCATCCTTGAACAAGTGGCTTGTTCACTAGAGACGTCCCTGCTTCTGTGTGGAGCACTGACACAGCAGGATGATCCTGCCCATCCTAATAGGTGGCCTCAAGAGTCCCTAGAGACTGCCTCACCCAGTGCCACCAAGATCTTCTATACACTCACCCATACACCCAAAAGTCAAGGGAAAGGAACCTGAGGTTCTGTTTCTTTATTTACTTTTTCAAGGCAGCAGAACCATCAGACAGGAAGTGGATTCCAAACAGAAATGTTACCCCATATGATCCCATAGTTCTATGAAGGAGCCCTTCAAGTCAGAACATTCTGTGGTAGACTGTTGCTAAGAGGAAATTAAAAATCCAAACTGTACCCTATTAACTGTCTGGGCAAAAAAAAAAATCGTTCTTTTTTCTTTTAAATATTTGTGATAAAAACTCTGGCTTTGTATGTGACATGAGGCCAGAATGTGATCTCCTAAGTTTGCTCATCTATGAAATAGGGATGATAAGGCTCCCACTGAAGAGCCATGGTGACAGTTAACTGAGCATAACTCCACACAGAGGGCGTGAGCAACTCCCAGTACATTTTATTCTAAAAGAGTAAAGATTGGCCAAGCATGGTGGTGCAGGCCTGTAATCCCAGCCCTTGAGAGGCTGAGGCAGAACTGCTGCAAGTTTGAGGTCAGCCTGGGATACACAGTAAGTTCAAGGCCAGGCTGGAATACGTAGCGAGCAAGACCCTGTCTTTAAAAAAGACCCTCTGTGTAAAGAGAAGGAGACAGAGATAAGGACGCCGACCTTGCTGAGGTCAAGCTTATGTTGCCAGAGCAGCAAGCTGACCGAGCACCTCTTCGCAGCCCCTCCTGCAGGGCATCCCACTGGTGGCATCACACTGGGATACTCTAGGAGCACTGACACCATGGAACCCAGGAACTGCTTCCTCAGGCTCAGAGAAGAAGTCGATGAAGAGGGACACACCTTGGATTGGCTGGATCCAAGAATTCCATTGGTCTGAGAGCAAAGGCATTGTGAGCCCCTTGTAGGCAATGATATCTGTCCAACCAGTCAAAAAACAAATACAACACCCTAATCTGGGCACAGGCCAGAGGGGGAAAGACCAAAAAATTTAAAACCCTTAAATAAAAACCTCAATTCAGAAGTGAAAAGAGGAAATAACCACAAAATAAATTAAAATAAGTATAAAAGAATAATTTAAAGTCAGAGTGCGGGCTGGGCATCAGGGCAATACTCATAATCCCAGCACTCTGGGAGGCTGAGGCAGGAGGATCACAAATTTGAGTCCAGCATAGAACACCTAGCAACTGAACCCAGGGCCTCACACTGAGCTACACCTCTAGCCCCTTTTATTTTTTATTTTAAGATAGTCTTGCTAAATTAGCTGGATGTGGTGGTATATGACTATAATCCCAGCGCTAGGGAGGCTGAGGCAGAAGGACTGCCACAAATTCAAGGCCAGTCTGGGCTATATAGCAAGTACAAGACCAGCCTGGACTACACAGCGAGACCCTGTCTTAAAAAAAAAAAGAAAAGAAAAGAAAAAAATCTATAAATTGCCTAGGCTAGGCTTGAATTTGCAGTCCTTTTACCTCACCCTCCGAGACTCCTAGGATTATAGGAATGAGCCATTGCATTTGGGCCCTCTTAGATTTTTTTATTGGAATTACACTGAATTTCTATGTCAGTTTTAGGAGAACTCACATCCTTACAAATTGAGTTTTCCATTACAAATCGAGGATTACCTACTTACTCATCAATTCTTCATTAATTCTTCTCACAACCGAGCAGTGTTCTCCAAGACATTTTGCACTTTCTTATTACATTTATTCCAAAGTACTTTGTATTTGGAATTGTACTGTATACACTATTCTTTTGTTTTCAGACAGGGTCTTGCTACAAAGTCTAGTCTGGCCTTAATCTTGCTAAGATGCCCAGGCTGGTCTTGAACACCTGATCCCCTTGCTCAGCCTCCCAACTACCACCCCCAGCCCTGTATATACTATGTTTTAATTTCAATGTGTTGGTTGATGAGATATCTATTTTTATAAACTGATTTTGTATCTAGAAATTTGCTAAATTATTATTGATGCAAGTTATCTAAAGATCATTTTGGATTTTCTACATAACAATATCACAGTGAATAAGTTTGTTTCTTCCATTTGAATCCCTTTATCTTGTTGCCCTTTTTCTGATTTACTGGGCTGGCTGAAACCTCCACCAAATCCTTAGTAGAAATGGCGAGAGTGAGGATCCTTCTCACTTTCAGAAAGTTTTCAACACAGCATCATTAAGCCAGTGTTTGTTTAAAAAAATTGTTTTTGCAGATTTTCTTTATAAAAATAAAGGAAATTTCACTACTTTTTCTTTTTTTCAGTACTGGGAATTGAACTCAGGACCTTGCGCTTGCCAGGGAGGCGTGGCACTGCTGAGCTACATTCCCGGCCCACCACCACTTTTCCTTTACCACTTCAATTATTTTGTGTGGTGTGTGTGTGTGTGTATGTGTGTGTGTGTGTGTGTGTGTGTGTGTAACTAGGGATAGAACCTAGGACCTTCACCCTGAACTACATCACCAGCCCTTTTTTATTTTTATTTTGAGACTAAGTTGCTTAGCCAGGCTTGAATTTACAATCCTCCTGCCTCAGCCTTCCAGAGTACTGGGATTACAGGTATACACTACCCTACTAGCTACTAGTTCAATTTTTATAGTGGTCCCTCAGAACTCATAAATTGTATACATTAAAATGTATAATTGGGCCGGGGATTTAGCTCAGTGGTTTCACCGCCTGCTGCGCAGGTGCAAGGACCCGAGTTTGATCCCCGGTACAAAAAAAAAAATGTATAATTAATTCTAATACCAGGTATCACAAAATGCTTTAACATTATTAACCCTCCTTCCTGACTTATTGTTTTCATGTATTAATCAATTCTATACCCATTTCACCCCATAGATATATCGCTAAAAATTAATGTTTTTAGTTTTTGTTTGTTCTGATTTTTTTTTGCAGTGCTAGGAATGGAAACCAGGGTCTCACACATACTAGGCAAGAATTCTACCCATAAACTACACTACACTGTTAGCCCTAACATTCCCTTTTTTTTTTTTTTTTTTTTGAGACAGGGTCTCACTATGTAGTTCAGGCTGGCCTTGAACTCACTGTGTAGCTTAGGCTGGCCTCAAACTCATGGTGAATCTCCTGCCTCAGCCTCCCAAGTGCTGGGATTACAGGCGTGCACCACCACTCACTCCCAGCTCTCTAACATACACTTTTATTTGCTCACATATTGTTTTTCTTGGGATCTTTTTCTTTTCTTTTTTTTTGAGATAGGGTCTTGTTATATAGTTCAGACTGACCTTGAACTGACCATGTAACCCAGGCTGGCCTCTAACTCGCAGCAATACGCCTGTTCCAGCCTCCCAAATTCTGGTATTGCAGGCATGCATGGTGATACCCTGCATCTGGATCTTGGTTTCCTGCCTAAAACCCATTCCATTCCTTAGAATTATATTTAGAAAAGGTCTGGGTGTTAACCCATTCCTGCTATATAACAAAACACAATAGATGGGAAATTTATAAACAAGCCAAATCTATTTAAATTCTGGAGGCCGGGAAGTGTAAGATCAAGATGCCACTGGGTCAGGGTCTGGTAAATGCTTGCTCCTCACACAGGGCGCCTTCTCCATATCCTCCTATGGCAGCAGGGGAGAAGGAACTACCACCTCCCTCAGGCTCTTTGATATGACCACCAGTCCCATTCAGGAAGGCACAGCCATAGCCCTTCTACCTAGTCACCCCCTAATGCTCCAGCACTTCGAATTAAGTTCTGATATGAATTTTGCAGGGGCACACATTCAACCATAGCAGACCACTAGTAATAAACTCAGTTTTTGGCTTCCTAAAAATGCCTTTATTTCATTTGCACTCTCTTTTAATTCCTTTGCCTTGGTCTCTCAGTCACTATCCTCTTTGTCTCTCTGCTGTTGGTCCAACAAGAAGAATCAGACAGACCTACTAGAATTCACATCAGTGAAACATCCTGATTCTTTTTTTCTTTTTTTTTTCTTTTTTTGAGTCAGGGTCTCACTCTGTAGTTCAGGCTGGCCTCGAACTCACTGTAGCACCAAAGACAAAGAAAGATCTTAAAGTGAATCAAGACAGAGGATTAAAACAGATTAACTTCAGATTAACAGATTAACTTGAACTCTCGTGATCCTCCTGCCTCAGCCTCTGAAGTGCCGGAATCACAAGGGTGTGCCACCATAACTGGCTACATCCTCATTCTTGAAAGATAATTTTGCCTAATATAAAGTTATAAGCCAGCAATTATTTACTTTTAGCATAATGAAGACATTATTCCATTGGCTTCAGGCTTCCATTGCTCCACTTAAGAAACCATGTTGTGGTTTGAAGCTCTTTCCTTCCTCCCTTTCTCCTTCCAGTTGTTTCGTTGGTTTGGATTGACTGATTGACTGATTTTGGTGGTACTTGGGATATAACCCAGGCACCTCACACAGATAGGCACTCTACCACTCAGCTAGATCCCCAGCTCTTTTTATTTTTTATTTCAGATCAGGCTTTTGCTAAGTTGCCCAGCTCATCCAACTTCTGACCCTCCAGACTCAGCCACCTTAGTAGCTAGGGTTATAAGCATTAGCCACTGCTCCTAGCCACAGTTTGAATCTTAAGTGTTCCCATGTGTCTGTCTGTTAAAGGGTTGGTCCAAGGTCTATGGCACTACTAGGAGGTGTAAAATCTTTGGGGGGGGGGTGTCCAGTGGGAGGAAGCTGGGTCACTGGGGATGTGCCTTGAAAAGGGTGTCAGAACCCAGCCCCTTCCTCCTCCTCTCTTCTCCTTCCCTGGCCACTTGAGGCAAGCAGCCTTGCTCCACCATGTGCTCCCACCATGATGCTCTCTGCCTGCCACAGATCCAAAATCCATAAGGCCAGCAGACCATGAACTCAGAGACCTCTGAATCAAGAGCCAACGTCTCTCCTCAATTTAAATTGCTTTCTCAGGTATTTGGTCACAGAAAGCTGACTAACCCAAACCATCAGTCTAACTACTCCTCAAATGAAGTTAATCTGTCTTAATCCTTTGTCTTGATTCACTTTAAGATCCTTCTTTGTCTTTGGTGCTTTCCAACTTTACTCTCTTTGGCCAACTGTGTTGGCACATACCTTAATCCTAGCACTTAGGAGGCTGAGTAAAGAAGGATCACTGTGTGTTCAAGGCCAGCCTGGGCTACACTGAGTTGAAGGTCAACCTGAACTACAGGGTGAGACCCTGTCGCAAAAAAAAAAAAAAAAATTACCCCTTTGGACTACCTTTTAATTTTCTATTTATTTTCTTGATTCATTCATTTTCTTAAGACTTTTTTCACCCACTCTGGAAAATCTTTAGCCTTTATCTTTTCTAATAACAAATTTGCCTATTTTCTCTTTTCTCTTTATAGAATACCAACGACATGTACCTCACTCAATGCTCTAAGCCACTTACCCTCTATTATGTTTTCCATCATTTTCTCTGTGCCTCATTCTGTGTAATTCCTTCTCACCTGTCTGCTGATTTACTAATTTTCTCTTCAGTATGTATAATTTATTCTTAAACCCATGGCACACACCTGCAATCCCAGCACTGAGGGAGGCTGAGGCAGGAGGATTGAAAAGTCAAATCCCACCTGGGCAACTTAGTCAGATTCTGTCTCAAAATAAAAAGGGCTGGAGAGGCAGCTCAGTGATAGAGCACCTTTGATCTAAGCAAAAATTTAGTCAACAAGCTTTGGGTAAATAAAGGAAGTTTACTTTGTGTTTACTCTGAGCCCCTGAAGTTCCCATCCAGGCTGTTCAGAAGCAGTATCTAGAGCATGTCTTTTTGGGGGCCATTATAGATATGGTAGACCCAAATTCTCTCTTAATGCCTCTTTAAAATTTTTTTTTTTTTTGGTACTTTATCTTTGCTTGACTTACCTTAAGAAAGGAGTTTTGGGGCTGGGGATTTAGCTCAGTGGCTCTGCCGCCTGCCTCGAAAGAGCAAGGACCTGAGTTCGATCCCCGGTACCAAAAAAAAAATTTAAAAAAAGAAAGGAGTTTTCGCTCTGTTATTAAATCTATTTGCAACCAGCTAACTCAATTACCTCTGTGTGAATTTTTTATTTTGTGTATCATCTCTGGCCAATTTATAATACCCTACCATACCCCCCCCATACCTGAACTGTCCTTAGAAAGCAAGGTCAGTGCCTCATTAGGCTACACAGACATTCTATAGTAAACAGAAGTCACACCTACCTACTACAGTATTAACAAATGTAATCTTTTTTTTTTTTTGGTAGCGGGAATTGAATTCAGGTCCTTGCACTTGCACAGCAGGCAGCGAAACCACTGAGCTAAATCCCTGGCCCATACCTACTACAGTATTAAATAAACCTTCTGAATTTAGGTCACACTACCTCTAAAACCCCATGTTATACTGAAATTTTAGAATAAATTCTAAAAAGGTAGACCCAGGGATTTATTTATCCATCTTCACTTCTTTATAGTACTAGAAAATTCCTCTTCCTTTTGCACATTTGCAGCTTTACCTGCTTCTAAAGTCGAACTCCCAAAATGAATTAAAGTGCCAGTTATAAAACAACCTCCGATTCTAGCCTCTCTCCAGTTGACTGAGAGCCTAATAATCAGAATGATCACATGTACCCTCCCTCTTCTGTCCTAGAGGTTTCCTTATTTGTCACGTGCCCTCCTTCCTGGGACTAGCAATGTTTATCTTTTGGAGTCAGGCTTGATTTTCCTGAATTACTATCCAGTATAAACCTGGGCTAAAAATTCTCAGAAAGGCAAATCCATGCCCACGATTCCCAGAGACAAGCCTTCCACATTTTCTTTTTTTCCTGCTATATGCAGTAAAAAGACAGCCAGGTGGGGACAGGGAATCCACCCTAATCTTGTGGACACAGCCCTCCAGAGCTCACTGAGTGTAGGGAAGCCTCTAGGCTTTCTGCATTGAGAGGTCAGACCTTAACTACTACTCTTCTCTCGCTACCAGTCCTCTAAAATCAAAGCCCCACTTGGACCAGGTTATCAAACACCCTCAGAGCAAAGGCAGATTCCATCCTATGGTGCTTACATGACCTTTCTTGGTTCCAACTTTGTTAAATTTTGACATAAAAGCTCCTTGCTATCTTGTCAGTTCTTTAATTTTTTTCTTTTAATTTTTTTATTAGTTTTTGAAAAGTTCAAATCTATTAATACTTTGAATAAGTGCTGGACATGGTGGCACATGTCTATAATCTCAGCACTCAGGAGGCTGAGGCAGGAGGATGGGCATGAGCTCCAGGCCAGCCAGGGCTACCTAGTGAGTTCCAGGCCAGCCTGAACACAGTGAGACCTTGTCTCAAGAAAAAAAAACAATGGGGACTGGGGATTTGGCTCAGTGGTTTCATCGCCTGCTGCACAAGTGCAAGGACCCAAGTTCGATCCCTGGTACCAAAAAAAAAAAAAAACAATGGCATGTCATATATGTACACATAGGACCTAGAAGAATACACCCAGCTAAGATGCTTACGATTGTGAATGACTTTGTTCTTTGCTTCTTGTGTGTTTGTTTCCTGTAATGCACATATTAACTTTAAAAAATAGATTATTTTTAAGACTCGAAAAAAAAAAAAAACAAACTTTGAATAATGCCTCTCCACCATGTCCTCTATTTTTTTTTGTTTTTTGGTACCGGGGATCGAACTCCGGTCCTTGCACTTGCACAGCAGGCGGCAAAACCACTGAGCTAAATCCCCAGCCCATGTCCTCTATTTTTTAAATCCTGGAATTCCAACTACATATGCACAACACTTTTTTATTCTAACCTGTATTCTCAATCTAATTTTCTATCTCCCATCTCTGTGCTGCACTCTAGATTTTTTTTTTTGATACTGAGGATCGAACTCCAGTCCTTGTGCTTGCACTGCAGGCGGCGAAACCACTGAGCTACATCCCCAGCCCTACTTTAGATATTTTTTTCAGCTATACGGTCTTCATCTGTGTTTAATCTGTTTAATTCATATACTGAGTTTTTAATTTCAATATGTTTTGGGGCCAGGGATGTAGCTCAGTGGTGCCGCACCTGCCTGGCAAGCGCAAAGTCATGAGTTTGATCCCTGATGGTGGGGGCGGATGGACATGTTTTTGTTCCTGAAAATTCTTTTTTGTTTTGTTTGTTTTGGTTTGTTTGGTGACCTTCCTATCTCAGCCTCCTGAGTACCTAGTCTTACAGACACTCCCACCATGATTGGCTCTAATTGGGTCATTTTTTTAATACTGGGAATCGAACTCTGGCCCTTGTGCTTGTCAGGCAGGTACTGCACCACTGAGCTATATCCCTGGCCCTGACTGGGTCATTTTGATATTTTTTTTGTTACTCATTCTTATTCTATTTTGCATTTCTCCAAATATTTCATATGTAATTACTATATACTATACTTCATTGATTATTCAATATCTACAGGCCTAGGTACATCTAATTATGATAACTCTTCCATGTCAGGATGCTTGTGTGTATGAATTGTGGGTATAAACTCAAGTTTGCTTAAATTTAATCTACAGAAATTGTGAGGACCTACATTGAACATACTTGCCTCTTGAAAAAAATTTGTATTTTTGTTTTGTTTTTTGGGGGGGGGGTTTGGTACAGGGATTGAACTCGGGTCCTTGCGCTTGCGAGGCAGGTGGCGGAACGACTGAACTAAATCCCCAGCCCCAAAAAATTTGTATTTTTTTCAGCAAGAACCAAAAGAGAGCTATCATAACATTCACTGTTCTTTTTTTCTTTTTCTTTTGGCACCAGGGACTGAACTCGGGTCCTTGTGCTTGCACAGCAGGCGGAGAAACCACTGAGCTAAACCCCCGGCCCACATTCACTGTTCTTGGTTTTTCTTTTCTCTTTTGCCTTTTGGAACATTATCTTAACTTTTAATGCACCAAAATGCTCACAAGAAATATTATAATTTATCCAGCACCTAATTATCTTATAATAGAGAGCCTTTTAAGAGCATCTAGTACCACAAGAAGCAGAAGTCCATCCTTCCTATCCTCTACTTGAAGGATGTACCCTAAATGGCAGCCATGACAGTGCACATGCCTTATTTAATGTGTTCCCTGCAAGAGAGCTAGAACATATACCTTACTACATCTGCATAACTATCCTGCCTACTATTTTTTTTTCATGCTGGGGATTGAACTCAGGACCTTATATGTGCTTGGCAAATACTGTACCACTGAGCTACACCCCTGACTGTCATCATTTTACCATTTTATGTAGATTACCCTTTGGCTTGAAGAGACCAGGCAACTTGGCCAGAAACACGTAGGTCCCCTCAAAGCTAGTCAAAGGAGATTGAGAGAGAGAGAGAGAAAGAAAGACAGAGAGAGAGAGAGAGAGGACTACATGCACACCTTCAAAACCGAAAATCGTCTATCCTTTGAACTTCCATCTATACAATGTTTGTGTAAATTACACAACATAGCAGAAATTAATTGCAAAGGAAAATTACCTTACCTTCTGTAGAAATTCTAGATTAAATTTCGTGTTTAGGCAAAATAGAAAAACATTTGGGTTTTTTCCTTGGAGTATATCCAACTTTAAGAATTTTTTTTCATTCAATGGACAATTTTTAATCTCTTTACCTGAAATATAAGAGAAAAAGCTCATTTTAATTTCTTCTTTCATAAAGTTAATTTACAGAAATGTAGGCAAAAAGACAAAGAAAACAAAAATCAGTATCTTTAGTTGCTATTCAAAGTATCAGAATATTCATGATGAAGACATAAAACTTCTAATCTTTGCTTGTTCTAAACAGATTCATGCCAGTGATAAAAATCCATTCTATATTCAGCTAACTGGCTTAGTGTTTAGAATGTCACACTAAAAAATCCAGGGGCAGCCAGGCACAGTGGCACTGGCCAGTCATCCTGCTATTCGCTCTTCAATAAGCTGATGTAGGAGGTCCCTTGAGTTCAGGAGTTCAAGCACAGACTGGGCAGTAAAGGAGATCCTCTCTCAATAAACAAAACAAATTTGAGTTGGTGGCACAAATCTGTTATTCCAGCACTCTGGGAGGCTAAGGCAGGAGGACTGCAAGTTTGAGCCCACCTTGGGTAACTCAGCAACTTTGCAAGGCCTCATCTCAAATTTAAAAAACATTGCCAGGGATGTAGTTCAATGGTGCCACGACACCTGGCAAGAGCAAGATTTTGAGTTCCATCCCTAGTACTGGGAAAAAAAAAATTAAAAACATTTAAAATGGGCTGGGACTCAGTATGAAGACCCTCGACTCAATCCCCAGTACTACAGGAAGAAAAAAAAAGCTGGGTGTGGTGGTATACACCTGTAATCCTACCATTTAGAATAATGAAACAAGAAAACTGCAAATTCAAATCCTGCCTAGACAACTTAGTGAGACTCTGTCTCAAAAACTAAAAAAATAAGCCAAGCATGGTGGTACATGCCTGTAATCCCAGCACTCAGGAGGCTGAGGCAGGAGGATCACCATGAGTTCAAGGCCAGCGTGGGCTACACAGTAAGTTCAAAGCCAACTTGAACTGCACAGCGAGACCCTGTCTCAAAAAAAAGCATATTCTTTGTCAGAAAGAAGAAAGGGAGAAAGATGGTAATGGGAAAGGTGGGGAAGGAGAGGAGTGGGGAAAGGAGGAAAGGAGGAAATGAAGAGGAAGGGAGGGAAGGAAGGAAGAAGGGAGAAAAGGAAGGAAGGAGGGAGGAAGGCAGGTAAGCAGGCCTGGGGTAGGAGCACATAACCTAACCCTAACCTGGCATACACCTGTTTTCTGCTTGCAACCCCAGCAACATGACTCTCTCCTATAACCTCCCTGCAGCATAGAGTACGACCCTCTCCTACTCTATAGCCTGTGTCTATCAGACTAGGCTCTGCTATTATTGTATGTGGTGGTGGTGAGGTTTCCATCCTTTTCATCTTACCATGTCCTCAGATCTCATTCTGCAGTGCTAAATTGTTTCAGAAAATTTTCTCCCAAGCCCTATCCCCCAATTCCTTTCCTAAGCAGAATAATTTCTTTGATGCCCACTCAGGAAAAAGCCACCTGTCCTCTCCCACAGGGCATTCTGATGAGAGGGACCAGCACTCACTCTCCTTGGTCCTCATGGATGTTCTTTCTTTTTCTTTTTCCTCTTTCATGCATTCATTCATTCGTTTTTTTAACTGCTGTTTTTGATTTTTGGTAGTGCCAAGGATGGAACACAGAGCTTCACACATCCTGGAAAAGGGCACACATTTCTCTATGGATATTTCCAGACCACCTTGTGCTTTCATTTTTT
>NW_004624752.1:450830-539545 GCF_000247695.1 Heterocephalus glaber
TTTTTTTTTTTTTTTTTTTTGGTACCGGGGATCGAACTCTAGTCCTTGCGCTTGAGCAGCAGGTGACGAAACCACTGAGCTAAATCCCCGGCCCTTATTGTCTTTTTTTTTCATTGTCTTTTAAAAATTTGTATTTTGATTCACAATTTTATTCTGAAAGGAGAATATACCTTATGATTGATGGCATGCAATAAGCACATGAAAAAATGCTCAACACCTTTAGTTATCAGGGAAACTTAAAACCACAAGAAAACACCACTTTACCCACCCACTGGACTGGCTACCATTAAGAAGCCTGGCAACACCAATGCTGACAAGGACATGAAGCAAACAGAAATGATGCATTTTGGGTAGGAAAAAGAAGTATGGCTGCTTTGAGAAAAGCTAAGCGAACACCCAGACTGCACTCAGCAACATTCTCAAGAGAAATGAAAATGTACCTCCACAAAGAGACTTTTACAGGGATCTTCATAGCAATTTTATTTATCATAACCAAAAACTGGAAAGGGCCCAATGTTTGCCAAGAGCTGAAAGAATAAACTATGGTATATTCACAGCAGAGGACTCCATGGCTGTAAAAAGGAATGAACTCATGGAACACACAAGTGAATGAATCTGAAAATGTGGCAAGGAAAGCCAGACACAAAAGACTCAGACTGCATGACTCCATTTTTGTTACGCTCTAGTACACGGTAAATTACTGTGGTGCAAAAAAATCAAAATAATGGGACCTGTGGGTAGGGACTGACTGGAAAGATGTGTGAGAGAACATTCTGGGGTGACAGTGACATTCCGTATCTTGCTAGTGCTTTGGGTTACACATGTGTGTTCATTTGTCAAAACTCATTGGGTGGGGGTTTGGGATTTAGCTGAGTGGCACCGCACCTGCCTTACAAGCACAAGGTCCTGAGTTTGATCCCCAGTACTGGGGAAAAAAAAATTAAAACTCATTGGATGGGCACCCCCTGTGAGATGTGTCAAAGCCCAGGCATCCGAGGGCACCTGAAGGACACATTCCCGTCGTTTAGCATAGGCGCACGATGGGGCTTTCATACATAAAAATGAATCAGCATAGACAACCATGTATGATCCACCCAGAATGTTTTGTCTTACTATGTCTTAGTAAGCTGATAAAAACTACTAAAAGTGTCGTGCTGGAAAATAAACTTTGCTTCCTGCTTTTTTTGTGATGTCTGCTCCATGCATGTTCTTTTCTTTGAGAATCTCACCTGACCGGGTCTCCCTTCAGCCCACAGGCCCAACAATTGGCATAGCTGAACACAGGATGGTCAGCTGAGTGTACCCACCACCGCATATGCAGAAGCAGCACCAGACAGCGGGGAGGAACCCTGGGGAATTACTGCAATGCATCCTCTGGCCTTGCTCTGGCTACTGTAGCAACTTTCTTGGCAGCTTGGAAATCTCTTAAGAAGTGGGAGGCAGTCTGCCTGACACCCAGAGATGTTTTATGGGCCTTGGAAATGCTGGAGACACAAATTCCTCTCCCCCACTGTAAATCAGTGGGGAGATGGCTTGGTTATTGTTTAGTCTCTTCCACCATGTGAGACAGGAGGCAGAAGACCTTGTCCAGCAGGTGAATCAATTGCAGTGAATGAAAGAGAGCTTGAAGCAATGTGTGGCAGCTGTGGAAGCCATGCTGAAGGAAGTTAGGAATGCTACCTCCTCTCAGAGTGTGAGTTCCACACACCAGGAGAGCCCACTGGTGTTCCAGGCATGACCTGCTGTCCAGGAAAGGGTGGAAGTAAAAGAGCCCTTGACCCAAGAGGGGGGACCAAGGGGTCCACCTAGGTCTACCCACCACACAACACATATGACCTACATAGCTATGGAGCTGCAGGAACTGAACAAAGTGACTCCTCCATTGCACGCAGTGGTACCCTATATTACTGACTTGATGGACCAGCTCACCCTGACATTGGGTTGATACCACTATGTTGTGGACCTGGCTAACTTGTTTTTCTCCATTGCTATCACACCTGAGAATCAGGACCAGTTTGCCTTCACCTTGGAGGGCAGACAATGGACTTTTCAAGTGTTGCCACAGGATATTTGCATAGCCCTACTTTGTGCCCTGGCCTGGTGGCCCAGGATTTAGCCACATGGACCAAGCCACACTCTTTGTCTTTGTTCCATTGTGTTGATGATGTCATGTTAACCTCTGATTGCCTTACAGATGTGGAAGTTGCCACAAGCAGTCTAAAAGAAGCATTGCTGACCTGGAGGTAGGCCATCAACAAATAAAAGGTCCAGGGCCCTGGTTTATCTGTCAAATTCTTGGGAGTTATCTGGTCAGGTAAGACAAAAGTAATCCCCGATGCAATAATTAATAAGATGCAGGCATACCCCAAACCAACAACTGTACACCAGTTACGAGCACATGTGGGCTTGCCAGGTCCCTGGCGGATGTTCATTCCCCACCTAGCCACCTCATTGCACCCTCTCTAGCAGATGACTTGAAAGGGTGCAACATGGGACTAGACTGACACAGCAAAAGCTGCATTCCAGGATTCAAAAGAGGGCAGTTGCTCAAGCACAGGCCCTTCAAGCTGTTGACCCTACTCTGCCTTCACCCTAACAGTGAACATGGATGAGGCTGGGTCTGGCTGGGGTTTGTGGCAAAAGCAGGGGAAGCAGAAGCACCCTATTGGCTTTTGGTCACAATTGTGGAAAGGACCTGAAAGCAGGTGTTCCCTGATTGAGAAGAAGTTGGCAGTGGTATATGCTGCTCTGCATGCCTGTGAAGGAAACATGAGACAGCAGACTGTGAAGTGCAAATTAAGTACCCAACAGAGGGGTGGGTATGCACATAGATATCTTGTCCCAGGAGTGGAGTGGCCCAGGCCCCCACCCTGGCACAATGTGGCACATATCTACAGCAGAGAGCCTTTTTCAGCCAGTCTGCTAGTGGCCAAACTGGCTGCAGTGCTGGGACCCATGTTATACATGGCCCAAGAAACCATACAGGATGATGACTATATAAAAGGGAAGGAGAGACTCCTGGCTGAGGCCTGGTAAACTGATGGCTCCAGTCATGGGACAACCCCACAATGGACAGTGGTCACTGTCCAGCTCAGTACAAAGACATTCTGGTTTGAGGTTGGGACAGGCAAGTCAAGCCAATGGGCAGAGTTGCAGGCAGTATGGTTACTTGTCATGCATGAGGATGAACCTCTGCATGTTTGCACAGACAGTTGAGCCATATTCTTCTCTGGTTACCAACCTGGGTTGCCCAAGACTGGCAGATAGGACATTGACCTCTATGGGGCACTGAATAATGGAGAGACTTACGGAAGCATGGCCAGACTATAACACATGTGGTATACCATGAGTCAGGACATAGGCCTCTCCTGTCATCAAGGAATGATTTAGCAGACTCCTTGACAAGAATAGCAGCCCTTTGAGGCCCACCCTCAACAGTGGCACCTTGGCTCCATAAGAAATTATGGTGAATAAGGCCCCATACCATGCACGCTGTAGCACCGCAATGGGATTTGGATATGACTCTCCCAGAGGCAAGAGTGGCAGTGAAGGCACGCCCTCAATGTACTCAGCTGGGCCCTTGGAGGAGGATAGTGCCCACACAATTGGGTGCAATACTGCAGGCACCCCAGCCCTGCAGCAATGCAGGTAGACTATATCGGGCCCCTCCCTCTCTCACAGGGACATAAATGTGCTCGAACTGCTGTAAATACTGCAGTTTTCTGCAGATACTGGCCCCTGCTGACCAGGCCCTTACCATTGAGGCATTACAATGGTTGACTGCAACTTATGGGATGCTGCTAGGAATAACATCTGACCTGGGAAGCCACTTTACAGGGGTTCAGGTACAACAGTGGGCCAGAGACAATGACATTACCTGGCACTTCCATGTGCCCTACAGGCTGCAAACTGTTGGTATGACTGAGAGATATAATGGGCTCTTGAAAACTAGCCCTGTTTGGGTCCAAAGTTTATTGAGTGGGTCTAGCCCTTACTACAGGCTGTTCAATTGCTCAATAACAAGCCCTGACATACAAATGACAGCCCATTGGATCACCTTTGGAAAGCACAGCCAACTTGTCTGTGCATTCAACCGGCAGAGCAAGGTCCTAAGGTGATAGAAGGGGCTTTGATTCTCCCCTCACTAGAGCCTATGTAGCTGGGGAATCAGTACCAAAAGTCTTGGGAATGGCCCATAGAGCCCCTGCTGGGGAGCTGGGTGTTCCTTTTGGAGCCCTGGGGGGAGAGACTGTGCTACGCCATAGAGGTGCAGCCCTAGATTTCAACATGGTCCCTGAAGGCCTTAGTGTGCTCCCCACCTGATCCCAGTGCCACCATTCTAAAGGGAAATGACATTGTGGCTGCTGGGCCTACTCCCATAGGGGTGATAGACCTGTCTCCAACCCCCTTGCCTCTGGTGGCTACGAGGACACACAGGTCTTGCATTTTAAACCAGGTGGTAAAATGGTACTGGCCACCATTCTATCCTTCCTCTATGAAGGATGAGACCTCCCTATGATGGTTTCTATTTCTACCCTGTCCTTCTGACCAGGATGAGTCAAGTCATCAGCATCATCTCCTGGGCACACGTTTGCTCATGTGCACCAGAAACTGCACTGTTGGATGTGCGCTGAATTTCTGACAGATGTGGCTGAAGGCCTTCTGTGGAGAAGTGTGCAGGGGTCTCTACACAATTGGACCAGCTGGCGATACCAGAATCAGACCCACCTGGGATCAGTGATGCCGGGCTGTTGAGGCACTGATCCAGAAGAGCACTACCTTCCACAAGGACTGGTCATTTAAGATCTATGATGCATAATAGTTTGGGGTGGGTGATGGGGAATCAAGTAATATTGTTGGATGTTGCCCCACTATGTATTGAACAGGTCAGTGCATCGGTGGGAAATTACACAGCGGAATGGATACTCCTGCACTTGTGTAATGACACATTACAGGTGAATGACATGAATGTCTGCTGGGATGGCCATAAACTCATAGGAACAGTGCAGACTGATTGGCCCATGGTGGCTGCCTTATGGGTCTGTGGCACTACAGGTTGGCCGTACTTTCCCACGCACTTGACAGGATGCGGCACCTGGGGGTTTTCCTATATGAAGGGCACTATCAGGCCCACTCTGACAGACACACCCCACAATTGGGACGCTGTATATCACAGGTGACACTGCATCAAACGGGTGGCCTGGTGGCTTTACCCTACGTCAGTACTGGTGTGCCAGGGGCAGAACTATAGACCTAGCCCTCCACGTTGAAGCTCTAGCTCAACACATGGTGCAGGCCCTATAGATCACGCACCAGTCTCTCATGTTGTTCACGGATGAAACATCCCAAATGAGAAAGGTGGTGTTACAGAACTGTATGGCTCTGGATTTGGTGACTGCAGCACAGGGAGGCATTTGTGCCCTCCCACATGTAGAATGCTGTATTTTTACTCCTGACCACCAGGGACAAGTATGAGTCCTTACAAGAGATGGACATGGAGGTATCCGCCATCCAGGCTTTCCAACAAGGTGGGACGCAGTGGTGGGAATCCCTAGGATCCACCTGGCCCTGAGAGGCTCTCAGCATTGCTGCAATGGCAATGGGGTTGGTGGTTATGTGTTGTTCCTTGTATTCCTTTTGTGGACTTTGGGCACAAGGGGCAGCCTGGTGTGCCATTTGCAAGAAGCAGCAGCCCCTTGAAAGAGTGAGATGTGTCAAAGCCCAGCATCTGAAGGTACCTGAGGACACAATCCCATTGTTTAGCACAGGCGCAATATGGAGCTTGGTTATATAATAATGAATCAGCATAGACAACCACTCATGTGGCACATGGCTTACAAGGTTGCCCACAATGTTTTGTCTTACTATGTCTTTTCTGGCTTTGTAGTTCAGGCTGGTCCTGAACTCACTATATAGCCCAGTCTGGACTTGAACTCATGGTGATCCTCCTGACTCAACTCAGCTCTTACTATGTCTTAGTAAGCTTACAAAAACTACTGTTAAGTGCTGTGCTGGAAAATAAAATTTGGTTCCTGCTTTTTTGTGATGTCTGCTCTACATGTGTTCTTTTCTTTGGGAAGCTTGCCTGACCAGGCCTCCCTTCACCCCACCAGCCCTGACAGTGGTCATTTAAGATTTATTCAGCTGGGTGTAGTGGCACATGCCTGTAATTCCAGCACTCAGGAAGCTAAGGCAGGAGGACTGCCATGAGTTCAAGGCCAGCCTGGACTACACAGTGAGTTCAAAGCCAGCTGGAATTATATACTGAGACTCTGTCTGGAAACAAAATTATGCATATTCATCTATCTCTACATATTTATGACTCTGGATATTAAACCCAGGGCCTTTGTAATGAGCTATATCCTCAACTCTTTTTAATTTTTTCAAATTTTGAGATAGGGTCTGGATAAATCACTAAGTTGCCCAGGCTGGGCTCAAATTTATGATCCTCCTGCCTCAGCCTCCCGGAGTGCTGGGATTACAGGCGTGTACAACCACCCTCAGTTCTCTATATAAATTTTACTTTGAAAACAAATGCTAGTAATGATAAATACACATACTGAAGTGTTTAGGGATGAGTGTGCAGATGTTTGCAACTATCTTTGAAATTTTTTTTATCTAAAAATAAGGTGGAGGGGCCGGGGATTTAGCTCAGTGGTTTCACCACCTGCTGCATAAGCGCAAGGACCCAAGTTCGATCCCTGGTACCTCCCCCCAAAAAATAAATAAATAAAAATACATAAAAATAAGGTGGAGGGCCAGGGATTTAGCTCAGTGGCTCCACCGCCTGCCTTGAAAGTGCAAGGACCTTAGTTTGAACCCCGGTACCAAAAACCAAATAAACAAATAAAAAATAATAATAAAAATAAGGTGGAATAAGAGAGTTCGATAAATGTATAGATATGGGAAAAAGATTTAACAAAACATTACTGCACTTGGGAGGCTGAGGCAGGAAGATCTCCATGAGTTGGAGGCCTGCCTGGGCTACATAATGAGTTCAAGGCCAGTCTGAACTACATAGAGACTCTGTATCAAAAAAGAAAAAAAAATTACAGACGTAGATTCTAGATAGTAGGAAAATAGCCACTGTATAGTTCATCCTTCCTATATGCTTGAACATTTGAAAAAAATATTTGGGGGTGGGTGGGTACCAGGGATTGAACTCAGGACCTTGTGCTTTCGAGGCAGGTGCAGTCCCACTGAGCTTGAACACTGTCGTATCAGAATGTTTGAGAACATTTAACAGTTCATGATGAAACTGAGGGGAAAGTCTGAATGAACTTTCTAAACTTAACCCACAACGGCTTTTTTTTCCTGCAGTGCTTGGGATCTAACCCAGCGCCTCCCTCTTGCAGTAAGTCTCTACCAGAGCTTCATCGCCAGCCCTCTCACCTGTTTTGTTTTTTGTTTTTCTACCTGGTCTTATTTTAGTGGACTTTTTTTTTTTTTTGGTGCCAGGGATTGAACTCAGGTCCTTGCGCTTGCAAAGCAGGTGACAGAACCACTGAACTAAATCCCCGGCCCTTTAGTGGACTTTTAAAAGTCACCGATTTTAAACTGGGTGTGGTGACACATCCACATACCCCCCACACTTTGGGAGGCTAAGGCAGGAAGAATACAAGTTTGAACCCAGCATGGGCAAGTTAGGAAGACTCAAAAATTTTCTTTAAAAGGGCTGGGGAAGCCCGATGTCGTGGTGCATGCCTGTAGTCCCAGCACTCGGAAGGCTGAGGCACGAGGATTGCCGAGAGTTCGAGGCCAGCCCGGGCTACAAAGTGACTTCAGGGACAATCTGAACTAAATAGTGAGACCCTCTCTCACCCCACCCCCTCCGCAAAGGTCTGAGGAAGGAGCTCAGGGTGAAGGCCTTCAGTTCCATCCCCAGTATGTGGGGGGTGGAGTTACCACCCTTTTCAGAGGGGCAGACAACACCTGACGGGTGGGTCACGATGCAGTCTGACTACACACTCACAGGTTATTTCCTGGCCTCCCATCTCCTTTCCTCAATCTCAGCCCCTAAAAGCCCCAACTTCTATCCTGGGGAAAGCAAATGTGAGACTTGTTCTGCAGTCTCCCCCATGTGGGTAAAAACGGGCGATCCTGTATTTGGTAAAAGTTCTGTTTTGTTTTGAGACAGGCTTTTGCCATGTAGCTCAGGGTGGCCTTGAACGCAAACAAATCCTCCCGCCTCAGCCTTTGGGATTACAAGCGTGAGTCACCACACCCGGCCATTAACAGTTTTCTTAGTTGTAAAATACGGACATCTTGAGTTCAATGATATAAAGTAATTATAATATTGCGGCTCACAAGTGGCCATAGGGCTACAGTTCTCTGGGTGGAGCCCTTTAGGTCTCTAAGTACATCGCTTCTAGGTCGAATCGAATAAATGGCGGGGAAGGGATTAGTCTTTTTTTCCCTTGCCTTGGCCTCTGGGGGTCCTTACTGCAGCCTGGACTGCGCCTGAGTAGTATCAGAACCCAGCTTTCACAAAACACCAAGATACAGAAGGCCACCGATGGCAGCTTCCTCTTTCCTGACTCGCCCTAAAGCGGAGTGAGGTCGTCTGCTCCGGCGCTCACGCGGGCCTGGGGCTGGGATCGTGGACGAGGAAAGGGCACCGATCAAAGATGAAATTCGACGGTGGGGCAGTCTTCTAGACGCCTCTGCGAGCCCACAATCCCGCAACAAGGCGGAACCCAAGGACAGGCCGCTGGCCTTGCGGGGCTCGCCTGAAGGGACGACCCCCAACCTCATACTGCCTGGCGAGGGTACAGGAAGTGCCTGCTCCCCAGAAGTCCCGCCCTTAGGTTCGGGCCGCTCTGGCCTGCGCAGGTCCTTTCTCTGTGGTTCGCGCGGGAGCCGATGCTCCAGCACCAGGGGGGCGCGCACGGCTGCCACGGGGCCGCTCTGGGCCGTAGCGGCCACTCTACTGCTCCGAGGCTGGCTGGCAAGTGCCCGCGTTCCCCGGCAACGCGCGCGACCCCGTAGGAGCCGTGGCCATGGAGGTGCGGGCGGGCGCGGGGCCTCGGTGCACTGGTGACGGGCTCCGCACGGCGGGCCCCAAGTCCTCCGGCCGCGCGGCTCGGGTTTCGGCACCGCCCTGGGCGCGCTTCTCCGCTTGGCTGGAGTGCGTGTGCGTGGTTACCTTCGACCTGGAGCTGGGCCAGGCGCTGGAGGTGAGCAGGTGCGGGCGGGCCGCCGCTCCTCTGTCCCGCTCCTCCCTCCCCGCCCTCTCCAGTGTCCCTCCCACCCCTGTTCACCACCACCCCACCACACCCCGCGCGCATCGCTCTGGCCCTCGCGGGCGCCCCTTTGCACACGCAGTACCTCGGAACGACCTCTGACCCCTTCCACAACTCCCTGCTATGAACCTGGCGTGACCTCCCCCTCCTCGTGCCTGGTACTTCCTGAAAGGGAACCCCATCCTCAGGGCTCCAGGAGTGCTGCCCAGACAGGTGGGAGATAGGGCCTGACTCTGTGTATCCAGAGCGATCCCCTGTAACATTACCCTAGCCTGTGTTCCCACCCAGGCAAAGTCTTGCCCCCAGTTGCTCCACCTTTGATGCCTAGCTCATAGCTCCACATCCCACGCTCAGGGCAAGACTAACAGCTGTCCATGCAACAAGGATCTCATCCATTTCTCCTGAAGTCACCAGTGTCACCTCCTCCTCTCCCCAGCCCCCCTTCCCCCATCCCTCCTGCCTCTCCTGTCAAAAGTCCAGTCACCTCTTCACTTAGAGTCAGATCAGGACCCTGTAAGCTCCTCCTTGGCCCGCATCTCCTACTGTTCTCGACCTTAGGTTTCTGGTCACCAGCTACTGGGCCTTTGATGTGGTTTTCCCACTGCCTGCCCTTCCCCATCCCATCCACAGGGACAGCCTCCCTTTCTCCAGGTATAGATGGAAATGCCTCCTGCAGGCACAGTCAGGATGATCTCTCTGTAGAGCCTTGACACAGACCAGGGAGCTGACCAGCAGAGGGAGGCCCACCATAGGTGGAGGTGCCTAGAAAGTAGTCTCCACCAACCATCAGGAGGGACTTCTGAGTGTCCAGGGGGCCATGAGCACCCAATCACTCCAGTGGGCCAGGTGAGGCTGAGGAGTCACTCTCAGGAAACCCAGTGCAGCCTTCCCTGTGGGTGGGAAATGCTTCCTAAGGTCCCGATGAACTCCGAGAAGCCATAAGTCCAAAGTCGACTAAGCAGAAAACTGATTCATGGCCAGGAACCCTGGGCTCCCAGCACAGTACTCAGCACCCTGTAGGAACCTCATCCTACTGCACACTAGGCCACCAGGTGTGCTTTTGCAAATGACACAACTTGATGGAGGAGCCTGAGAGGCAAGGTGATTTGCCCTAGGTTGCAGAGCTCATTTTCTGTTGCCCAGATTGAGCCCCATAAAATCACAAAGGAGGACTGGAGGTTTAGCTCAGTGGTGCCAATGCCCGCCCAGCAAGAGCAAGGTCCTGAGTTCAATCCTGGATTTGGCAAAAAAACCCCAAATCACAAGGGAGCTAAGTATTGTGCACACCTGTGATTCCATCAGGAGGAAGACTGAGACAGGAGATCCCAAACTGGAGGCCAGCCTGGGCTATGTAGTGAGTTCAGGGCCAGCCTGGACTGTCGCAGTGAGACTCTGAAACATAAACACACACATACACGGGTACATGGGGCCTTTCCTTAAGGGATCTCATGTCTAATTTTCTAAAACATCCATTCAGAGAGTTAATTCTAAGCATGCATTGATAGAGGCCGTGTGTGTGTGTGTGTGTGTGTGTGTGTGTGTGTGTGTGTGTGTGTGTGTTTATGACTGGGCTCCTGAGGCTGCACAGGCTGGGAGGTCGGGGGAGACCCCTAGGCTCCTGGTGACTTGAGTCTGTGCCAAACACTGGGCAGCAATATGTGAGTTGGGTCTCAGTCACATGATCCTCTTCAGGTTTGCGTCTTGTCTGTCATCCCTTCCCTAGAATCATGGGGGAAGAGTGTGCTCCTGTGGACTTTCACTTAGCTCAGCCTGGCTGAGGGTTGAGAAGCCCTGGCACTGTCCTGTGCAGGATGCCAAAGGAAGATGCAGGCTGCTTAGAGGAGACTGAAACAGGCTCAGCTGAGCCTTAAAGGATGAAAGGAGGCAGCTACACAGCAGGGGTAGGGTAGGTTGTCTGTTTCAGGTAACTTCTCTCTCAGAAACCACAGTAAGCCAAGGCAAGAGGCTGTCGTCTACTGAGCAGCTGTCAGCAGCCAGGGTCTTGCCCTGCAGGAGTCCATCTGTTAGAAACAGTAATGGTTCTGGACCTGTAGTGCTCAGCCCCCCAGCACCTGCATGTGGAGTCCCTTGCAGATGGGTGCACTGGAGGCTGCATGCACAGGTGGAGAGAAGTGACATGGTCCCATGGTCCACGGCACATAGAATATCAGGTCAGATGAAGAGAGGGCCTGGCTCTGCCCTCTCAGCCCTTGAGAACCCAGCTTAATATCCTGGCTCATCTGGGAGGTCCTGTGGCCAGAAAGGCCAAGGAGCCCCCTCCATATGGGCTCTTCCTGGGTGGCAGCTCCCACGCTGTGCAATCTTAGCCTTAAAGTTATTGAGGACTCCAGAGAACCTTTTGTTTTCACGGGGTTATATCTGTCCATGTTTATTGTGCTAAAAGTAGAACAGGACACTTTAAAATATTCATTTAAGAAAAATAAACCTTATGTATTAATGTAGTGTATATTTATAAGAAAAAACACATTTTCTAAAACAAAAACAAGTAAAAGTAAGCAGTATAGTTTGATGCTTTTGCGGGGGGGGGGCAGGGTTTCACTATGTAGTTCCGGTTGGCCTTGAACTCACTATGTAGCCTACGCTGGCTTTGAACTCAAAGTGATCCTCCTGCCTCAGCCTCCAGAGTTCTGGGATTATAGGTGTGCATCAGCCCACCTGGCTGTTTGATGCTTTGACAAGATGGCTAATACCTGATCAGATAGAAGCCAAGTAGATTCTCACATCAGCTTCCACAGTAGTCTGCCAGGGTCACAGGCGTTGCCTCTGGGAGTTGTGTGTGCAGTGAGATGAGCGTGAAGCAGACACTGACTTAGGGGAATAGTCTCACCTTGTGGGCCTGAGGGGCTGCTGGTCCCCACTGAGAACCACTGCCTAGAGAGCCAGGCAGAGCCCATCACCTCCGTCTTACACAGGACAGCTTACACGAGCGGTGACCTGTGCAGGCAGTCTCAGGTGAAAAGGACAAGGCTCACGTGGGAACCCTGGGCAGGGCAGAGCCTGGCTGAGGGGATAAGCAGGGCCTCCTTGCCCAGAGATTTTCTGCAATTGTCTCCTCACTTGGGCATGGGCCACCTGACCTAGACCGGCACTCAGCTCTAGGCTTACCTGGACTCCAGGGCCACTGGCACAGAGCGTGCTCCAGCCATGAAGACAGGTTTCCCTGATCAGGTGTTCTCTTGAGGCCCCAGGACATGGATGTAGAGCTGAGGTGAGGGGCCTGCCTAGAGACTAAAAGGCTCCTTTGACTTCCAGGAAAGGACCTCTGGTAACCCTGCCCCAGCCACCAGCACCCACCTGTCCTCCGCCCTCCTCACAGTGCAGACACAGGTTCAACCTGTGTGTCTTGTGGCCCCTGCTTCTCACTGAGCTATCTTCAGGCATCCCTGTTCATGTGGCCCCACCAGCAAGTCCCCCTCAGCTTCCTACCTGCTCCTGGCTCCCTCCCTCCCTCGTGACCCATCGGTGCAGGCATACTTGGCAGCTCCTTCACCGCACTTCCTTCCAAGGTTGAGGTCTCAGTACCTTCTGCTGCAGAGAAACCGATCTCCTGGATGGATAGGTGGATGGATGGGTGAGATTTGTTAGAGTAATTGGCTCATGTGACTGGAGGCTGAGAGGTCCCAGAGCAGGCTGTGTGCAAGCTAGAGACCCTGGGACACTGGCTGCATGGCTCAGTCCGAGTCTAAAGGCCTTGGAACCAGGGAAGCCAAAGACCTGAGACTGAGAAGCTGGGGTAGAGGAGCCAGCTCAGCATGTCCTGAGTCCCAAGACCAGAGCCTGGAGTTCTTATGTCCAAGGAGAAAATGTCCCGGCTCTAGCGATGGATAGAAGAAATTGCCTTTCCTTTGCTGTTCTTGTTATCTGGGCCTCCACACGGAGGGCAGATCTAACCCACTCAGCCTACCAGCCCCAATCCCAGTCTCTGGTAACACTCTCATAGACATACCCAGCAGTGGTACTTTCCTAGTTTCCTAGGTATTCCTCAATCCAGTCAAATTGACTTCTAAAATTAACCACACACCTACCTATTCTGGTCCACCTCATGGAAGAATTTTCACACCTCCCACACATGCTGTATTTGGGGTTTTTTTGTTTGTTTGTGATCAAACTCAGGACCTTGTGCTTTCAAGGCAGGTGGCAGAACCACTGAGCTAAATCCCCGGCCCACAGATGCTGTATTTGGGAAGGGTCTGTTTCCTGCCAAATGTTGGGAGGCAGAAGTAACCAGGACAGAGTCCCTTCCTTCAAGAGACTTAGCACACATTTGAAGAAACAAAATAGGACATAGCAGCAAGCCGAGGCCAAACAGGGACAAGCAGTGTTGTTCCCTGAGTGGGCAGTGTTTATCTCGGGGACAGCAGCTCCCCGCTTCTGAGGGTTCAGCCTCAGTGACTCCTCAGTGTAGGTGCTGGATAGAAAGGAGGAGACCCTGTGGGAGTCAGCCCAGGAGACACTTCAGGGGCCCGCCTCAAAGGGACCTTTTTAGTACCTTGCAGGGATCTCTTAGCTGTGCTTGCCCGGCCCACTTCCTCCTGCAGAGCTTGCTGATCTCCAGCCAGCCTCTGGACTGTTTGGTCAGACCCTGTGCTTCAGTGTCTGGGGTGTCACCTGACTGCCCACTCCCCAGGCCAGGGGGAGGGTTACCCAGCTGGCCATGCAGGTGGGCCACAGGCCCCGGAAGAGGATCAAGCAGGGACAGGGAGGGAAGGCCTAGTAGAAATTGCCATCATGGGGCAGGGTCATTCCCAGGTGACATCTGAGCAAACACATGACAGGGTGGCTGAGCCTGAGACCCTCTGGCCAAGGGAAGGGGTGAAAGAGTGGAGGATGAGCCAGGTGGGGGCCTCCAATGTCTTTGTGTGGACGGTTGGTGGAGGCTTGGCCTGGGGCCATGTGCAGAAGGAGGAGGAGGTGAGAAGGGGTCCCTGAGCAACGGGGAGCCTGCAAGGAACCAAGAGGGCCTGAGCCAGGGAAGATGGTGTGTGGGGAGGGAGGGGATGCTGGAGAGAGAGGGCCGGAAGAGGCCGGCTCCAGTGGGCAGGTGCCGTAGCCAGGTGGTGACACCAAGCGCTCTGTCCTCCCCTGCAGCTGGTGTACCCAAGTGACTTCCGGCTCACAGACAAGGAGGTAGGTCGTGGTGCTCTTGGGAGTGGGTGTCCCCAGGAGGGAGTGGCCCTCACTGGGCTCTGTGTTTCAGAAAAGCAGCATCTGCTACCTGTCATTTCCTGACTCCCACTCAGGTAGGTGACCCCACCCTTCCTGGGCTGGATGCTAGTTCTGGGGCTGGGGTGATGGGACCCAGGCCAGAGACATCAAGACCGCTCCAGGGATAAGTCATACCCACCTGCCCTTGGTCTGTGCAAACACCAGGCTACGGCGGGAATCACATGGAAAGGTGGCCTGGGCAAAGGTGCCGGCAGAATCTGCTCTCTTGCACCCTCCCCATTTGCCACCAGGAGCTGGGTTCGCTGCCCTACTCCTATTTCTGGTGGCCTGTGCCATGTCCAGTGCCGGTCTCCTGTCCCAGGCAGGCTGGGCCTATGTCCCCCCAGGGACGTTGAAGGTGTTTCTCTTGTGTACTGAGTTTATTGCAAGGCCGTTGCTGGGGTATGCAGGGTCAGGGTAGAAAGGCTTTAGGAAACACGGTCCCTTAGGCTGGGGTCCTCCCTGGAATGTTTGTGCCAGGAGGGGTCAGCCTTGCAGGCTCCTTGCCCCCTTGTGTCCACCCCAGCCAACAGCGGCAGTGGAGGCTCCTAGCCCTGACCTGCAGGGCGCTGCTGCCCCTCCTCAGGCTGCCTTGGGGACACTCAGTTCAGTTTCCGCATGCGTCAGTGCGGAGGGCACAGGAGCCCCTGGCATGCTGATGACCAGCCCTATAACAGCAAGGCCCCCATGACCCTGCAGGTGAGTGGTGGGTGCTCCCTCCCCTCCCGGGATGCCCTGGCAGTATGAGCAGCCCCTTCGGAGCTGCTGGGCCCCGTTTGGCAGGAGAGGTGCCAGCCAGGCCTGTTGGTGGGGTCGCTGACTGCTGCAAGCCCTGCCAGTCCTGCAGGCCCAAGCACCAGCCTGTACTGCCCTCTGGGGACTCACCAAGGTCCCCGAAGCCCTTCTTCACATCAGGGCTTTGTGAGGAAGCCCCGCCCCATGTCAGTGTCCCCTGCTGTGTAGGAGGAGGGGCGTTGCTCACCTTCTGAGCCAGGAAGCCCAGGTCTAACCCTGGAAGGTCTCCACCTTCCTGAGAACAGGCCCCAGAGGGTTGGGAAACCTGGTCCCGAGCCTTCTGCATCCCTACCGTCACCGCCCCCAGAAGTCCCTGCCCATTTCTTGACCTCGCCAGATGGCCTGAGTGGGCATGGCTGACACACACTCCTTCCAGAGGGAGCCAGCACACTACATTGGCTACGTGTACTTCCGGCAGGTGAAGGACAGCTCTGTGAAGAGGGGCTACTTCCAGAAGGTGAGCCCTTGCCACTTTGGCAGGCGGGGGGGCCTGGGGTGACTGGGAGTCTGAGCTCCAGGAGTGTCCACCCTTCTGCAGCCCAGCCAAGGCAGCAAGGCTAGGGAAGGACACCGCATGCCTCGGTGGCCCTTCTTCCCCAGGCCTGGACACCCCTGGCCCTCACTGTTTGCTGGTCTTGTCACATCTTCAGGATTAGGACAACTTCAGTCCTGAACCCAGGCACGTGAACCCTGGGGAGATGGACCCAGGAACCTCAGCTGCCTCACATTTCCCTCTGACAGTTGGGGTCCTGCCCCACCTTGCTGTATCCTGAGGGTCTTGGGGTCTGAGTATCCATATCCCGCTCTGGGCAGCTGGGTGCACTGCCCTGGACCAGCTCCAGCTACCCTGATGTCAAGGTCCCCACAGGCCCCTGAGTAGCTGGCCTGACACCTGGAGCTGGCTGCCCTCTGACGGGCCCTGCATCACTACAGTCCCTGGTTCTGCTGTCCCGCCTGCCCTTTGTCCGGCTGTTCCAGTCACTGCTGAGCCTGATGGCCCCAGAGTACTTTGACAAGCTGGCGCCCTGTCTGGAAGCTGGTGAGTGGGAGTCAGGTGTGACTGATATGTGCCCCACAGGCCTGGGCAAACAGCTTCTCCTCGGGGAGGGCTCCTGACTTGGACCACCTGTGTTCACAGTTTGTAATGAAATTGACCAGTGGCCAGCCCCTGTGCCTGGGGAGACCTTGAATCTACCTGTCATGGGCGTCATCATCCAGGTGAGGGCCTCCACCGAGTGAGTGCGCAGGGCTGTGGAGACACCCTGCTCCCCCTGGCAGCTGCTCCCCTCCACAGGTGTGCATCCCATCCAGAGTGGACAAGCTGGAACCCAGCCCACCAAAGCACGGTGACCAAGAGGTAGGGACGGATGGGGCTCTACCTCACCTCCCTGTGGGGAGACAAACCCAGCACAGCCCCGTGTCGGCCTCCGTCTTTAGCCCTGACCGCCTGCCCTCCACCTTCAGAACCTGCGACCAGCCCCCATGGTCCTCACCAGCATCCATGAACCGGACCTGTTCAGGTGAGTCCTGAGGGTGTGGCTTGCTTTTGTGAAAAGCTGCCCCGGGGAGGAACTGCCCGTCATGAGTGGTACTCGGGACATCCTGTGAGGGGAGATTGTGCAGAAGAGGAAGCCTGTGCCCAAGTGTGGGCACTATCAGCAGGAAGGTTCCAGAAGCAGTGCCCAGTGAGGCTGTCAGGGACATCTGCCACCCGAGGCCCCCCTCGACCTCTCCGAGTCAAGGGAACCTGGGCTTTGAGGTCAGCCTGCCCCTGCTGGGCCCAGAGGAGCAGAGCTGCAGGTTTGAGGGACAGCAGGGGCTGGGACGAGTCCCTCCCTGGGTTTTGGGGATGCTGCAAGACTGCTGGCCCCATACAGGCCAGGTCCAGGCTAAGTCCAGTCTGCATACCCCACCTCCAAAGCAGATGGAGCCCAGCTGGTCTTTCAGAGCCTAGGGTGGCCTGGCAACCTGAGTCCTGATCTGAGGTCTTCATACACCTTCCCCACCCTGTGTTTGCCTGAGCAGGGCCCTGTGTTCACCCAAGGGTGGGTCCTGCCAGACCTGTGCTTACTGCGCTAGAGGCCCCAGGCCCTACTTGACCCCAGCTGCCCACTGACAGGTGCTTCCGGCCCGTGCTGACACATGTGCAGACGTTGTGGGAGCTCATGCTTCTTGGGGAGCCCCTGGTAGTTCTGGCACCCTCACCAGATGTGTCCTCGGAGATGGTGCTGGCCCTGACCAGGTATGTGCCTCCATCCCTGGCCATCCTGGCACAGCTGGCACCCTGTCTCACCTGATCCCTGCTGCCCCACCCCTCAGCTGCCTGCAGCCCCTCAAGTTCTGCTGTGACTTCCGCCCCTACTTCACCATCCATGACAGTGAATTTAAGGAGCTTACCACAAGAACCCAGGCCCCGTAAGTGTATCCACCCTGCCCACCCCCAGCCCATGCTACCTGCCCAGCTTCTCTTTGCCTCTCCTTTCTCTCTCTCTCTCCTCTGTCTTTCTCTCTAGACCTAACGTGGTCCTGGGAGTCACAAACCCTTTCTTTATCAAAACACTCCAACACTGGCCCCATATCCTCCGAATTGGGGAGCCCAAGATATCAGGTGAGGGGGGCTGGGGAAGACTGGGTGGTGGGCCCTGAAGCTTCACCCAGCCTAGGATCTTTGGAAGTGTTTGAGCCCAATCTGAGCCGTACCTGGTCAGGGCCAACTCTGCAGCCATGACCAGAGTGTTGGGTGCTGAGCCTGACTGTGTCTTGCAGGAGACCTTCCTAAGCAGATCAAGTTGAAAAAGCCCTCGAGGCTGAAGACCCTTGACACCAAGCCAGGTCTGTGACCCCTCTGCTGTAGAGGGACCAGTCTTGTACTTGGCAGTCCAGTGGGGCAGCTAGGCCTCCCTAGACCTCTGTCCACTGAGAGGTGTCGGGGGCAAGGGGGACACCCTCCTCCTTAGCAGGTCTCTAGAACCCTGGGGTAGGGTGGGCTGAGATGCATAGGTGCTGCCCAGCAAGATCAGATGCCTTGCCAGATACCCTTTGGGGCTGCAGCAGAGTGGAAGGGAGGGAGGCTCGGAAGGACAGAAAGACAGCCACTGCCTTACCCTCCTGCCAGGCCTCTATACCGCCTACACAGCCCACCTCCACCGGGACAAGGCACTACTCAAACGACTGCTCAAGGTAGGAACTGTGGACTGAGGGCAGGATGCAGGGGCTTGCGTGAGGTGAAGCCACCGGGGGCCTGGGCTACTCTGGGCTCAGCTCCCTGCCTCCCTCTGGCAGGGTGTGCAGAAGCAGCGGCCATGGGATGTGCAGAGTGCTCTGCTGAAGCGGCACCTCCTGGAGCTCACGCAGAGCTTCATCATCCCCTTGGTGAGGCCCAGGCAGGAGGGGACAGCAGTGGGGGACCAAGGCCCCAGGCTCACTCTCCTCCCACCCCCAGGAACACTACATGGCCAGCCTCATGCCGCTGCAGAAGAGCATCACGCCCTGGAAGGTGGGGGTCTGGGTGTTCCCACCCCAGAGAAGGGAAGATCTGGTGCAGGTGTCCACTGTGTTCCTCCCGGGGCTGAGAACTGGGGAACCACAGGGAGGGAGTCTGACAAACCCCTGAATAGGCTGGACCTGGGTGCGGGGCTGTGGGCTGTGTTCCCCTGCACCTGCTCACCGGCCGCTACCGCTACCTCAGACTCCTCCCCAGATCCGTCCCTTCCACCAAGATGACTTCCTGCACAGCCTAGAGCATGCAGGGCCTCAGCTCACCTGCGTCCTCAAGGGCGACTGGCTGGGCCTCTATAGGTGGGTACATGGCGCAGGCTGCCCAGGCCTCCTTTGGCACACTGGGCCAGCCCCTCAGCTGCCACCACTTGCCACCCACAGGAGGTTTTTCAAGTCACCACACTTTGATGGCTGGTATCGCCAGCGACACAGAGAGATGGCTCAGAAGCTGGAAGCCCTGCACCTGGAAGCTATCTGTGAGGCGGTGAGAGAGGCCAGGGCCAGGCGGGAGGCTGGGGCTTAGGGGTCTGGGGGCCTGGGGCAGGGTGGGAGGGGCTTCTGTGACAGAGGACCTGCACTGTCCCTGCAGAATATTGAGACCTGGATGAAGGACAAGTCAGAGGTGGAGGTGGTGGACCTGGTGCTGAAACTCCGGGAGAAGCTGGTGAGCAGCTTCCCTGCTCTGCCCGGCCCAGGTGCTACCTCCTGGCAGGAGATGTCCTGCTTCTGACTGCCACTGCCTTTGCAGGTGCGGGCACAGGGCCACCAGCTCCCTGTGAAGGAGGCGACACTGCATCGGGCGCAGCTGTACATTGAGATGGTCATCGGCTCCCTGCCCAAGGACCTGCAGGCTGTCCTGTGCCCTCCCTAGGATGGGCCAAGGTGTGCCGTCCCCAGGCCTGGCCTGCCAAGCCTCCCCCTGTGTGGCCCTCCGCCCAGTGCCTGCTCCCAGCTTGGCCCCCTGCCCGGGCTGCATCCCCCTCCTTGTGCTGCCTTTGTCCCAGCAGTAAATGCGACATTTGGAAGCACGGCCTGGTCCCTGACTGTGGGGGATTATGTGCTAGCAGAGCTCCCCTCTCCACCCCCACCTGCCCTCCATGTCTTTAGGGGGTGAGCAGTGGCGCTGGAAGGACAAGAGCCCTGGCTGATTTGGGCACATCTACTGCCCACCCTCCTGTTGCCCATCTGCCCACACCCCTTCAGCCCAGCAGGCCTGCAGAACAGAGGGAGGCAGCTGGCAGGGCCACTTGCAACCTGCCCATCCTGCCCTGTGGAGACAGGAGGGACACTTTGCCCATGTCAGCCATTGTAGAGGGAGAGGCCACTCTGAATCCCCTGCCTGCCCTTGACTGTTCAGGAGAGAATAGGAGTGGTGTGGAGGCCCTGCTGGGACAACAGGCTCAGCCTGGCCCTTGGGATCCAAGCATGGTCCCGGCCTCTCTCCTGGAACTAACTCCACACATCCCATTCCCACCCTTAGGACCTGAGGGTTCTGGATTGGCCTGACTCTGCTGCCCAGCTCCACAATCCTGGTGCAAATGACCTTGGCAGGGGCCTGAAGTGCCACCTCTGGGTCCTACACTTAAGCCTGGGCCCAGCAAGGTAGTGCCGTCGCCTCTGGTAGTGCTGTGGCCACAGATGGTCATACTGGTGGGGCTGTGGGAGTTGTGCACTGAGGGGTAGACCAGAGCTGCAGCTGAACCGCAGATGAGTATTGCTGGGTAGGTCTCCTGACCATGCAGACCCTTGGGCTCTTTGTCTGAGAGACCAGGTTGTATAGATGCCTAGGAAGCTGCTGCTGGGCTGTGTTAGCCAGCTCTGGCCTGTGATGCCTGAAGGGGGCACCAGGGGAGGAACTTTGGCTAACTGTACATTAGTGAGGCAGGAGTAGATTGGACAACAGGGGCAGACCCCTGTTCATAGCGTCAGCACATTCTCAGAACTTGGTGCATGTTGACTCATCCACCCTGACCATGGCCCAGGACAGCCTGGCACAGAACCCATGGTGCCAATACAGAATGCATGGTGGCAGAGAGGGGAGGGAGGTGGACATGTCAGTCCAGTGCTGGTCCCTGGATGTGACTGCCATTACACAGCAGAGTAGAGGTGGGGGTTGTGGAGACCCAGAGTGAGGCAGGGTGGCACAGCACCCAGGGCAGCGCCAGTTATAGAGGCACCAGCCTCCCCATCGAGGACCTGGCCTCAGTGTGGCAATGTTGTAGGAATGCCGGCACCTTCCTGGGTGACAAGACAGGCATGGCGATAACGGAGGCCCTGCTGTCAGGGCCCCCGTCAGAACCATGGATTGGTGTGCCCTTCCTGAGATAGCAGTGCTAGCCCTGAGCCCCCGACCCCAAATCCAGGATCAGGATTGCGACCTCACCTTGAGGGACATACCCCCAGTGTCCCTGTGGCAGGTGCTTTCCATACCTGAGGGCCTCCACGCTTGGCCAGAGGCCTCAGCCACCATCACCCCAGGGACATCCAACCAGAGCCCCTGAGCCCCTAGATCCTGGCAGCCAGTGCTCCTTGAGACCACAGCAGGAAGGAGGTCAGGAGGACACCTTGGGACCCACCCAGGACACAGTCCAGGGTGAGGCACATAGGAGTGGGAATGCCATGGCCACTGGGAGAGCTGAGCCTGGGCCCCTCCTGGGCCCCTGGATCAGGTCGCCTGGAAGGTAGCTCAGCCTGTTTCAGACAGGGTCTTGGTGCCGTGCCCCCCCCCCTAGGCCAAGCGCACACTGTGGGGGAGGGGAAGGAAGGGCCAGATGACTCCAAAGAGGCAAGACCCTCATAGAGGCTCCCACGGCTCCTGCCTGGGTAGAAACTAGTGGTCGACAAGAGCGAGGGGCTGCTGTGGTCACTGAGGCCAGTGGGTGGCAGGGCTGCCCCAGTATGGGCAGGGAGAGACAACTACGCCAGTCTATTTCAGGGTGCCCTCAGAGCGACATCATGGCCTCCCCACATCTTTAGTATTAAAATGTCCTTTTGCGACACAATGCTTGTTTTTTAACTTTTTTTGATAAACAGCTGGCAGCCCTGTCAGACTGATAATTTGGGGTCCTCTGTGGTGGGGCTGGCAGAGCTGTAGCCTGGGCTAACGTGACGGTGGGAAGGAGGGGCTGGAACAAGCCTAGCTGCTTGGGGTGGGAGGCAGGCCGCTGGGGTCCTGGTGACGGCTTCAGTGGCCTTCAGAGGCCTGCGGGAGGCTTAAGCACTGGGGCAGCGCCCAGAAGCAGAGGTCTGGGTCACGGAGAAAGGGCCGGCCTGGGAGAGGCTCCAGGTGGAGGGTGAGGCCCAGAGGCTGTCCCAGGACTCCCACCCTGTCCTGCTTCGGAGGGGCCCAGAGCAGCACAGGGGTATGTCCACGTTTTTCAATTCCGGGGCCATGGGCGTGATGCGCAGGCAAGATCCTGAACCCCTGAACTCTAGGCGCTGAGGTCCCCAAGGGCGCAGCACGGTGGGGGGGGGGGGACGAGACGGGACACACAGAGAGTGAGGATGCATACTGAGGGCACTACCAAGCGTCCCCTTCCCTGGGGGCTCCCGGAAGAGCGGTGAGGCCTCGGTACCCCCACCTCAGAGATCCTAGTGCTGGGGGGCTCCCTTTCGGGTGGTGCCCAGACCCCGGGGGCTGGGGACAGAGGTGAGGCCGGAAGGTCGCTGCCAGGCGCAAAGTCCCGAGGTCGCAGCGAGCGCCAGTGGCTGCTGGGCGCTGGGGAGCGGGGAGCGGCAGAGCCGGCCCCGCCCTCCGCCTCCCCCCGCCCATCCCCCCCCCAGCTCCCCGCTTCCCTCCTCCCGGCGGGGGCGGGGCCGGCGGCTCCCGCGCTCCGGCCCCTCCTCGGCCACACAAAGGCCTGTCTCCATGGCAGCCGCGCGGCCCGGAGCGCAGCGCCGAGCGCGGCCCGGGCGCCATCGAGCCTTGGCGGCGGACGTGCAGGTACCGCGGGACCGGGGCCTTGGGAGCGGCGCGAGGCCCGGGCTGCGACGAGGTTACTGCGTCCGCACGTCTGGGTGGAGAGCGAGGCCTGGGGGACTGGAGGTCAGGGACCCTGGGGGCCGGGTGCAGGCGGGGCTCTGCCTGGTCTCGGGGCTCCCAGCCGCCCTCCCGCGGGGGCGTCGTCCGTGCTGGGCCAGCGCGCAGCCGCTGGCGCCGGGGCTTTCCTGGGGCCTCGCCGGCCGCGCAGTCCCAGTACCGGGTGTGGGGAACCGGGGCGCAGAGGATCTGCTCCTCGCCGGTAGACAGCCCATCTCCCGCAGGTGTAGTCGAGACTCCGCGTGTATTTGTGGGTGCCTGGGACCTGGTGAGTCTTAGCCTTGGGGCGATCGTGCTGCCCACCTGCTGGTCCTTCTCCTCCCTAGGCTTTGCTGAGCCCTCACAATGAGGCCCTTAGCCACTACTGTGGTCAAGCTTTTGGACCGATTTGAGGGGTCCTGTGTCCCGTTGAGGGGTCTCTGAGCTCAAGAGCCCTGGAGCTCTCTGCCACGTCACTGAACTCTTCTTCCCAGCCTCCTAGAAAGGGAAGGACGGGGTCTGTCTGTGGTCACCACGGTGGTGTGGAGGTCAAGGCTGAGGGTGAAGCCAGGCCCCAAAGCCGGGAAACTTCTGGGCTCCTTGGGCCCACGCCTGCCCTGGGAGCCCCTGTTAATGTCTAACTTCAGCCTCCATGCTGAGGGCTTTAAAACTAAGCTTCCTCCCACACACACACACCGTGAGCGGGCATCAGGGCTGCCCAGCGCTGGGGTGCTCAGCCAGCCCCCATGCCCAGATGCTGCCTTGGTCCTGGTCTGAGGCACAGCCCCTAGAAAGGTAGGGTCCGCGTAGGAGTGTTTGCTGTGATGAGCCAGCTACTAGTGTGTTGCACAGAAATTGCTAGAGAAGACGGAGAGCAAGCAGTGGGCTGGGCAGGTCCAAGACCCCCACCCTTGTCAAACCACCGTGAAGGAGGCCTGAGATCTGGCCAGGGGTTCCTTCCCCAGAAGCAGAGAAGTTACTGAGAAAAACAAGGGTTTGGAATGCAAGCCCCCCCTCCCCTGCGGGCTGCCTGCCAAGAAGGAATTACTTTGGATTATCCAGCCATGTCCAGCCACCCGAGAGGAGAGGGGTGGCCGAAGCCGTGGGAGAGGGATCCACTTCCGGGCCGTGGGTTGAGAGCCCCAGAAGGGAGGGACAGACAAGTCCAGGCAGCTCCACACCTCTCCTGCTGCTCAGACCGGTTGGCAGCAGAGGGGCCGGGAGATGTGTCACTGTTGGGTTGGGGAGGGCCCCAAGGCTCCCCGGTAGGCCATCCCTGGCCCTGGAGTCTCTGAGAGAGGCCATGGGGGCACGAGGCCCTCTGGACCGGCCCGGAGACCCCTTGTGGTCACCCTTGGATCCAGGATCAGGGACACCATGTGGGGCAGGTCACTCGCCCAGTCTCTGGTGTCTTTGGAGTTGAACTTCAGGCCCTCCTCTTGCTCTCTGATGGCTCCCTGACCAGCCACCCACTGAGGGACAGCCCAGGACTTGCCCAAGCGAACCTTAACCCCAGTGGGGAGATTGAAGCCAGAGAAAGTCCCTGGGAGGTGCCATCTGGAGTGCTGCTGGGGTTTGGTGGCTGCCCAGCTCCCTCTGAGGCCATGTGCCCAGCTGCCAGTGTGGATACTGCGCCTCGGGGACAGAGCCTCAGCTGAGACCAAGTGCAGGGAGCTCAGGGGCTTGGCCTCAGCCCAGGCCAGTGGAGTGGAAGAGATTGGATTGGAAGGCATTCGAGTAGGCTGTCAGCCCGGGGAGGGGTCCATATGGCACCCCCTTAACCCATTCTGGGAACATCACCACGTCTTGTCCCCTGCCTAGTACCCACATCTTGGGGGCTGGCACTATTGGTCCCTCTGCAACACTGGGCAGAGGCAGGGGGCACTGGTGGAAGGGGCATCTGGCACCCTCCTAGGCTGGGCGAGAACTCGGAGGGCTGCCCTCATGCCAGTGGGCAGTGCTCACTTATGTCGCTCCCCAGTTCCTCCTTCCTCATCAGGCTTCCTGCCTTGTCCTTGAGGGTGCAGGGCTTAAGCTTTTCTTCCTTCTGGGCTTCTTGTGCCCTGAGTCTGTCTTGGTGAGGGCCAGGGAGAGGGAGGTGGGCTGATCCCGGGAGGCCTGTGGGCAGCCTGTGGAAGGGCTGAGGCCACCCACCCCAGCCTGGATTCCCCTTCCAGGGAAGTGGATTTGGGTTTGTAGGTGACTGGATAGGGGAGGGGGCAGGCAGTCCCTCCCCAGGGGCAGTGGCTATTTATGTTAAGGGTGGGGCTGAGGGTGGGGCAGGGCTGGGTCTCTGACTAATTATAGACTGAGAAGGGTAAGTCTGTGCTCCTAATTGAGTGGGGGCACTGGGTTCTGGAGGGCCGGGGCAGCAAACCTTTGAGCTTTTCTCATCTTTCCAGATCAAGTGTGGTTGGTTCCTCTGTTCTCTTCCCCTCCTGGGTTCCTCTTCCCCTGCCACAGGCTGCTGCTTCCCACCCCATCCTCCTTGCCTGTTTGCCTGCCCTGGGCTCCCCTCAGCCTTGGTGCAGCACCCAGCCCTCCCAGCCCTTCCCTGTTCTCCCTGCCTAGCATTTGCAGGGCTGGGTTGGGCCCCTGTGCCCTTCCTGTGGGATATTCGTTACTTTGCTTTGTGTGACAGTGACTGGATTCTGGCCCCAGACAGAATCCAGAAAGCCAGGCATGGTGGAGCAGGCTGCTTTAGGGATCTCTACAGGTCTGTCTACCCCTCAGTGACAGTGTTCCTGTGCAGGGCCCAAGCTGGTCCAAATCTAGAACTGGGGAGGGTCGTTTCCTGTCCTTGTTGTCACACACACACACACACACACACACACACACACACACACACACTCAGAGCTCTGAGACTGGCCCACCTCTACCTCTTCCTAGGAGGCTGGTAGCCTTGCCTGAGCTGCCTGGGGGTCCCGTGGGCTGGGTGCTTAACTTGGACTGGAATCAATGTGGAGGTGGGGGCTGGGCCAGCCTTGGTGCCCACATCCCCTTTTCCTCAGCCTTCTGAGGACTCTGGGCTTCTGAAAACAGCATTTCCCCATTCTGGTACCAGCTGAGTCCTGGCACAGGACCCCTTGAGGCACAGGCACAGCTCCACCCCCACCCTGTGTGCAGCCTGGCAGCTCTGCACCCTAGCTTTGGACCCTTCCTGTCCAGGTGCAGGGATATCACCTGGGCGGAGGCTGCCTTCAGCAAGAGGAAGAGGAAAAACTCTGACCCTCGACTTTCAGGAGGCCACCTGTGTCAACACAGCACCCAGGGGCTTCTGTTCCCTCAGCCAGAATGACTCTGGCCACCTGACCCTGTGCAGGGCTGGGTCTCTTTCCAGGCAGCCTTCTCTGGTCTTCAGCCCTGGGCCAGTGTGCCACTTGTGTGGGACTGGTGGCTGTGTGGGACCTCTTGGACCCCCTGACCCCATGCTGGGTGCTGAAGGCTGAGGCAGATTCTGGGGGCCTTGCAGGCCATGGTGGTGGTAGGGGCTGTTCTGTGATTGGCACATGCCTACCTGAGACCTTGGAACCTAGCCAGTGCTGGGGTCTGAGGCCAGCCCGGCACAAGCGTGGCTCTGCTGTGGGGAGTCACGCTGTGGCACGAGGGTGGGGAATGGGGTAACTCGAACCTTGCATGGGACTAGGAGAGACGTTCAAGGACCAGTGGGCAGCAAGGGCCCTGTCATCCACCCCCACGCCCGTGTTTTCAGGGTTGGGGGCCTGCCACGGAGGAGAGTGAGGGCGAGGGACATGCTGAACCCAGCTCTACACCCTCTGCCTAGAACATGGCAGCCGCCAGAGACAGAGAAGAGGAATCCTGCTTGGGTCCACTGTCTGCCCCAGCCCACCCACCTGACCCTGTGCCATCCTTTCCAGCTCAGCTAGTGGAGAAGCTGTTTTGAGTTGAGCTGGGCAAGTTGAGGGGTAGGTCAGAGGGAGGGAGGGGCTCCATCCTGGCCTCTGATGTAGCCCAGATTAGGCGGTGGGACAGAGGGGCCTGCCCTCTGCACTCCACTTTGGCCTCGAGACTGATTTGAAGGACTGCAGTAAGGGACCTCAGGGGACCCAGGTGGCTGGGCCATGCTCCTGGGTGCAGACCCCTCTTCCTCCTCCTCCTCCTCCTCCTCCTCCTCCTCGGCCCAGATGCTCAGTGGCCCTGGCCAGGTCCTGGTTGTCCAAGCTCCCTGATGAACTGTGCAGGCAGCTTCCAGCTGAGCAGGAAGAAGGGGCTAGGCTCCATCGTGGGTTCATCATGGAGAGCCCAGCCACCTGCCTGCTCCCTTGCCTCTAGTCTGAGCTAGGCATTTCCTCATTGGAAAACTCAGCTCCTCTGTCCTCCAGATCTGCATAACACCCACTAGGGTAGCGCTGTGTGCCCCCAGGCTCCTGGCTCAGCTTGGACAGGAGGAACGGGGCATCCCATTCCCCCTCTAGCCCAGCCTACCCACCTTTGCCCCTCGCCCCTGGCCCTGCCTTCCTCTTCACCCCTCTGGGCAACCTGAGATGACCTAGCACTGACTCACCTGCCCACAGTGCCTCAGTCTAAGGATCTTCTTCAGGTTTGGTGTCCTGAGGACGGATTCTGGGACAAGCCTGCTGCTGGCGGGGCTCCTTGTCCTAGTTACAGACATGTGTGCCTGCACATGTGTGGTCATGTGAGCGGTGGCTGGCACCCAGGCCTGGCAAGGTGCCCTGAGTTAATTGTAGGGTTCCGCTGGAGGGGGGAGGCGGGGCTGGGGTGACCGCCGAGGCGCTGACAGGCTGACGAGGAGATTACAGGCCTTGATGGCTCCTCACTGGCTGGGGCCAAGGCTTGTCCACCCCCATGCCCACCCCACCGCCCTCTGCTCACCAAATCCTGGAAGGGGGACTCTGGGTGGGTTGGGTCTGGGCCAGCTGCAGTCTCCATAGGACTCAGCTGCCCCTTGACAGCATCCAGCCAGCAGTGGGGAGAGCCCGGGAAGGGAGACAAACATCACAGCCAGCTCAGGGCTGGGAAGACGCAGGGCCTCTAGACCCTGACAGGAGTCCTCTGTGGCCAGCAGCTTCTATCCTGATTGTGTTTAGCCCACTGTTCCCTGGCAGTGGCAGCAGGACCCATTTGTGCCCTTCCTCATCTGGCCAAGTTTAAGGGTCCTCCACGGGTGTGGCAAGTCAATGAAGGGTGATAGACTGCAGAGCGTTGATTCTGGAGCTCTGCTGTGTGGGTCGAGAAAACAGAGGGTGGCTGAAGGGGCTCAGCCATATCCAGGCACCTTGGAAGGGGTGATCAGTGGGAGAGGTGGATCTGCAAGCCTGGTGTGTTCCAGGAGAGAGTCTCAGATGAGGAGCCCCACCTTCTGTTCCCAGGCCTGGAGGATCTGTGCTCTGGGCGTGCAGGGTGGGCTCTGCCCTGGGGTTGAGGGCCACACAGTTACTGGGGCACCCACACATACAGGGGCTTCCATTGGCACAGAGGGAGGGGGCAGGGCAGGTAACCTTGGGCTCTGCCAGGTGAGCTGTGAGCACCTGAAGACCAGGGATAGATGAAGAGACCCTGGGTATTGGTGGCCTCAGCTCTTAAAAGAGAGGTGGTCTATGGCCTGGGATTTAGCTCAGTGGTTCCGCCGCCTGCCTTGCAAGGACCCGAGTTCGATCCCCGGTACCAAAAAAAAAAAAGAGGGAGAGAGAGGTGGTCTGAAAGTCTGTAGGGGACATCAGATGGTAGGCGAGCTGGCCTGGGGGACATTGGGGGGCCAGGGTGACTTTTCATGCTAGACCCCTGCCTAGACTTTTTGGGGGGAGGTTGATGCAGGGGTCCACTGCAGGAGCCAGGTCTGATGGGCAAAGGGCAGCTACACATACTCTACCTGGTAGGAACCTTGGCCTAGTCCTAAGGGAGCTCTCAATGCTGCTGCTGACGCAAGACCCAGGCTATGCCTCTGTGAGTCCCTGAGCCACACCCCTGCTCCCAGGTCGGGTTGCACCGGAAGAGCTTGGTCCTGGCCTGGGGAGTCTGGTGGGTGTTGCCACAGCTGAGACCTGGGATCCCAGGGCTTCTGGAGGCCTGGGGCGGAGTTGTGCTTGGTTGGCTGGTGGCTGGGATCACCCTGGTGGGGCGGAGCTGTCCCCTGCCCCCTCCCGCCTCCTCAGCCCTGCAACCTCGGTAATGGCGGGTTGTGTGCTTGCTGTGCCTGGCACCAGGTGAGCGTCCCCAGGGAAGGCTCCCTTGTGCACGTGACTGGCCGCTGTTGTCATTGTTACCCTTGGTCAGGCTCCCACCTGCCCGTTGTCTGGTGAGCTGGTGCCAGGAGCCAGGGTCCATGTGTTTCCTCCCTCCAAGAGTGGCCCCGTGGTGCTCTGGGGTGGCCCGGTACACGGCTGGTCGGTCTCTGGGGGTGTGTGGAGGGGATTGTCTGCCGCTGGGTCTGCCTGGGAAGGGATGGGGCTGGGCCCTCAACCAGGTCTGATCTCTGGCCTCCTTTGGGCCCAGCCTACCTGGCCCTGTCTGTCCAGGACCACTGCACCCTGCTGAATGGCGCCGGTGACTAGGGTCTGTGCAAACGCTGCGACCCCTCCCTCACTCTTGTTTTGAAAACAGCGAAGGCTCAGATTTGCCTGCGCCCTGGCTGTTTTGTTTCTCCTGATTTGTTTAACGCTCCGGCTAATTGCAGATTTGCATGTTCGTCGCAGGCCGAGGCCCCGCCTCCTGGCCGCCAGCTGCGGTGGGGGAGGGGAGGACTGTGTCTTGGTGGCCCCAGTCCCATGGCCACTTGGACCCCGCTGCTGCAGGCTACCTTAGGGCGGTGGCACCCACCCTCCCCAGCAAGCTCTCCGCCCAAGCCCCCAGTCATGAAGTTACACAGCGCTACCCCATCGGTTAGGGAGGAGGAGGGCAGTACCTGTGCCCACTGGGCCTAACCAAGGCAAGAATCCTCTTCTTTCTCCATCTGCTGTGCCTGGACCCCCACCTGGCCCCTCCCTGGTTCCCTTTCTGCCCACAGCCCGCTGGCTGGGTGGGTAATCCTGACTGCTCTGCTCGGGTTTGATTTGAGCACTAAGAAATCGCCCCGTCTGTATTTGCTTGAAGATGCAGGGAAAGACCCCCGGTTCTACCCTAGAGCCTCCCAGGAGGTGCCCTCTGGATCCAGTGCTGGCCCATGGGGTCTATCTGGATAGGGACCCTCTTCCTCATCTGCTTCTTGTCCCTCTCACTGGGAGTTCAGGCCGGGAGAAGACACTCCTTGTCAGGTTGGAAGTCTGGTAGCTGGCGTGGGGCCCACGTGCTGTCAACCCTCTGGGCCATGTCCCTGTCCAGACCTTGTCCTCAGAGGGCGCCCAGTGACCATCACAGCGGAGAAGTGGTTTTTCCACGGAACTGGTTAGGGATGGTACCTGGGGTTCTGAAGAGTGGGTAGAGGTTTTTCAGCTTCCCTTTACTAGGTGTTCATTACCCCTAAGCCGCATGTGGAGAAACTGAGGTCCAAAGCTGCTTGGTAATAGCCAAGGCCAGGCATGATCCGGCTAGAAAGTGGTAAGGCTGGGTTTGAACCCAACAATGTGGCTGCCGAGGCTGGCCTGGGTGAGCAATGCTGTCCTGAGGCCGCAGCCACCTCCTGCCAGTCTCATGGGGGGGGGGTAGGGAGGCCAGGGGGCGGAGCCTGGTAATGGGGAAGGAGGGAGTTCAAAGGGCCAACTGGAAAGGGCAGGAGAGGTCCTAGTTTTGTTAGAGAGGAACAAGCCCTGGCCTTTCCCCCACAAGGACAGCAGAAGGGGCCAGGGGCCAGGGATGGGACAGCAGGTGGCCAGCCGCACTTGCCTTCAGGAGAGTGTGGGTGGTGGCCCTGCTTGGTCTGCGGACTACTCTCTTGGCGGGAGTGTGGGCTCAGGGTGAGGCTCTTCCCTCACAGCTGTGAAGGGCTTGAGTCTGTGTGCACCAGGTTCTAAGTGACCTCTGCCGGCAGCAGCCCGGAGGCCAGGCGGGTCCCTGCATTCTCATGGGGCTGCTTCTCCACAGGCTCGATGCTGCCCTGTGGTTTGGCTGCTGTGTTTTAGAGGAGCAGCCCAAGAACTTCTTTTACAAAGGCTGTCTTGAGTGTTAGAGCCAAAGGACACCCTATCCTTTGTGCTGCAGCCCCTTAACCAGGTTAACTCTTCTCTGCTCACTGAGGAGCTGAGGAGACTGCAAAGCAGTGTGATGCCCACCCCCTGCCCAGCTGGCCCCTACTGGTCTCCTTGGACTCAGTGTGGGTGCAGCCTGGGTCCTACAGTATGGAATGTCGGGGAGTGTGCGCAAGGCCTGGCTGGGTTCCCCGTGCCACAGCCTCCCTCACAGCTCTGTGGGTTAACATGCAGTTTTCCGGATGTCTTCTGGGGTGACACTAGGGATTGCCAGTTTCTCTTTGCAGTCGCCATGCTGCTCCCTGAGAACCACCCCTGGTCTGTGAGGCCCTGTGGACAGAAGTGGATGGGTCCCAGAGTAAGGATACAACCAGAGTGAGAGGATACAAGCTGCATTGCTGAGTGCTACAGTGTATCACTCTCGGCCTTTTCTTGAATGAATTCATTTAGGCCTTGCAAGCCCCTGGGAGTAGCATTCCTGGTTCCATTTCACAGTTGGGGAAATGAGGCACAGAAAAGTGAAGTGATCAGGCAAGGTCGCACAGCTAGCAAGTAGGATCGGTGGTCATGGGTATGCATGTGTTTAGAAAGCAATCATTGCAGACAGTGTGATACATAGACCTAGTTTAAGACAGCAAACCAAACCGATAATAGATTTATAAGCTGTCTGTGAGCAGAGGAGAGAGGAGTGTGAAAGACCCCTGTTCTGGAAAGGCCAAGTGAATGTGCCTGCCTTAGAGCCATGCCGGAGGCCTGGAGGTATCTGGAGGCAGGTGGGGGTCCCTTGGGAGCCCGGGACCAGGTGGAGGCCAGTAGCCTTCAGGTGTGACACAGTCTCTTTGCCTCCTAGAAAACCTCGATGCACGCCCGGAGCAGAGAGTGAACTGGATGCTGGAATCTCGGTGAGTAGCATGGGGGGCTGCAAGCTGCTGTTGTGATGTGCTTGAGGCTCTTTCTGGGTCCCTCGGCCTGAATGGATGGACAGATGGGGGTTGCTGAACTCCTGTGTCCTGATCTGTGAGGCCAGGTCTGTGCAGATGGGCTGGGTGCTGGCACTGGGTTCTGCAACACTGGAGCTGGGAATGTTGGGTGGAGGCAGGGGCAGGGCACCATCCACATGCTGGCCGCTGGCAGAAGGCTAGGTTTTTGTTTTTGGTTTTTTGGTACTGGGGATCAAACTCGGCAAGTGGCAGAATCACTGAGCTAAATCCCTGGCTCTTGGTTTGTGTGGCTTCTTGGAAATGAACCTCCAGACTCTGGTCAGGAAGAGGGCAGCTGGGCCCCAAGGAAATCCCCACTGGCCCATCATCAGCAGGGGTCCCTGCCGAGTTCAAAACAGGAAGCCCTTCTACCGCCTCCATTCCAGGAACACTGGGCAGGAAGCTTAGCTGGCTGTGCCTGGCGCCTCTCACACCGCCAGCCAGCCTGGCTGCTGGGCTCTTAGCCACCAGATGGGTGCCCTTTTGCTCCCTGGCCCGGCCTGGAAGTCACCTGTGACCTTGTTTGTCCATGAAGCAGAAAGGCGCTGCCTCCCGTGGAGGTGACCCTGTCCTTCCTGCCACCCCTGAAGGCTTGGGATTCGGGCCTCGCTCTGCCCACCTTGGGGGTGCTGAGGAAGACCCTGCCTGTGTCTGTCACTGCGAGGATCCACTTGTTTTCCCGACCTCCTGCCTCCTACGTAGGTGGTTTTTGTTGAACACCTGACATTAGTCAGAGGGGAGGGAGCCACCTTTGTCATCCGTCCCTGGTCCTGTAGGTCATATCTCCTGGGTGTGAGCTGGCAGCCAGGAAAGCAGGTAGCTGGGAGCACACTGGGCTCTGCTTTTGTGCAGAGAGTGCCTAAGGGGACCCCACTTAGCTCTAGGTTCAAGTCCCAGCCTCATGGTGTTGGGGACACACTGGAAGAGTGGGTGTGGAGGAGGCTTGGGCCGCCTGCTCTTGCCTTGCGGAGGAGGAGCTGCTCTCTTCCCCCGCCCCATCCCACCCCCGCCAGCTGGAACATTCCTTTCATTCCGAGGCTGTCCCGCAGAGCTGGAGCCAAGCTGGAGCCAGGCGCTTGGGTGAGCGGCGTGCCTAGCCGGGAGGGCTGGCCTGGGGTACACCGGCTGAGGGACTTGGGATGGCTGAGGGCAGGACGTGCCGCCAAGAGAGGCACTGGCTCTGAGCAGAGACGGGAAACACCTCCGTCTGCCCGACCTCCCCCTGCACAGGCAGCAGAGTTGGAGAGGATGACTCTTAGGCCTCCGAGGGCTGGTGGAGTCTTCCTGTCTCTGATGGAAGGCAGTATCTTCTAGCCTGGTCGCTGTATCTCAGGTTAGGGCTGGGGGCACCTGCCCCTTCTGGCACTGCCCATCCTCCCTGCTGCCTCCTCTGAGCTGTCAGGGACTCCAGGTCCTGTCCGGCACTGGCTCTGGATCTCCTCTGGCTGGGCAGGCGCTGAGCCCTGTCTACCTGACTGCAGAAGCAGGACTGCCTGGCAGAGGTGGCCAGCCAAGCCCACACTCTCCTGCGGAGGCCAAGGTGGGCAGGGTTTTTGATGGCTGCTTGCTTGTTCCTTGGTTACATTTCCCAAGAGGGTTAAAGAGGCTGATGGCGGTCAGAACAGAGGTGCAGGGTGGACCTGGAGAGGGCACCATGGGCCTAAGCATAGGCTTGGAGGGAGACTCCGATAGGAGATGCAGGTGCATGAGAAAAAGCCAGCCAGGTGGAGCAAGCTCAGCACCTGCCTTAGCCAAGAGCAAAGCGGTCTCCCTTCTGTTTTCTGGAGGAGATGGGTAGAGCTGGGGGTAACAGAGAGGGGAATATGTTGGTCACAGACAGGTTGGTACCCCAGCCTGACCCGTGCCATTCAGGCAGCCTTAAGCAAGTCTCTTCTCCGTGTGCCTCAGTTTCTTCATCTGAGAAATGGGCCAATAATAGTGACGCCTTCCCAGGACTGCTGTGTTTTAAAAGCAGAAAGTCTGTGACAAGCACTCCATTCAGACTCCAGCCTGCACCATATCCCACAGTGGCAACTGGTGCACTAGGTCACCAGTCATCTGCCTATAGGTACGCACTGCAGCCCCTGTCACTGGGATATGTGACATGGAAGTTGTTTCTGATGTCTGAGTCTGATGGCTTTATTTTTTCATTGCTGCAGTATCGAGGATTGAACTGAGGGCTTTCGCAGTGAACTACATCCCCAGGCCTTTTTCACCTTCTTATGTTGAGACAGGGTCTCACTGAGTCACTGAGTTGCCCAGGCCGGGCTGGAACTTGTGATCCTCCTGCCTCAGCCTCCCGAGTGCTGGGATTCCACGTGTATTCCACCACACCCAGCTATGATGGTTTCTTTTTCTAAGAACTTTCAGTAGATAACAAAACAGTGATCATTTTCCTAGGGAATGAGAGTGTGGAAGGAGGTGGTTTCAGGTGGCCCTCCAGGAAGCACCAGCCCTCGGGAGGCATAGGGTAGGCCTGGCTGGGGAGCCTGCCCTGGGGCCTGGCCCCACCGTGGGTAGGGCAGACCGGACATGGGGCCCCCAGGCACTCAGGCACAGGCATACTTAGAAAATTACAACAGGTCCAGGATCTGGGTGCCCTGAGCACCAGGAGAGGGCTCCTGTGGAACAGCCCTGCCGCCGCCACTCATGCCGAGTTTGCCCAAGATGCCAGCACTCCTGAGCTGAGGCACTTGCTCGTGGGGCTTCCCTTCCTCCTCCAGGGGACCCCCAAGCCAGGCTCCGCAGCACTAACTCCCCTCCCACCCTCATCCAGGCACAGGTGGAACCTGTCCTAGCCCTCCCTCCAGTCTCCCCACTCCAGTCTCGGGGTCCCTCTCTGAGCCCTGGTGGATTTGGGACTGCTTATCTCTCCTTGAAAGCCCCCAAAGGCCCTGCCTCTCCTGCCCCACACCTGAGGCTGTGCCCTGGGTGGGAAGGATGGGCCAGGGAGGAGGAGTGGTGGGTTCCTGCCTTCCTGCCTACTCTGCTGCTTTACCCAGGGTAGGGGGACCTGGAGGAGGGCAGGAGGTGGGGCAGGGCCGGTTCCGGGTCTGTGGTGGGCCAAGCTGCGCACTGGGCTCTGTCGTGCTTCCTGAAGCAGCCCTAGTCTCGGGCCTACCTCGGGCTCTACCAATAGGTGTGTGCTAGACCTGCTCACTGGCTGTGGTCCCTCTGCCAGCCTGGCCTATGTGGCGCCAGGCTTGCCCCTGACCTGTAGTTTCTCTGGAGCTCCAGGAGCAGGTATGAATCCCTTCCAGGCTTCCTGGAGGTATTTTCCAGCACCTCAGGGCTGGCCTGCAGCTGCCTTGGGGCCAGCGCCTCACCCTCCAGGGGAGGACCCTGACCTGGCCAGTCACCAAGGCTCGGTCCCAGCCCTAGGTCAGACTGCAGGCTCAACTTGTTGAGAAGGGTTGGAAAATCCTTTGAGATCTCTAGCGGGGCGGGTGGGTGTAAAGGCAAGAGAGGGACTGGGCCCTGGGTCCCTCTGCTTGTTGGGACCTGCCGTGCACCTGGCTTCTGATCAGTCAGGGCAGGGCTTGGGTAGGAGGGGTCTGGGAGGCCTTCACAGCGGGCCTGGGCTCCCCTGATGCGTTCTCTCCCCACAGGGTGCTCGGGGCCATGGTGCTGCAGCTCTGGGCCTTGGCCTTCCTGGGCCTGCTGGGCTTCGGGATGAGCCTCCGGCCCCGCAGGCTGGACGTGTTCAGCAGTGAGATGGAGCTGAATCACCTAGTGGTGGACGAGGCCTCCGGTGTGGTGTACGTGGGAGCTGTGAACACACTGTACCAGCTGAGTGCCGACCTGCGCCTCCAGCAGCGGGCCGTCACGGGCCCCGCACTGGACAACAAGAAATGCACGCCACCCATTGAGCCCAGCCAGTGCCACGAGGCAGTGTACACCGACAATGTCAACCAGCTGCTGCTGCTTGACCCCCCTGGGAAGCGCCTGGTAGAGTGTGGGAGCCTCTTCAAGGGCATCTGTGCCCTGCGGGCCCTGAGCAACATCTCTGTGCTCCTCTTCTATGAGGATGGCAGCGGTGAGAAGTCCTTCGTGGCCAGCAACGACGAAAGCGTGGCCACAGTGGGCCTGGTCAGCTCCACCCACCAGGAGGGAGAGCGCGTGCTGTTTGTGGGCAAGGGCAACGGGCCTCATGACAACGGGATCATCGTGAGCACCCGCCTGCTGGACCGGGCCGAGGGCAGGGAGGCCTTCGAGGCCTACTCTGACCATACCACCTTCAAGGCTGGCTATCTGTCCACCAGCACGCAGCAATTCGTGGCGGCCTTTGAGGATGGCCCCTACCTCTTCTTCATCTTCAACCAGCAGGACAAGCACCCAGCCCAGAACCGCACCCTGCTGGCACGCATGTGCAAAGATGACCCGTCCTACTACTCCTACGTGGAGATGGACCTGCAGTGCCGGGGGCCCAGCGACCACGGTGACCCCGAGGGCTCTCCTTTCGGTGCCTGCCTGGCAGCCTCTGTGGCCTCACCAGGTGCCAGTAGGGCGCTCTATGCTGTGTTCAGCAGGGACAGCCGGAGTGGCAGGGGACCCGGGGCTGGTCTCTGCCTGTTCCCACTGGATGAGGTCCATAACAAGATGGAGTCCACCCGTAGTGCCTGCTACACAGGCACCCGGGACACAGGGCGTGACATCTTCTACAAGCCCTTCCATGGTGATATCCAGTGTGGCGGCCACTTGCCGGTATGTCTCCTCCCCATCTGTGCCTGGGCATGCGTGCGTGCTGGCTGTGACTTGGTCATCCCAGGGCGCGTGTGTACATGCAGGTGCAGCACCAGGCCCGGCTGGGCACTGGCTCGTGTGACAGGAAACAGTGGATGGAGTGCTCACTGCGTGGGCCTTTGGTCTTGGGGTTGTGTGTGGGGACTGTGTGTGCCTGAGAGCAGGGACCTCAGGGGAAGGGGGTCATTGCCCACTGCCAACATTCTGGTCTGCAGGGTGCCAGTGAGAACTTTCCCTGTGGCTCGGAGCACCTGCCTTACCCGCTAGGCAGCCGTGATGGCCTGAAAGCCACTGCTGTACTGCAGCGAGGAGGCCTGAATCTGACAGCTGTGACAGTCACTGCTGAGGATGAGCATACCGTGGCTTTCCTGGGCACCTCCGACGGCCGGATCCTCAAGGTGAGGCCCCACACCCGGCAGGGAGGCTCCTGACACTGCCCGCGTGCCTGGCCCTGCCCTCCACACCTGTCTTCACACTGCAGGTGTACCTCGCCCCCGATGGCACCTCCACAGAGTACAGCTCCATCCTTGTGGAGCTCAACAGGAGAATCAAGCAGGACCTGGTGCTGTCTGGAAACCTGTCTAGCCTCTACTCCATGACCCAGGACAAGGTCAGCCTGGACATGGGCCGGGGGACCCCAAATGACTGGCCTGGGGTTGTGGACAAGGGGCAGGCAGCCAGCGCGACCAACCCTGTCTCTTGACCCTTTCTGTTTCTGTCCAGTGTCTCTGCTGCATCCTCCCCTCTGGTCCTGTCCCACCTTGTTCTGGTGGAAGGGCCTGGCTCAGTGTCTGTGGTGTGGCCTTGAGTTTGGCCCCTGAGACACAGCTCCGACCCCGAACCTGCAGGGGTTTGGTATAGGCACCCCATAGAGGGAGGGGTGCAGAGGCCTGGGCTGGATGGCGTTGCCTGCGTGCTTGCTCACAGCCCCGATGTCCCAGGTGTTCCGGCTCCCAGTGCAGGAATGTCTCAGCTACTCAACCTGTGCTCAGTGCCGGGACTCCCAGGACCCCTACTGTGGCTGGTGTGTCGTTGAGGGACGGTGAGCACCTTGGCCTTGTCACCCAGGGGACACAGCCCTGTCCTGGGGAGACCGAGATCCCACCTGGGGGCCAAGGGGTGCCAGGGCTAAGGCTGACCCCTTCTGCACAGGTGTACCAGGAGGACTGAGTGTCCGCGGGCTGAGGAGACTGGCCACTGGCTGTGGAGCCGGAACAAGACCTGCGTGGAGATCACAGACACCCAGCCTCAGAACATGAGCCGGCGGGCTCAGGGAGATGTGCGTGGCTGGGCTGAGCTAGCGTGGGGTGCAGGGCAGAGGCAGGGCCGAGAGGGCATCCCCGTCACTGCTGTTGGGCAGGGGCCCCCTGGCCCGTCGCCCTGCCAGCCTGCCCTGGGACCACTGTAGAATGGGCAGGAAGAGCACAGCACTTTGGGGTAGAGCTGGGATCCTTCTCCGCAAGGCTGGGCAGAGGGTGCTGGGGCCCGAGGGCTCCTGGTGCCAGCCGCTGATGCCTCCTGCAGGTGTGGCTGACTGTCAGCCCCCTCCCGGCCCTGACCAGTGACGACAAATTGCTGTGCCTCTTCGGTGAGTCACCAGCACACATCGCCCGACTGGACGGGAACGCCGTGATCTGCATCTCCCCAAACAGCATCCCCAGCACGCCGTCAGGCCAGGGTGAGGCCCTAGCCCACAGCACACGGGGGGCTTCTGCCACTCCCGTGGCTGCCAGCCTCTCGGGCCCCATGTGTGGGCTAGTCCTGGGGTGCACATGGCTCTGAGAGGCCCAGCCCAAACCCCATGGGTGGGGGACATCCTGGGTGGTGTGGGCGCCTCTGGGCTTAGTGCCCACCACTTAGCAAGAGGGCTTCCTGAGTACCGCCGTCTGATGCCTGCTTGGCTATCGGTTCTGTGCAGTGCCCGGGGTTGGGGCCCTCCTCTCCCATCCCTTACCCTGCACTCCTGCCTGAGATGGCTGGGCTGTCCCCAGAGGCCAACCTGAATGTGGGTCAGGGCGGGTGCCATACCCCTGTCCCCAGAGTGACACAGGCAGGCAGGGACCTGATGGGGCCTCCTGCCCAGACTCCGAGGAGCCGCTCCTCTCCCTGTGGTGCAGACAGAGGTGCAAGAGCAGCCAGGCCCCTGGGGAAAAGGCGAGCCTGGTCCTGGGAGCTGGCACCGGAGTAGGGCATCCCGCTCCTGCCCTCCTGAACCCCATTCTGCTCAGCCTCCTCTGGGCAGCCTGGAGTTGGCGCCCCCAGGCCCCGCCTGTCCCCTGGCCGTCCTCCCTCGGCCTCCTTTCCCGCCTCTGACGCCACCCCGCTGCATCCACAGACCACGTGGCGGTGAGCGTCCAACTCCTCTTTGAGCGTGGCAGTGTCTTCCTCACCTCCCACCAGTACCCCTTCTATGACTGCCAGAAGGCCATGAGCCTGGTGGAGAACCTGCCGTGAGTCTCCCGGGCACTGGCCCCCCTGCCCCCGTGCTCCTTGGGCCCCTCTCGCCCCTCATACCCCTCCCCCCCCAGGTGCATCTCTTGTGCCAGCAACCGCTGGACCTGCCAGTGGGACCTCCTGTACCACGAGTGCCGGGAGGCCTCGCGGAACCCCGAGGGCAGCATCATCCGTGCCCACATGGTGAGGCCCGGACCTTGGGCAGAGGGGCCGGGGCTGCTCAGCCACAGCCTGGCAGCACCTAGCCTACCTTGCTCCCCGCAGGAGGACAGCTGTCCCCAGTTCCTGAGCCCCACGCCGCTGGTCATCCCCATGAACCATGAGACAGGTGTGACCTTCAAGGGCAAGAACCTGGACACAGTGAAGGTCGGTGCAGTGACGGTTGTTGGAACAGAGGGGGTGGGAGGCCCCGGGTCCACACACAGGTGCACGCTGCTGAGAGCTTAGCAGCCAGGTGCTGGGAGAGGCGCAGGTGCGGGGCAGGTGGTGGAGGTGCTCTGGGGATGCCCGTATGGGGACATGCTGAGGCTGCTGCAGACAAAGCTGAGACCCGAGTGGCTCTGAGGGCCCAGCTGGGCACCAGCTCCGGGGGCACACAGGAGGGGGGCACAGTGAGGCTCTGGAGGCCATGGGGCACCTGGGCTGGCCTGTCCGAGTGACCTGGCTGGGCCATCCGCAGGGCTCCTCCCTGTACGTGGGCAGCGACCTGCTCAAGTTCGAAGTGCCAGTGACCATGCAAGAGCCGGGGACCTTCTTCTTTCGGACCCCCAAGGTAGGGCTCCGGGCAGGCGCTGTAGGCCTGGACCCCAGCGCCATGGGGTAGGGGGAGTCATGACCTTGAGGATCTAGGGGAGAGCCTATGGCGGAGCTGGGGCCCAGGGCAGCTTTGTGGGTCTCGCTGCCACCAGAGGATCCAGTCCCCCCACCATGTGGCACACCCAGCTCATTTGCGTCTGTGGGATGTATCTGATGCTCCCCCGCGCTGGCCACCCATTGGCCCTTGCTGACCCTGGGCAGTGAGGGGACCATGTGGCTGACGTGGGCATGTGATGTCCACCCCGACTCCACACCCCTTTGGGTAGGGGAAGGATATGCAGTGTGTCCCTGTGTTTCGTCCCCCAGCTGTCGCATGATGCCAATGAAACGTTGCCTCTGCATCTGTATGTCAAGTCGTACGGCAAGAATATCGACAGCAGGCTCCAAGGTGGCATGGGATGGGCTGGACACGGGGATGCCGTGGGGGCGGGGCCAGGACAGCGCTGGGCACTGCTGACCACGCACTCTTTTCTGCAGTGACCCTCTACAACTGCTCCTTTGGCCGCAGTGACTGTTCCCTGTGCCTGGCCGCTGACCCTAACTACAGGTGTGTGTGGTGCCCTGGACACAGCAGGTGTGTGTATGAGACTCTGTGCAGCAATGCCACCTCTGAATGCCCAGCACCTGTCATCACCAGGGTGAGCCCCTCACTTAGCCCCTGCCCGTCTACGTATCCCCACCCTGCCCAAGCCACCGGGTCACTGGGAGCTACTGGTTTCAGGTCCAGCCAGAGACTGGCCCACTAGGCGGGGGCATCCACGTCACCATCCTCGGATCCAATTTGGGCATCAGAGCGAACGATGTCAAGAGGATCACTGTGGCCGGCCAGAACTGCTCCTTTGAACCGAAACAGTACTCTGTGTCCACCCGGTGAGGAGGCCATCCTGGCCCAGTGACTGGGCGGGGTGATGGAGGGATGTGGCATGGCGTGGGGCACCCATTCACCCACCCGTGGGTGCCGTCCCCTCCAGCATTGTGTGTGTGATCGAGGCTGCACAGGAGCCCTTCACGGGGGGCGTTGAGGTAGAAGTCAACGGGAAGCTTGGCTACTCGCCACCCAGCGTGCAGTTCACCTACCAGGTAAGTGACTGGCCCAGGCCTGGCTGGATTCCAGGCTGGAGGGCACATGTGGGTGTGGCCTGCTCTGGCTTCTGGGCAGTCAGGGGTGTGGACTCAGGCAGTCTGCCCGCCACCTTCATACGGGGATGCTACCCAGTCACGGGCTGAGCCAGGGTTGTCTGTTGCTGACCCGGGCACACCTGTCACCCTCAGCAGCCCCAGCCTCTCCTCGTGGAGCCAAACCAGGGACCCCAGGCAGGTGGCACCACACTGACCATCAGCGGCACCCACCTGGACACAGGGTCCAAGGAGGATGTGCGGGTGACCCTCAACGATGTCCCTTGTGAAGTGTAGGTGTCACCCCGCCTGCCTAGTCTGGCCCTGGGGGTGGGGACACTCCCACCACAGCCCTGAGCCTGCGTGCTCTGTCAGGCTGAGGTTACTGACCGGCACTCTGCAGGACCGAGTTCGGGGAGCAGCTGCAGTGCGTCACAGGCCCCCAGCCGACACTGGGCGAGGTGGCTCTAGACATCTCCTATGGGGGCTCCCGGGTGCCCAGCCCTGGCATCTCCTTCACCTACCGAGAGAACCCAGTGCTTCGGGCCTTCGAGCCACTGCGGAGCTTTGTCAGGTGCGCCCCCATGTTCCCCACTCCAGAGTGATCAGCACCTCTGGCACCCTCTGCTGACCCTGCTGAGAGCACGGTGGCTGGACTGCAGGGGAAACCATCCTGAAACCCTCTGTACCCAGATGGGCTTCCACGAGGAGCCAGATGGACAGGCTGGGTCAGGGTGCCCTCCAGACCCCGAGTGCCCTGTGCCTTGCCTGTGACACAACCATGCCTAATGAGCATGGCACCCACTCTGCTTCTCCCTTGCCTTTGGATAGTGATGGGAGCTGGCGGGGCAGGGTGTCTGCCCCAAGTTGGCTGGGCACTTCCCTGGCCCAGCTGAGCGCAACACTAACCCAAGGTACCACCCCCTTCCCAGTGGTGGCCGGAGCATCAATGTCACTGGCCAAGGCTTCAGTCTCATCCAGAAGTTCTCCATGGTGGTCATTGCTGAGCCCCTGCAGTCCTGGCGGCGGCGGCGGGAGGCTGGACCCCTGCAGGCCACAACGGTCAGTCGGTGTGGGCCGGAGGCTTGGGTGCATTGTGGTCCTAAAGACAAAGCTGGAGGGCCGTCGGTGCTGTGCAGACCGACAGCCTTGATCTGTCCTGCAGGTTATAGGCACTGAGTATGTGTTCCACAATGATAGCAAAGTTGTGTTCCTGTCCCCGGCCGTCCCTGAAGAGCCTGAGGCCTACAACCTCACGGCACTGATACAGATGGATGGGCACCGTGCCCTGCTCAGGACTGAGACTGGCACCTTCGAGTATGTGGCGGACCCCACCTTTGAGAACTTCACGGGCGGTGTGAAGAAGCAAGTCAACAAGCTCATCCACGCGCAGGTTGGGAAGGCTGTGGATGGCCACAGCTGGGGACGCTGGGCTCTGGGGGCCCCTCCCAGTCATCTGACCAGTCTGCCACCCGTCCCCCAGGGCACCAACCTGAACAAGGCCATGACGCTGCAGGAGGCAGAGGCCTTTGTGGGTGCCGAGCGCTGCATCATGAAGACGCTTACGGAGACCGACCTGTACTGCGAGCCCCCTGAGGTGCAGCCGCCGCCCAAGCGGCGGCAGAAGCGGGACACAACACACAACCTGCCTGAGTTCATTGTGCGTGGGGCCAGAGGCAGGGGCACGAGCCAGGGTCAGTCCTACCGTACCGCCCACACTGAGCTCTCTCCTCTGCAGGTGAAGTTCGGTTCCAGAGAGTGGGTGCTGGGCCGTGTGGAGTATGACACGCGTGTCAGTGACGTGCCGCTCAGCCTCATCCTGCCGCTGGTCATCGTGCCCATGGTGGCTGTCATAGTGGTGTCTGTCTACTGCTACTGGTGAGCCACATCCAGCAGCCGCAACAGCAGTCCGCCTTCCTGCCTCGCTCGGCCTCACCGCCCACCCGTGCCCACCTGCTCCGAGAGCCTCCGGACCTGGGCCTCCTGGTGTCGACCCTGGAGGACTTAGGAACCTCTCCTTGCCCCACAGGAGGAAGAGCCAGCAGGCTGAGCGCGAGTACGAGAAAATCAAGTCCCAGCTGGAGGGCTTGGAGGAGAGCGTGCGTGACCGCTGCAAGAAGGAGTTCACAGGTGCGTACCCGGGGTGGGGCTGCCAGCTGCCCTCGGCACTCACGGGTGCCACTCCGGGCGGGGCTCCTCACCCTGGCCTCCCACCCCTAGACCTGATGATCGAGATGGAGGACCAGACGAACGACGTCCACGAGGCAGGCATCCCCACACTGGACTACAAGACCTACACTGACCGTGTCTTCTTCCTGCCCTCCAAGGACGGCGACAAGGATGTCATGATCACCGGCAAGCTGGACATCCCCGAGTCTCGGCGGCCTGTGGTGGAACAGGCACTCTACCAGTTCTCTAACCTGCTCAACAGTAAATCCTTCCTCATCAATGTGAGTGGGGCAGCAGGGTGGGCAGGAGGGGGATCCACGAGGCCGGTGAAGGGTCGGAGCTGGAGCAAGCTGTCACCAACCGGCTGCCCTCGCAGTTCATCCACACCCTGGAGAACCAGCGGGAGTTCTCGGCCCGTGCCAAAGTCTACTTTGCGTCGCTGCTGACAGTGGCACTGCATGGGAAGCTGGAGTACTACACAGACATCATGCGGACGCTCTTCCTAGAACTCATGGAGCAATACGTGGTGGCCAAGAACCCTAAGCTGATGCTGCGCAGGTGTGTGGGGCACAGGGTGGGGAGGTGCAGAGCCCCTCGCTGCCCCTTGGTCCCTGCTGAGCCATCCTTGTGAGCATCCTGATGAGGACCCAGGGCTGGCATGTGGATGGGTACCTGGAAGGGCTGATGGGCCTTGGTCTCTCTGCCCCCAGGTCTGAGACGGTGGTGGAGAGAATGCTCTCCAACTGGATGTCCATCTGTCTGTACCAGTACCTCAAGGTGGGCTCCCTGGGGTGAGGGCAGAGGAAGTGCTGTCCCTGCACATACACACCTCACCGTGTGGTGCCTCGAGGTGGGGCTGGCCTCACTGGACAGTCCCCCCACACACACACCACCATCCTTCATTGCTCCAGGACAGTGCTGGTGAGCCACTGTACAAGCTCTTTAAGGCCATCAAACACCAGGTGGAAAAGGGGCCGGTAGATGCTGTGCAGAAGAAGGCCAAGTACACCCTCAACGACACGGGGCTGCTGGGGGATGACGTGGAGTATGCACCTCTGGTGAGTCCCAGGCTGGTGGCTATGCCAAAGGGTGGGCTCCACCTGATGTCAGATGGGACAACCCAGCTTGGGTCAGGGAGAGCATTCAGGAACAGCAGCATCAAGACCAGAGGTGAGTGCCAGGCGTGGTGGCACACTCCTGTTAGCCTAGCCCTGGAGGCTGAGGCCAGGAAGATTTCGACTGGAAATGTGGCTCAATGCTAGAGCACTTGCCTACCTGTGCAAGGCCCTGCGCTCAGCTGACTGTGTCAGGTGGCCCCAATCCCTACACTCCAATTGGGAGGGCACAGGTCGATGGGTCCAGACTCTCGGAGAGGGGACTGTTAAATGTCCTGACTGAAAGCCAGGTTCTTTCCCAGAGCCCCAGCCTGCTGCAGGGTATGCACCATGGTAACTGTGTACACAGAGCTGTTCCCCACCCTGCTGAGCTTGGGAAAAACAAAGCTGGGCCATTCTGGGTACCAAACTGGGGCAGAGCTGGGTGGAGCTGACGGTGAGAGCGAGGGTCACTCCCAGCAGCCCTTGACCCTCTGTTTTCTGGCAGACGGTGAGCGTGATCGTGCAGGATGAAGGACTTGATGCCATCCCAGTCAAGGTCCTCAACTGTGACACCATCTCTCAGGTCAAGGAGAAGATCATTGACCAGGTGTACCGCACACAGCCCTGCTCCTGCTGGCCCAAGCCAGACAGTGTGGTCCTTGGTGCGTGAGCCAAGCCTGCCTGGACATGGCCGTGTGTGGGAAGGGGCAGAAATGGGGATCAAGGGGGAGCCCAGGTGGACAGCCTGTGTCTCAGGGTCCCAGGAGCTGGTTGTATCCTCCACAGAATGGCGTCCTGGGTCCACGGCTCAGATCCTGTCTGACCTGGACCTGACCTCGCAGCGAGATGGCCGGTGGAAGCGCATCAACACCCTGATGCATTATAATGTGAGTGACGGGTGCCAATGGGCAAGGGCCCCACACGGTGGGTTCAGGCCTGGCCTCATGGCTGTGTCCCCAGGTCCGGGACGGAGCCACCCTCATCCTGTCCAAGGTGGGCGTCTCCCAGCAGCCGGAGGACAGCCAGCAGGACCTGCCAGGGGAACGTGAGTCCCTGCCTCCTGCCCCCAAACTCAGGGAGACCTTGTTCCCTCTCTGCTGCCACCTGCTGGGGTGCTTCTGGGCCAGCGTGGGACCGCGGCCCTAGGAGCCGGGCTCCAGTCCTCCCCTGCCCTCGGTCATTGGCCCTGGCAGGTCTCTCAGGTCCCCCACCCACAGGCCACGCCCTGCTGGAGGAGGAGAATCGTGTGTGGCACTTGGTACGGCCTGCTGATGAGGTGGAGGAGGGCAAGTCCAAGCGGGGCAGTGTGAAGGAGAAGGAGCGGACCAAGGCCATCACCGAGATCTACCTGACGAGGCTGCTGTCGGTCAAGGTGGGCATGCAGGCCGGAGGCAAGAGCACACGCATGACCGGGGAGCCATCCCACAGGGGTCACGCCGAGCCTCTCCGCACAGGGCACGCTGCAGCAGTTCGTGGACAACTTCTTCCAGAGTGTGCTGGCACCCGGGCATGCAGTGCCACCCGCCGTCAAGTACTTCTTCGACTTTCTGGATGAGCAGGCTGAGCGGCAGGACCTCCGGGATGAGGACACCATCCACATCTGGAAAACCAACAGGTGAGGTGCCAGGCCTGGTGCGCAGTGCCTGCCCGCCCTGGCCGTCACGGCCCCTCGCCTCTCACCCCTGGCCCCCACAGCCTGCCGCTCCGCTTCTGGGTGAACATCCTCAAGAACCCGCACTTCATCTTCGACGTGCACGTGCACGAGGTGGTGGACGCCTCGCTGTCCGTCATCGCGCAGACCTTCATGGACGCCTGCACACGCACGGAGCACAAGCTGAGCCGCGTGAGTGGGGTCAGGGCTGTGGCAGGGCCAGCATGGGTGGAGGGATAGGACAGGACCGGGTAGGAGCGCGCGGCTCTCGGGACAGGGAAGGCGTTTTCTTGACGAGAGCTGTGGGGATCTGGATGGGGCCATGACACCCGCCTCGGGGGCCCCGTGTGACTGGGCTCTGTCCCCCACAGGACTCTCCCAGCAACAAGCTGCTGTATGCCAAGGAGATCTCCACCTACAAGAAGATGGTGGAGGAGTGAGTTCCACTACCCTCTGCCAGATCTGGCCACCCACTGTCAACCCTGGCAGTCAGGAAGAGGCTTGGTGGTGTCTTGGGTTCCCAGGGGGGCCCCAGGCCCGGCTGGAGCTTCCTTTAGCCCCCTTTCCCTGTTCCCCTCCTCGTAGTTACTACAAGGGGATCCGTCAGATGGTGCAGGTCAGTGACCAGGATATGAACACACACCTGGCCGAGATCTCCCGGGTGAGCAGAGCCTGGCCCGGCTGGGTGCCGAACTGTACCTGGGAGGGGGCGTGGCCCAGGCGGGTGAGGAAGTGAGTGCCTGTGTGACACGAAGCAGCTCGGAGCCCTGCCCCCACTCTGCGCGTGGCCCTGGCTGTGCCACCAGTGTGCAGCCACCGTGCTGCTGCCTGCTGCTCCTCCCTCCATGCTGGTGACACTGTTGCCCCCCCCCTCCAGGCCCACACAGACTCCCTGAACACTCTCGTGGCACTGCACCAGCTCTACCAGTACACGCAGAAGTACTATGATGAGGTGGGTCTGGGACACCAGCGGGCACACGGGCAGCCCCTCCCTGGGTCTGCGGTCTCACCGGTATCCCCTTCAGATCATCAATGCCTTGGAGGAGGACCCTGCCGCCCAGAAGATGCAGCTGGCCTTCCGCCTGCAGCAGATCGCGGCTGCACTGGAGAACAAGGTCACTGACCTCTGACTTCGGGGCACCTGTGCTGCCTCGGGGCACAGGTGTGTGAGGCCTGTGCCTAGTGGGGGGCGGTCCCCGAGGATATGGCAACCTGCTGTGGCTGAGCCTGCTCTCTCCCGCCAGAGGGGCCCCAGGCGTGGGGTGCAGCAGGCCCGCCTCCTGCTGCAGACGGTAGCAACTTCCTCCTGAGCAATACAGCCCGGGCTCCAGCACCAGCTCTCCTGTGGCACCAGCGTCGCTGTGCTTGTCTCCGGAGCTATTCCCAAACGTGCCTTACAAAGCCACACCAGGCTGCCACAGGTCATGAGGAGGCCTTGGCCTGCCCTGCCCGTGCAACCAGCAGCCTCCTTGGATGCCCCAGGCTTGGCTTCTGAGGGCAGCCCCCAGGACAAGTTACCGGACTGCGTATCTGCCTGTCTGCCAGATAGAAGGAGGAGAAAAAGCGGTACGATGCCTTCTGACCTCACCTGGCCTCCCCGAGGGGCACAAGGGCTGCCGGGCCCCACCTCTAAGGTCAAGCTGGACGTCAGACGTCGGGGCCCAAGTGGCCAAGAGGACCCAGAAGACTAGGAGTCCTGGTCTCAGCCTGTCAGACAGGCTGTCCTGGAGGCCCCCCGGGCCAGCTCCACCAGGACCACCTCACCCTTTTTTGTAAATCTTGTTAATTGTAAATCCAATACATCTGTTTTTTTCACTCTGTTGGTTGCCTGGGTTCGTCCTGGGGCTGTCCACGTGTCCTACTCACCTGCCCTAATCCCTGGCTCTCTGCAGCTCACAGCCTCCCTGCTTGGGCACCACTGGCTCTAGGGTGGCCCCTGTGTGGGAGACCAGAGAGCTGCCTGGCTGGGCACGGGGACTGAGTCAGCTCTGGTGCCGTGCGGCGGCTGTCCACCTCCCCTCCTCTTGGGATGGGCTGTTGGGACTGTGTGGATGGAGCCAGTAGGAGATGACTCTGTCCTGACCTGTGCTCTCAGATTCTGCTAATGGGGGTGAGAGGCAGCACCTCCCAGTGTGTGGTCAGTAAGCCCCTACCTTCTACAGAGCCTGTCAGACACCAGGGGCAGCTCTGAAACAGGCCCCCGTCAAGGGCCACGAGATCAGCTTCCTCTCAGGCTGTGCCAGGTGGCTCAAGGGTAAGCAGGATCGAAGGTCTGTGGCCTGAGCTCAAGCAGCACCTGGGGCTCCCGGCCAGGGGTGGTGGATGCAGGTGGGGTCCAGGGTGATTTCAGATGTCACAGGCAGCTGCGTCCAGCCTCACTCCCCCCAACCCCAACACACACACAAATATCCCAGGGATCATGCTGAGCACTGGTAACCCTAGCAGCACACCGGATACTGGGTCTGCCCTTGAGGTCCCCACCTGAGCAGCAAATGGCCCGGGCCTCCACATAGCTCCCTGTGGCTGGATGGGAACTGCTTCATCCTCAAACCCTCCCTGCTTGTGTCCCCTCCACGGAGCATGTCTTTGTGGCTGGGAGTCTTGATGGAACAGCCACTGTGGACCATGCACCAGTGTGCATCAGGTGGTCCCAGGGAAGCCGTATCGACCAGGGCCTCTGTTCCCCAAGGCAGGGTACGAGGCCAGTGGCTGACAAGGGCCCCTGAGCAACACTGCTGTGATGGCCTCATGCTGGGGTCCCCTCTCCTCAGGGCCTGGTTGGCCTGAAAATTGGGACAAGGTGCTAAGTCCAGGCAGAGGTGAGGAGGGAATGGTCCCCAGGACTCTGCAGGCCTACCCTCCAGACTGGACCCCCACAGAACACCTCTGTCCCTTCCCGTGGATGTTAGTGAGACCCCACACAGGCTCGGAAATTGGGGCTGGTGGTTTTCACCCTCTCCTACCCACTCTGGAGGACAGGCAGGCATGTGAAGCGTCCAGGCCAGGTGTGAGTGGCTGAAGGCCAGAAGGCCAAGGGTGACCCTTCCTTGCAATGTTCCTCTTCCCACTTTCCTCCCAGTGTATTAGAAAGAGGTGTCAACAAGGAGCTGTGGGTAACCTTGATGTCCTTTCTAGAAGCATCCCTCACCTTAGCTGGGTGTGGTGGCTCACACTTGCGATCACAGCACTTGGGAGACAGGTAGGAGAGGCATCACAAGTTTTGAGTCCAGCCTGGCTACATAATGAGTTCAAGGCTGGCCTGGATTACTTAATGAGATGCTGTCTCAAAAATAAATAAAAGCACCCCCTAAATCAGCTTGACACCCCAGATCTGTCTTCCAGGAAGTCCGTCTGACCACAAGCACAGGGCAACCAGAAGGGCTGAGAGGGAGCCGGGGACCACAGAAGGGCCCTGTACAGGGTGTGCGGGGTGGGTATGGAGAAGGGATGTGGTGAAATGAGCACAAAAGAGGACGGAGATGGCCCCTGGGGAGGAGGTGCTTGTACCACAGCCTCCCACACCTGCCCTCTGTCCTTGCCACCTGTATCAGGCCGCCCACTTTGCCAGCTCAGCCCCCTCTTCCCTAGCTGTGCCACTGGGCCACCTTCCTGTTCTGTGGCAGGCTGTTGGGGTTAGGACCTCTAGCACTCACCACCTCCTGAGCTCCAGCAGACATCCCCTGGCCCCCAGTGTTAAACCCATTCCATCCTCAGAGGGTGCAGGTTCACCTTGCTGAAGCATGAGAGAGGATCCCCAAGGCCAGGCTGCTGAGCTGGGCTGGGCCCATGCAGCCTGCAGAAGCCTCCACAGTGGTCAGCCCTGACCACCAGGACTCGCAGTGGTTAGAGAGGCATGGAGGGGCTCCCTTGGGTGGGCAGGCATCTCCCCATTGATTCATCCCACAGCACTGGGGAGATCCAGGGTGTAGCCTGGAAGTCTGGACTGGTAGCCACTAGAAATACACCAGCCCTGGTCCTGCCCCCCTCCTCAGACAAAGGCTGCTCCCTCCCCTGAGGCCTGGCTGAGGTTCCCACTGGACTTCACTACCTCTGCCTCTGGGCCTTCCGCCCAGGGAAAGCACTCAGGCAGAAGCTCTCAGGAAGGGCTGGGCAGGGCAGTGGGGCTGGGGCCACACTCAGGCTCTGCCTAGACCCCAGGGCCAACTCTGGTTCCTGGAGGGAACTGAGGCCTAGGTTGCCTTGGGGCTTGGTCAAGGTCACAGGAAAGAGACCAGAGAGGCCAGGACCTGGAATGGCTTCTTCTGCCATCTGTGTGTGCCTTGAGGTCCAGAATCCTGGCACATGGGCACGTAGGCCCAGAACTGTGTTGACTTGTTTTAATTTGGTTGCCAATTTTTAATTTAATTTTTATTTTATTATTAGTTTTGCCATGCTGGGAATCAAACACAAAGCCTCACCCATGCTAGGCAAGAACTGCTAAGCTACACTTTAGTCCTAATTTTTAATTTAATAATCAAATTTATGGGATTTAGCTCAGTGGTTCCACCGTCTGCCTTGCAAGCACAAGGATCCGAGTTCGATCCCCGGTACCAAAAATAACCATCAAATTTATGCTGGGCAAGATGGTACATACCAGTAACACCAGCTATTCTAGAGGCTGAGACACGGGGATTGAAAATTCCAGACCAATATGGGCAACCTAGTTAGACACTTTCTCAAAATCAAAAAAAGAGGGGGTTAGCTAGGACTGTAGCTTGGTGCAAGAGCTATTCTGTGGCATGTGTGAGCTCCTGGGTTCAATCCCCCATACCACAAAATAGAATGAGCAGGGTGTGATGGTGCACCCCTGTCACCCCAGCATTCTGGGAGGCTGAGCCAGGAGGATTGAAATTTGAGTCCAGACTGGGCAATTTAATCACTGTCTCAAAACTAACAGCTGGGTGTGGTGGCACACACCTGTAATCCCAGGATTTGGGAGGCCAGGCAGGAGTATCACTGCGAGTTCGAAGCCAGCCTGGGCTACAAAGTGAGTTCAAGACCAGCCTGAACTACATAGTGAGACCCTGTCTCAAACAAACTTACATAAATAAATAATAAACAACGAGGTAGGGATAGGGATGTAGCTCAGTGGGAAGGCCCTGGGTTCAATCCTCAGTACCAGGATAAAAAAATGCACTAAAATAAATCCGATTTCACATGAAACTCAGACTGTTTTAAAGAAGATCAGACAACTTAGAGCCTGATTTCCCACTTTTCTGGAAGGGGCCACCCGGCCACACACACACTCCTCTCCAGGTCGTAGCCAGGAGCCACGGATAAGCAGGAAGCGGCCCTCTGCCCCCATCCGGGGACCGAGCCCCAGCGCACCCCAGGACCAGGAAAGACCAGGTGGGCTTCCGGGGGTGTGTGTGACAGCGACACTTGGGGGGACTACCCGGTGCGGCGCCACTCCCCGAGGCCCTGGCATCGCCGCTGTCCCTGGTCCTGACGCCGGGAGACCTAGTGGGACCCGCACCCCTCGCGGCGGCTGTCCGTGCCGCGCTACCGTTCGTCCGAGGTGTCCGGCTCCGAGGACTCACGCGGAGCCTGAGAGCGGAGGGGCGGAGCCGCGCGTCGGCCTCCGGGAGCCCCCGAGAGGCCGGGAACTCCGCCCGCCCCGCTCCCGCCCCTCGCCCCGCCCCGCTCCCGCCCTCCCGCTTGCTGCGAGGCGAGGCGGGGCTCGGCCATGTCGGCCCCGCGCGCCGGCTTCTACCGGCAGGAACTGAACAAGACGGTGTGGGAAGTGCCGCAGCGGCTGCAAGGCCTGTGCCCCGTGGGCTCGGGCGCCTACGGCTCGGTCTGGTAGGGTCAGACGGGGTCCCGCGTGGGAAGGGGTCCGCCGTGGCAAGGGGTGGCGGCGCGGGGAGGGAGCCTCGCGTGGGGCGGGGTCCAGGAGTGGCGAGGGGTCCCCCACAGAGAGGGGTCCCGCGAGCGGAAGGGTCCGCCCGGCCTCCACCCCGGCCTGTGCGCCACGCGAATGAATGGGAGGAAGGTGCTCGCGGGAAACTTTCCTTCCCGCGAGGCCCCGAGGTCCCCTCACTGGGGGAGAACCTGGGGCGCACAATGGGGCCCGGCCCTGGGCAGCCACTCTTGGTTCTCTCACACCAGGGCCAGATCGTACCGGGGCCTACTGGTGCCCCAATCCGGGCAAGTGCTATTGTTTGGAAGCGCCCAGCAGAGGTAGTCGGGACCCCTCCCCTGGGATGGCTTCCCGCGGATCCCGCCCCCGTCCCACTTTTCTGGCCCCCTCAGATTCCACACCCCGGTTAGGCCTGAGCAGAGAAACACCTGCCTTTCCCCCTGCAATCCTTAGGGGGCGTCTACACACCATCCCAATTTTGCCCCAGCCAAAGGCGCTCCCAGAAAGGGGCTGGGTCTGGAGGGGCCATAGGATCTTCAGGTGGCACTCAGACTGGGGCTAGGCCTCTGCCACTGCACTTAGGCTGGAGAGCTGGTGCAGAGTCTCAGTTTGCAGCTGTGTTGTTGACAGGAAGGTTGTTCAAGGATGTGGCTGTTGAGATGGGAACCCCAGCATTGCGGGGGTTCTTAGGAGGCCAGTGGCAGGTGGCTGCTGTTAGAGACAGCCATGGTGGGGGCAGAGAGGCAAAGGCATCAGGGGTGTCTGAGGAGTGGGCTCCCTTAGACCCCTGGAGGCAGAGCTGGTGGGGCTTGCCTGCCACCAGAACCTCAAGCAGGCCAGGGCAGCTGTCCGTCTCTAAGACCACGAGAGCAGGAAGCCACAGGAGCAATGTGACAGTGGCCAGCGAGGACTCACCTCTGGGTTCACCATCTGGGAGTCCCTGGGAGGTCAGATTCCCCAGCAAGGCCCAGGTCTCTCTCTGCACCCCTGGCACTGTTTGCTGCAGTCCACTGCTGAGGTGTGGGGGCTAACTCCCCGTCACTTGACAACAGACTCAGTGGGGGCAAAAGGACCCCCTGCCCCACATCAGCAGGCAGGTCCTCATCCCCCACCCCACCAGTGACTTGGACCCTACTCGCTCACTGCCATGGCTGACTTCCCTCCACCACCCTCCAGGCCCCAGCTCAGAAGACAAGCAGGAGAGACAGAAGGGACATGGATCAGCCTGGGTACAGGCTGTGCAGAAGCACGGACACCACTCCTCCATCACCCCTTTCACAGCTGTGTCTTGATCCTGAGTGCAGTGGGACTGAAGGAGGGTGGGGGATCTTGTCTCATTTGCCTTTGAGGAGGATGGCATTTAGGATGGATAGGAAGCCCACAGACAAGGGGGGCACAGCCCTGGGGAGTGGGGCCAGAGGCCCCCTCAGCTAGATAGTTCCTGCTGTCTAGTAGGAAAACTACAAATGAGGGTGCAACTAAACACCTACAAGCTGGATGTGGTGGCGCATGCCTGTATTCCCAGCTACTCTGGAGGCTGAGGCGGGGGATCCCCGTAGCCAACCTGGGCAGCATAGTGAGTCCCCGGCTCAAAAACACCAAACCAAACCAAAAACATCACCTCTGGCCGGTCTTCTCTGTATTTTGAAAATGCGGAACCATTGGGCCTAGGGGCTTTGAAAGTGCTCTAGAACTCCTCGGTGAGCCTTCCAGGTCCAGGGGGTGCACGGGCTGGGCGGGTCAGTCGCTGTGTTACACGACCGGCCTCACTGTGAGTGGGGCTCATAGAACAGGAGAAGACGGGGGAGCGTGTGGAGGGGTGTTGGTGGAGCAGACAAGGAGCTGTGGGCAGGCGGAATGCCCCTGAGGCTCGGTCTGCTCCCACGCCCATGCTGCCTGGCTCGCCTTGCAGTTCAGCCTACGACGCACAGCTGCGCCAGAAGGTGGCGGTGAAGAAGCTGTCGCGTCCCTTCCAGTCGCTGATCCACGCGCGTAGGACTTACCGCGAGCTGCGGCTGCTCAAGCACTTGAAGCACGAGAACGTGAGACCACGGCCCGCGGGGTGGAGCTATGAGAGGGTTGGTGGGGTGCTTCGGAGATGGACCAATGGGAAGTGGGCCGGTGAAGGGCATGCCCGAGGAGACCAATGAATGGGTGAGCCGCAGGGCGGAGCCAGGGGTGGGTAGCGCGGTGGGGCGGAGCCAAAGGAGACTTCCTAGATCTGGCCCACAGTGGGGCGGTGCCTAGGGCTCGACTCCCGCGGGCCTCCCACCTGTGCAGGTCATTGGGCTCCTGGATGTCTTCACGCCTGCCACGTGCATCGAGGACTTCAGTGAAGTGTGAGCAGCCTGGCGCACGGCTCGGGCAGTGCAGTGCGGTGGGGAGGGGTGGTCTGGACCTGACCTGACCCCTGATTCCGCTGCAGGTACTTAGTGACCGCCCTAATGGGCGCCGACCTGAACAACATCGTTAAGTGTCAGGCGCTGAGCGATGAACACGTCCAGTTCCTCGTGTATCAGCTGCTGCGAGGGCTGAAGGTGAGGGCTTGGGCTTGGGGCCGGGTCCCGGAGTCGCGGGCCAGGCTCACCATGGCCTTCCCTCCCGCAGTATATCCACTCTGCCGGGATCATCCACCGGGTAGGTGCCATCGCGGTTGCGGGTCTCTGGCGGGCTCCACCTGTGCTCATGCCCCGCCCACCCCACAGGACCTGAAGCCCAGCAACGTGGCAGTGAACGAGGACTGCGAGCTCAGGGTGAGGGGCGCCGGGGCTGGGGGGCGGCGGGGGCACCCGCAGGGCTTGAGGCCTGTGGTTCCCCCAGATCCTGGACTTTGGGCTGGCGCGCCAGGCGGACGAGGAGATGACGGGATATGTGGCCACGCGCTGGTACCGGGCACCAGAGATCATGCTGAACTGGATGCACTACAACCAGACAGGTACAGTCCACCCTCAGCTGGGAGCCTCTGCAGGCTGAGGATCCTGGGAGGCAGGCCCAGTTTTGAGGGACATGCAAGATCCCCCAAATTTCAGAGGAGCCCGGGAAACGGTGGGTGGTGGGTGGTGGGTGTCTTCTGCGCCTGGGGCCTGAGCTAACTCCTCCCTCTGCTCCAGGCTGGGTGGGTATGGGAGGAAGGGCTCTTCTGTCTTTGGGCCTAGGTGTGACTCAAGGTCACTGGGCTGGCTCCTCCCAGCTCCAAGGAAGGACTGAGAATGAGCAGACTGATGCAGCCTTCCTGCCCTTCTTTGCAGTGGACATCTGGTCTGTGGGCTGCATCATGGCTGAGCTGCTCCAGGGAAAAGCTCTCTTCCCTGGAACCGACTGTATCCTTGGCCCAGGCTGGGGAGAGGGGCAGGCTGGAGTCTCCACAGGGTGGGGGTGGGCCCTGGCCCATTCTGTCCCGTACTATTTTGCCCTCAGGTCCCTGCTCTCTGTGCAGTGCCCCACACCCCAGGGGCTAGGGGCTGGTGAAGGTCCGTGACTGGTCAGCGGGAGTTTCCTGAGCCAGATAGACATTGACCAGTTAAAGCGCATCATGGAAGTGGTAGGCACACCCAGCCCTGAGGTTCTGGCAAAGATATCCTCAGACCACGTAAGTCTGTGCCCAGACAATCACCAGCTCCCTGTGCTGACCAGGCAGGGGGTGGGGCATGGAGATGGATGGGCACCATATGGGGAACACGGGGAGGGTGGGATAGGCCCAAACTAGGCACCCAACTCTTTCTGGGGTGCAGGTGAATGGGGAGAACGTTAATGGCACAAGGGTCAATGAGGACAAAATCACAGTACTAACAACTGCTTTAGCTGTGGGGAGTGGGGTGGATGGGAAAGGCAGCACTCTATCTCCAGTTCCTGGAGGCCTCTGGGGCCCAATGAGGAACTGAGCCACCAGATCCCAGGAGGAGGAAGTTTCTGGTAGGCCTGGCTCCTGTCCAGCCTGTTGGAGTGAAAGAGTCAGGGCTCTCTGGTCAGGGAGGTAGGGGACAAGCAGTGCCCCAGGTCCGTCTCATGTACCCCCAGGCCCGGACATACATCCAGTCCCTGCCCCCCATGCCTCAGAAGGATCTCAGCAGCATCTTCCACGGAGCCAACCCCCTGGGTGAGGACTGGCCCTGGGGCTAGGCTGGGGTCCACCTCTGGCCTGAAATGTGAAGGTGACACTTCCCACTGGCCCCCCTGCAGCTGTAGACCTGCTTGGGAGGATGTTGGTGCTGGACAGTGACCAGAGGGTCAGTGCTGCTGAGGCACTGGGCCACGCGTACTTCAGCCAGTACCATGACCCAGAGGATGAGCCGGAAGCTGAACCCTATGACGAAAGCGTTGAGGCCAAGGATCGAACACTGGAAGAGTGGAAGGGTGGGCGCAGGGTGGGGCATGGAGAGGAGGAGGGGCCGTGACTAGGGCCTGAGGGCTGTCTCAGCTGGAGAAGGGTTTTGATTGTTTTCTGCAGGAGACTCCCAGCATGGTCAGGAGGTGGGGGCAGCCCAGGGCAGGCCTTGGCTTCCAGCTGGGTGGAGGCCGCTCCCAGAGGGAGGGGCTGTGGTGGCATGAGCTCACCTTTCTCCTTCACTCCCAGAGCTCACCTACCAGGAAGTCCTCAGCTTCAAGCCCACGGAGCCTCTGCAGCTGCCCAGCAGCCTGGAGATTGAGCAGTGAGACACTGTGCAGGGCCACACTCCAGCCTGGGGGACCTGAGCTGCCCCCTTCCTCAGCCCTCAACCCTAGCCTGGGAGCTCTTGTCCCCAGGGGAGTCTACATATCTGTGAGTGCACAAGTGTGTACCCACCATGTGTAAGAGTCGGAGCAGAAGTGTCTCTGGGCCTCCTTGGTCCTCCCACCCTCTCCCAGCAACTAGATTCTCCCTGAGACTTCACAGTGAGCAGGCCTGGATGCTCAAGACAGAGGCCTCCCCAGGACTGTGTCTGTGTCCACATCTCCTCCGGTTCAGAGGTTATCTGGGGGGGGGGGGTGGAGGCCAAATGGCCTGGAACCCTGGAGACTCAAGGGGAAGGTAGTGGTTAGAGCTTGTCTGGTTGGAATTGAGGGACTGCCTTGGAAAGTTCCAAGATCTGTCACGAGTCAGAGAGCCAAGACAAGGCCAGTGCCCCACCAGGCTGGGCAAGATCCCTCTGAGGGTGGAGCAGGGACCACCACCAGATGTCCAGTCAGAGAGCTGCCTGTGGCCTTGGGTTTGCCTGTGGTGCATGTGAGCCCATGTGTACTTGTATTCACTGTCAGGACATGTGCAGGCTTGTGTGAATCTGTGGGAGCCCAAAGGCCAGTGGCTGGCTGGCAGGAGGCTTGAGCTGGGGTGACCTCTTGCCTCCCTAACCCCAGCTCCTGATGCCCAAGGGGAGCCTGACTGCTGTGGACCAACCTAGAGGTCAGGGGCCCTGAGGCATCCACATGCGCAAAGGCCTGGGCTTCCTCCTTGGGCACAGGAGCTACAGCAGGCTCCTGAGGCATGAGGACACAGTGGCAGCTAGAAGGCTGGTGGACCAAGGGGTCCAACCTTGAGGATGCTAAGGCAGGCAGAGCACATGGATGTGGACCTGGATGCTCCACTCCTGGACCTTGCCAAGAGCGGACAAAACCTCTGCCTACTTGCTACCTCTGCCCACTGTTGTGGTGCTGCAGCCAGAGATCTGGGGGTATGTGGGCCAGCCTTCCCTTGTCTTCCCTTCTCCCAGAAAGGAGCTGACCAAGTAAGCTCTGGGCCAGGACCTTGCTTGGAGACATGCTGGGGGAATGGCTCCTCCCTGGAGAGGGCTGACCTCTTGCCTCCAGGGACCCAGGGAGGTGGAGATGTCAAGTGCCTGCACCAAGGGTGCTCAATAAAGGGGGTACCCTCTTGCTCAGTCTGTGTGCCAGATTCCGGACTGCACCCTCACAGTCCCTGCTTCTTAGAGGGGGTGGATAGATAGATCTCCACACATCTTCAGTTGGTCTGGCTCCCCAAGACCTGGACACGGCCCAGACTCTACATCTTAGTTACTTTTCTCATTGCTGAAACAAAATACCCAACACCCAGAGTTAAAGGGGGGAAAGGTTTATTTAGTTTACAATTTGTAGAGGTTTCAGTCTAATCGGCTGGCTCCAAGACAGGGTGGCTTGGCAAAGGGGCATCACAGAGAATAGTCATGGTGTGCATAAGCAAAAGCAACAAGGGACCTTAGTCTGTCTGTCCTTTTTGTCTTATCCAGACTACTTAGAGTGGGTAGCTCTCATACTCTTAATCCTAGAGCCCTTGAGCCTAGCATTGCACCATGAATCAATTCCAGCCACACTCTAGATCCAGCCAACTCAGAAAAGGCTCCACCTATGACCACATGAGGCTTCCAGGGACATCTAAACACAAGCCATAGCACTGTGGTCCTCCAATGAGACCAGTAGCCATCTATGGTTCTCTTGCTGCTCCTGGGCCTGAGAGGCAGCCGGGGTGGGGACAGGGACGGGACAGTGGGTTCTGAGGGGCAATGGGTATGATAGCCATTCACTGACCGCACCCGCCCTGTATGGGGGTATTCAATAGGCATGCTGGCTCCTGGCCTAGAAGCAGACCCTCCACTCACTGGTCAGGGCAACTGAGCAGCAGAGACCTGCCCTTCCCCAGAGGCTGGATAGAGTATCAGAAATAGCTTCTTTTTCCTTCCTGTTTAAGGACAAAGGAATTTACACGATAGCTGCTGCTCGTGCATCTAAGACATGGGCATAGTCTGCATGAGCCCTTGCCCTGTGTCTTGGACCTCCAGAGGGCTGGACAATGTGGTTGGTGGCTGTTCCTGGGGGCAGCTCTGGAGACCAGGCTGGGCCAAGTTGGGTGTTTGAGCACAGGTGATAGGAACTGAACCGGGGTCCTGGCTCCACCTCAGGAGCTTGGTCTGATGCTGGCTCTGGGGCTCCCACGGAGAGTAAGGACAGCTCAGGGGCTTCCTGTGGGGGTGTGGCACAAAGGGCACAGGATACAGATGTCCACGGCCCAAGTGGCCCCAGGCTGCCTCTGCTGGCTGTCAGAGGCAGCTCCTGAATGTGCCAGTCACATTTGCGCCGGCACAGCCCAGGTGCAAAGCTGTGCTGGCCCGTTCAGCCGCTGAGCTGCTGATTCATGGCGGGCGGGTGGGGCGGGGCCCCTGGGATCCTGTTACCACCAGCCCAGTGGGCTCCTGGGGTGGACCCTAGTCCCCCTTCAGACCTGTATCTGGGCTGTGGGAGGGGTGGGGGCTTTGGCCTCCAGGAGCATCTGGTCGGGATCTGAGCCAGACCCCAGGGAAGCTGCCCACCAGGAGGGCTCAGGCTGAAAGCCGCTGGCCCTGCCCCCATGCCTCGGGCAGACACAACTCCAGGAGTGGGCTTTGAAGGGCAGTCTGGGCAAGGGTGGGACAAATGGGGCCCCATAGTGGGAAGAGGCACCCCACATGGCAGAGAGGGAGAGAGATGTGGGTATAATAGGGCCCAGGGGGACCTACAGTGCCAGCCCTCTGCTCCTGGGAGGTCGGGGGGCAGCGGCCTCAGCGATGGGGCTGGGGATGCGCCCCGAGTGGAGACAGCGCACTTCTTTTTCATATGGAAGGGGGAGGCCTGGGAGGCAGGTGCTGGGAGAGGTCACGCCCCACTGGACACAAACTGACCAGCCCCAGCGCTGGGGCATCCTTGGGGTAGAGTGGGGGTGACTTCGGGGACACAGGCCAGGCATGGGGCGGGGTGCGACCGGAGTGGTGTTGAGCAGGTGGCAGTGACCGCAGGATAGGGGAGAAAGACAACAGGCTCAGGCTGTCTAGGCTGGGCCGCGTGCCCGGGAGGGGGACAGTAAAGACCGAGCCGAGCCGAGGGGGTGGGCTAAGACCTGGGGCGGAGGTCGCGGGGTGGGGCGGCGGGCCGCTCGCCCCCCAGCTCGGCTCGGCCCGGCCGGCGGCCTAGGGTTTCCGCAGGGGCCGAGCGCGGGTCACGTGCGCGGGACGCGGGGGCCGGTTGGTCCGCGGGCGGGGGAGGGGCCGGAGTGCCCGGCGGGGGTCGGGGGTCGGCGGTTTGGGGAGCCGGGGTTACCACCGCGGAGGAGCTCGCGTCCTGCTGTCCGGTGCCGGGTGGGCCGGCTCCCACGGGCCGGTGCCATGAGCTCGCCGCCGCCCCTGCGCAAGGGCTTCTACCGCCAGGAGGTGGCCAAGACGCTGTGGGCGGTGCGCGCCGAGTACCGGGACCTGCAGCCCGCGGGCTCGGGAGCGTACGGCGCTGTGTGGTGAGCGCGGGGCGGCGGGCGGCGGCCGGGGGCTCGGGCCGCGCTAAGTCCCCGCCCGCCCGCCTGCAGCTCGGCCGTGGACAGTCGCTCTGGCGCCAAGGTGGCCATCAAGAAGCTGTACCGGCCTTTCCAGTCCGAGCTGTTCGCCAAGCGTGCCTACCGCGAGTTGCGTCTGCTCAAGCACATGCGCCACGAGAACGTGAGTGCGCGCGCCCTCCACGATGCCCACCAGAGGGTCCCCACCAGGGCGCCACCCAGCCCAGCCAGCCCATGCACCGGGAGGGAGCGAGGGCCCCACGGCCAGATCCCCTTCTCCGCTCCTTGGCTTGGCTTGGGGCTGTGCCTGGCTCCCCAGCCCAGGCCCAGGTCAGGGGGCAGCAACCTGCCCAAGCCAGGGTTCCTCCAGTCTGCACCCTGGTGGGGTGTCCCTGGGCTTGGACCCGGTTCCGTGTGACATCCACTTGTGGCCTGGCCTTCCCACTGCCCCATCATACCTGGGCCTTGTCCCCGTGGTGGGAGGTGCCCTGCTGTGGAGGAGGGCCCTCCTGGAAGGGCACCTCCCTCTTCCCCACACCCGGCCTCCTCCAGCCCCGCCCGAGTCTGCCCCTCTAGGCCAGGGGTCCCCTGGGATGCAGGGCAAGGCCAGCCATTGTGATTCTGCAGCAGCAGAGCCTAGGCGGTGGCGAACCGAACCGCGCTGGAGCAGGCTGTTTGTATCATTGAAAGCTCTAAAAGGTTCGCCTGCACTGGCCTAGAGGTTGTGAGTGAAGGGGGCCTCCGTTTGGGGAGCATTACAGCCACTGCAGGTCTGGGGTCGGGAGGGTCTCATTTCCAGCCCTATCCGTGGGATACCACCAGGCCGTCCCTGGGCCTCTCCAGTGGCCATTGCTGGCTGTAGGAGCTCTTCTCTCTCTAGGGAGCTCTGCTTGCAGCTTTTCCTGTGGCCCTGAATTCAGTCCCTCCCACTCCCAGTCTGGGCACTTACACCCTGGGTCATCAGGAGAATGAGGTCCCTGCGCCCACAGGATGACAGACCCTCTTGGCTCCTGGCCCTTCTTAGCCACCCTGGTTCTCTTAAACTCCCCATGTCTGCCCTGGCCCTGGGCTTGGCCCCCTTTCTGTGTGATGTCCATTTGTGACCAGGCTTCGTCACCTCCCCACCACACTGGGCCTTGACCCTGTGAGGGTGGCTCCCCGTCCTTGGCATCCTCCCCAGATTCCCCTCCATCCTTCCCCGCACCTCCTTGTCCATCGCCCCTGTCCAGCCAAGGGCTCTGGGCCCCCTCAGTCTGCTCACCTCCAGTGCAGCCTGTGCTAGCTGGGGTCACCTCCATTGTGTTGGGGCCACCCACATGGTGCTGGGGTCCTGCTCTTCCTGCCAGGCTCCCACCCTATCCGCACCTGGTCACTGCTGCCACCAGGATGTCCTGAAGCTAAGCTGGGAGGCTCTGCCTAGCATACCCCACTGCCATGAGGAGACTGAAGCCGGGAGAGGCCGAGTGTCCCACTCAGTGGGGACAGGGAGCTGCCACCGGCCTCACCCAGCTCTGCCCCATGCTCCCCCTTGGTTGCTTTGGGTTTCCTTCCTTCTTACTCTGGGGCCGCTGTCCCTACCCCAGAGGCACGGAAGTCTGGTCCCTCTGACAGAGCTGCCTCAGCCTCCCGGACGCAGGTCCCTGTCCTAGAACTCTGCTGGGAACCCTTGGTCCCCCACCAGGCCTTTTTCTTCCCTCATCCACTCTCTGGCCTCATGTGGTCATCAGCCGCCCTCCACTTCCTGTCCCTCTCGCTCCCTGCACTGTGTTCTACAAGGCGTCTGGCAGTCACACTCACTGTCACAGCCCGGTTTCAACCCTTCCATGGTGGCTCTTGGAATCAAAGCCAGACTCTGTGCATGTGTGAGCCCTGCCCAGGCTCCCTCTGGCCTCTCCTTGGCTCCTCCTGGCCTGGGACTTGGCCACCTGGTGTCCCTTCCTGTGCCTCAGACTCCAAGTGTTCTCCCTCTGGCCTCGGCCACTGTGCATGTGGCCCCTCTGCTGTACCCACCTGCCTCTCTAGTTGCTCCATGCACAGCCCTCCTCAGGGAGGCCTCCATGGGCCCCTACACACCCTGTCACCCCCAAGTCCTGGGGTAGCCAGTGTCAAAATAGCTGGCTGATATCCATCTCCCTTAACCAGGGGCTCTAGGTGCCCAGGTCTGGCTGCCACTTGACCTCACTCCAGGAGGGATCTGCTAGATGCTAGCTCTTCCCAGGCAGCTGTCCCCACCCTGGTCCTGGGTTGCCTTGGTTGACAGGAGGACAAGGGGGAGGGAAGGCAAAGGGGCTGGAGCTCTGGGACTGCAGGGAGCCTGGCCAGACGTGGGGCTGCCCCTTCCCTAGAGGATCTCGGCTGTCACCATCCAAAAATAGTGTGTATCTGTGGGCAAGTGTATGTACCAGGGCTGGGCCATGCTGCCAGTGGGCACAGACAAGGACAGCTGTGTGTGTGGGGGTGTTCTGCTAACCGGGGGGAGGTGAGCCCTACAGCCTCTGTGTGCCTCCAATTCTGCCCAATGCCCTGCCCCTAGGTGATCGGGCTCCTGGATGTGTTCACTCCTGACGAGACACTGGATGAGTTCACTGACTTGTGAGTGCCACTTGGGCCTGCCAGGCAGGCTGGGGGAGGCACAAGCAGCTCCTGGGAGCTGGCTTCAGCTTCTGGGTTGGCGTGGGGGCTACCTTCTGCCAGTCTACACTACATCCCTACTGCTTCCAGGGCCAGGGGACCCGGGCAGGCCCAGGCAGAGCTGGGCATTTTGCTGTCTCTATGACTCATGCCTGACACCTCACAGTGCCGGAGGTGTGAACCTTGGACTTGGTGTTTGTGAACAGGCAGGGCCCGTGCTCAGGACTCTGGCACCAGTGCATGGCCTGAAACTGAAGCTGCTGACCTTTGTTGGCAGACGGGGCAGATGCAGCCAGGAGGCCTACCCTGCCCTTGCCCCGAGGAGCCTGTCCTGTGCTGGCCACCTGATTTACACTGCTGCTGGTGGGAGGCCAAAGGGTGGGCCTGGGAAGGGCTGGAGGGGCAGGTAGCAGGTTCCTTGGTGCCTGGCTGACAGAGATTGAGGACCCACAGCAGACCCGGTGTACTTTGGGGTTGCTAAGGCCACTCCCCCCCCTTTCCCTCCACCCGCAAGCCCATACTTTTGACTCCAGTGTCCCTCCCCAGGCCCTCCTCCCTCCCCCTTCATCTGGACATTCAGAAGCCCTGTGCTAGGGAGGGTGGCTGGAATAGGCGTGGGCATGTGTTTGGGAAGGTGGGGCTGTCTCTGAGAGTGACCAGGGCGGGACCAGTGGTGGCTAGAGCCTGGGTGACAGCCCTGAGGCTGGGGGTGGCTGTGGCAGGACATCTGAGGAGCTGCTGCTGGGGTGGGATCTTCTAGGGCCTGAGCCTGGGCCCTGTGGGTGTTGGCGGAGGTCCAGGGCCGGGCCCTGCCCACTAATGCCCCAGCCCTTTCCCACAGCTATCTGGTAATGCCGTTCATGGGCACCGATCTAGGCAAGCTCATGAAGCACGAGACACTGAGTGAAGACCGGATCCAGTTCCTTGTGTATCAGATGCTGAAGGGGCTGAAGGTGGGGTCTTTAGGGGCGCCTGTGGGAAGGGGGCAGCAGGGCTCTGGCTGGGGTCCCCAGGCTGATGGCTTCTGGCTCCTCCCCACAGTATATCCACGCTGCTGGGATCATCCACAGGGTAAGTCGCCCTCCCTGGCTGTGGGCCTGAGAGGGGCTCAATCCCCATCTCCATTTCCCACATGTGACAAGGGGACAGTGAGGTCTGTGTGGGCTTTCACACAGGGGCCCGTACAAGTCCTATTGCTAGCAACCCCCGGGGACCCAGCCCCTGTCCTCTCCCTCAAAGGGCTGTAGGGGCAAAGGCCCAGGCCCCATCTGGTGGCCCCTGTGGGTATCACCCTCCCCTTGGCCTTGCATGTGCTCAGGTCACAGGGCACAGTGGTCGCCTTTCCTCTGCCTAGGACCTGAAGCCCGGCAACCTGGCTGTGAATGAGGACTGTGAGCTGAAGGTGTGGCTGGGAGGGAGGATGGCCAGGGTGGGGCACAGGGCCCTCTCCACATGCCCATCCACTTGCCAGCTCCAGGCCCAGGCCCAGGCAGAGGGCGAGGCCCAGGGCGTTTGGGCCCACGCTGAGCAGCTGATGGGCCATGACTGAGGTACTTGGGGTGGCACTGGGCACACTCCATACCTGCCTCAGTGAGGTAGGGGGCGGCCCCAGCTCCCATGCCTGACCCAGGCCAGCCTGTGGAGACCCCCAAGGTGAACAGGGGGTGGCGGAGCAGGGTGAAGAGAACCCTAGCACCTGTCCCTCAGTGAGTCCATTGGCATGCACTGGCCAGTGTGACGACCTGGGGCCACGACCTTGAGCCCTGGTAGGGTGTAGGAAGCCCAGGCCTCTTGGGTTCTCTGGGACCATAGCTGCCTCTTCACCCCTCGGGTCCCCAATTCTTCCCTCAGATCTTGGACTTTGGCCTGGCCCGACAGGCAGACAGCGAAATGACAGGATATGTAGTGACCCGGTGGTACCGGGCACCTGAAGTCATCTTGAATTGGATGCGCTACACACAGACGGGTGAGGGCCCCCCAGAGAGCCCAGGGCCCCTGAACTGCACCTTGTTTCTGTTTCTGTGATGCTCAGGATGGAACCCAGGGCCTCATAGGTGCTAGGCTAGAGCTCTGCCCCTGAGCCACACCCCAGCTTCCCTGTTTCTTGATAGCCCCACAGAGGCTGCTCCCCGAGGAGGTTGTTAAGTCGGGGTGGGAGCCTGGGGAGGGTGTCGGCAGTCAAATCCTCCTTGCCTGAACCCTTATCTTATGTCTATGCATGGCCCCCTTTGCCCACGGGACACTGACGGGGCTTTTGTCTCAGTGGACATCTGGTCAGTGGGCTGCATCATGGCGGAGATGATTACAGGGAAGACGTTATTCAAGGGCAGTGACCGTATCCTCCCACTGAGGCGCTGTGGGGCTCTGGCGGAGTGGCGGGTGGGTGTGTGGGTCCCACCCTCTGGCCCTGTGCTGTGCTCCTGACCTTGGTGCAGACCTGGACCAGTTGAAGGAGATCATGAAGGTGACAGGGACTCCTCCCGCTGAGTTTGTGCACAAACTGCAGAGTGCAGAGGTCTGTGCGGGCTGAGGTGGGTCAGCTGCTGGCTCTGGGCCTGGGCCTGGCCCTTACTCTTTTCCTGCACAGGCTAAGAACTACATGAAGGGCCTCCCTGAGCTGGAGAAGAAGGACTTTGCCTCTGTCCTGACCAACGCAAGCCCCATGGGTAGGGCTTGGTGGTTGGGGAGTCCGGGGCCCTGAGTGTGAATCCTGCCTGTGACCTAGCCTGTGACCCTCCCCCAGCTGTGAACCTCCTAGAGAAGATGCTGGTGCTGGATGCAGAGGAGCGGGTGACAGCGGCTGAGGCACTGGCTCACCCCTATTTTGAGTCCTTGCATGACACGGAAGAGGAGCCCAAGGCCCAGAAGTATGATGACTCCTTTGATGACATGGACCGCACCCTGGATGAGTGGAAGCGTGAGTTTGGGGGTGCGGGCAGGGCCCATGTCTTGACCCTGTGCAGGTCCAGTGAGGAAGAGGATGGGAGTACAGGACTGTGTAGCTTGGCCAAGGTGACCTCTGGCTGGACCATGAAGCAGTGGAAAGGATGTTTCTGGCAGGGCCTTAAGCCCTGGTACAAAGGCTGGTCCAGGATGAGTCTAGGAACTTTGCAGCAGCTCTGAGCTTAGAGTAGAAGTGCCTCTGGCTTCTCCCTGAGTGGCCCGGCCTCCCTGGTATCTAGCCCAGAGATCCTGGAGCCCCCTCCTCATGTCCCCACGTCCCCTCTGCTGCTCACGCCTCTTGGAATCGTCCATGTGTCTTCTTGCCCCATTCTAGGACCTCTGCCACCTGGACTTCCATATGCTCCTCTTGTTATTTGCACAAGGGAAGGCCTACCCTTTGCAGCCCCTCCAGCCCCTCTGAGCAATTCACATCCCACCATGGTGGCTTGCTCTGCACCTTGGTGCTGTGTGGCAATTGTGTCCCCTTACACTGAGGGCCTTCCCTTCCTCTTTGAGGACAGCCCTCAGGTGGGCTCAGGGACCTCCCCTACCCTGCACCTGAACCCCAGGTTGCTCTGGAATGGCAGGTGGTTATGCAGCTCATCCCAGGGCCCAGTGTGTCTCAGGGCACAGGTCAGCACTGGGCCATGCCACTGACTCCCAGGCCTTGTTCTGTCTGCCTCAGAGCCATGGCCTCAATCCTATACCTGGAATGCAAGGGCCTGGACAGCCCGAGGTGCTCAAACCAGGGCTTCCTGTACCTCTAGCAGGGTCTCTCTGCCTCTCTGCTATGTCATGAGGCTTGGTTCTGTGTGATGAAAGGCTTCTGCTGCCAAGCAAGATAACTCAAAAACCACAGGCCACAGATTCCTGCCTGTGGTCCCCACCCACACACACTGTGGCTGGGAGACCCTGCTTTTACCACGGACCCCCTGGACAGACACACAAGTCCCTGCTCCTTTTGTTTCTGTGGGAAAATTGGCTTTTTAGCAATATTCACACAAACTTCCAACTGGGTCTGGCCCAGTGAGGATTAGAGGAAAAGTCCAAGAAGCCCTGGCTTGTGCCCATGGTAAATCAAAGGTCCATTGTCTCCTGTCTCTCACCTTCTGCAGGTGTCACTTATAAAGAAGTGCTCAGCTTCAAGCCTCCCAGGCAGCTGGGGGCCAGGGCCGCCAAGGAGACAGCCCTGTGAAGACCTCTGGGTGGCACGGACGCCCTAGGGACCTGGCCAGGGGCCTCACCCCTTAGCCCTCCTTCCCCGAAAGAGGAACCCTGGTTACCACCTGACCTTGCCTGGGCTTGGAGAGGCGGAGTAGACCCTCCATCTGTGGACTCTCCTGGTCCTTGTTCCACTTTCTACACAGGACCCCTGCCTACCTGGGCTGGCCTCTGGCCCCTGGGCCGGTCGCCCCCTCTGCCAGGACACAGCAGAAAGCCTTAGGGGTGGCAGGGCTGGGAGAAGAAAGGACAGGGAAGGCTCAGGGCACCGACTCGGACACTGGCTCTCCTGGTGTGTGTGTGGGGGGGGCACTGTGGACACTCCTGCGCCCCAGCCTGGAGTGTAAACTAGCCTTTTGCTGTGCCCACCTGACTGGAAGAAAATAAACCCTTCTGTAGACTTCCCACTCTGGCTGTGTGGCTTGACGCCTTGGCACTGCTCCGCCCAGCTAACACCTGCACCAAGGAGGCGGCCGGGCCTCAGCTCCTGAGCTCCGGAGCTCGCCTTCTCTGGGGGTCAGGAAGTCGGTGCCTCCCCGCCCCCTTCCAGTGGGCCTTCAGCCACCACCCTAAGGCGCCGCCCCTCCTTTCCTGTGTGTGGGGCGACCTCCTCTAACTCCGGCCTACCGCCCAAGCTAGCCTTGGCACCTGGAGCCCGACCCAGGGGTGGCGCAGGGGGAGAAGACTGCGGCCCACGGAACTATCGGCTCCTCCCACATCGAGGCTCCGGGGTAGGGAGGGGACAAACTCAGCCTCCTAACGATGGCGCCCAGGGGCGGGTCCTGTACTCCCTGGTCACGCCCCGGGCGGTACCGGCGAGCGCACGGCACCCCCCTCCAGGTCATTCGAGGCCTCGCAGGCTCGGTGGGGACAGACCGAGGGCGGGGGCGGGCGGGCAGTCTGAGGCCCCCAGCCGGGAGTCCTAGTGCGCAGGCGCAAAGTCGGCGGGATCTTCGGTCCTCTGGTCCCACGTTCCGCCCTGCGTGACACGTGGCCCTGGGTGCCCAGTCCTCGCGTGATCTAGCTGCTTCGGGAGCGTACGCTGAGCCTCAGGACCTGGCACGCGCCGGGAGCCGGGCGGGGCGGGGCCGGTGGCCGGATTTTGACGTGAGCTTCTTGTGGGGTACAGCACAGTCGCCGCCAAGAGGCCTTTCCCCAAAGCCTCGCGGTGTCGGATGTGGCCTCGGGTCGCCTCGCACTAAGGCTGCACGGTGCACCTTCCATCCTCTCCATGAGGGGCTCTGTCCCCTACCCTGCGTCCGGTCTCCGGCCCTGTCCCGCCTCTGCCTTCCTCCTGACTCACCGGTTTTTCGGTCTGGGGTCTTCCTAGCGCCCGAGTCGCTCCCCGGCTGTCCCTTCCTAAAGCCTGGGGTGGCCCTGCGGTGCTGACCCCATCTGGGCCGGTTAGCCTTCCCATCCCCGCTCCCCTGCGCACTGTCTGGTCCCGACCCCTCCTGAGCCCTGGCCCGGTGGCTCCCGGGGCCACCTTGCACCCCGCGGACGCCTGGGGCGGATGAACTCGGAGACAGCTCCCCAGGCTTCCATCCCCAGGGAGCCCTGGTCGAGGACCCGCGGGGCGGAGTCGTCTGGAGTCTTTCCTGGAGGGCGGCGCGCCGAGGGGCGGGGCGGCGCTCGGGGGACTGGGCGGGATCTGAGTGCAGACCCGGAAGCTACGCGGGTGATCTCAGGGCGCCCTGGGACTGTGTTCTCGCTGGCACCGTTTCCGGGCATCGTCACAGCCATATCCCAGGCTTTGATCTGTCCCCGGGCTGCGAGGGGACTGGGGACAGGCAGTGCAGTCACCTGCCGGCGGAGGGCGTGCTATCCCAGAGAACAGTAGCGCGCAGTGACCACGGTCTAGCTATGGGGACTGCTCTCGTGTATCACGAGGACATGATGGCCACTCGGCTGCTCTGGGACAAGTAAGTGTGACCTAGTCGGGGTAGGGCCGCAGAGGGGACAGTGGACACTGAGAGTTCTGTCTGTCCCAGCTCGGAGTGCAAGATCGAGTGTCCTGAGCGCCTGGCAGCAGCCCTGGGCAGCCTCCGGCAGTGTGGCCTGGAGCAGAGGTGCCTGCATTTGGCAGCCCGAGAAGCCACGGAAGCAGAGCTGGGCCTGGTGCACAGGTCAGAGGAACCCATGAGCACCTGCTGAAGCAGCCCTTCCCACGTGTGCCTCTTTCACCATTGGGAGGAGCCTGGGTTCTGGGCTAGAGGGAGCAATGGTGGGTGGGCACTGGCACTGGGAACCCAATCCCTCCTCTGCCCCCTGTGCCTATTGGTGACCTGCCTGCTTGTTTGCCTTTCTCCAGCCCAGAGTATGTGGCCCTGGTTCGGAGGACCCAGACTCTGGGAACAGAGGAGCTCCAGGCACTTTCTGGACAGTTCGATGCTGTCTACTTCCACCCGGTGTGTCTCTGGGGTACCCCTGTACATGCTCACCCATCCAGATATGCATCCATGTTCCTGTGTCACCTCATTGCTGACAGCCTGCCTGCCTGTGTCCTCTTGGTCATGTCTGTGACAATGCCCTGCAAGCTCTGCTTGCTGCTACTGCCAGAGCTCCCGGGTCAGCCTAACCTGTTGTGCTTGGCAGTTGGTGACCTACAGCTTGTCACAGGCAGAGCAGGCAGCAGCTAACCTGTACCCCTATCCCACAGAGCACATTTCACTGTGCCCGCCTGGCTGTGGGTGCTGTGCTGCAGCTGGTGGATGCTGTGCTGACTGGAGGCTCGAACAATGGGCTTGCCCTGGTGAGGTACGCATGACCCAGCTCACCTGGCTGCCTCGCGTGAGTGGCCCTGTGAGGGACAGGATGACCTTGCTGTGCCCCATACTCCACTCTCATCCCCAGGCCTCCTGGGCACCACAGCCAGAGGGCAGCTGCCAATGGATTTTGCGTGTTTAACAATGTGGCTATAGCAGCTGAACATGCCAAGCGGAAACATGGGTTGCACAGGTGTGTGCCAGGCTCACTGCAAAGGTGGGGGGACCTGGGCCTGCCAGGCAGTGGTGGACGAATCCAGCCCCTTCCCATCCTGGCTGGGCTTCAGCCTGGAGGTGAGAGGTCCCACCTTTCCATGACCCCCAGTGCTGTCTGAACCTAGGGTTCTCATTGTTGACTGGGATATCCACCACGGCCAGGGCATCCAGTATATCTTCGAAGATGACCCCAGGTGAGCTGAGTTTAGGACATGACCCTTCCCTGAAACCCTTTTTGGTGTGACCGAGAAAAACCCAAATCGGGAGACAGCCATGGGGTGAGGGGTCAGGGTTCTTTAGAAGTCATGGAGTGGCCAAGGGTTCTGACCTCTGGCCTGGCCGGCTTTCGACAGTGTCCTTTACTTCTCCTGGCACCGCTATGAGCACGGACGCTTCTGGCCCTTCCTTCCAGAGTCAGATGCAGACACTGTCGGGCAGGGACAGGGCCGTGGCTTCACTGTCAACTTGCCCTGGAACCAGGTGCCCACCCTAGACCCAGGACCCTCCACCCAGTCCACCTGCCCGGCTGTACCTCTCCTGTCCCCTAGCTCCAGGCCTCCAGAATGTAGCCTGGTGCATCCCACTAGATCCCCCCAGAGCTTGAGTCCCTGAGGGTAAAGACCCAACTAGCAGGGCTCCCTGCTGATGCCTCCCCTCTGCCATGCTGCAGGTTGGGATGGGCAATGCTGACTACCTGGCTGCCTTCCTGCACGTGCTGCTCCCACTGGCCTTTGAGGTGACTGTGTGCTGGATGTCCTCCAGAGCAGGGGGCCTCATCCTGCCCGGAGTCCTACTGTGAAGGCAGGAGAAGGGCTGTGAGCCTCTCTGTCAGTGGATGGCAGACCGCTGAGGGCTGGAGTCTCAGGAAGGGGTAGCCTGACAGGGAGGCCTTCCTGCTACCCAGGCTCCAGCCTCTTTCTTGCCTTCCCACCCCTAGTTTGACCCTGAGCTGGTGCTGATCTCGGCAGGATTTGACTCTGCCACTGGGGACCCAGAGGTGAGGGCCTGGCCTGGCTGGGGGCCCCTCTGGCGTTCTGGGCCCACAGCCCCCTCACACATGGCTCTGGTTCCAGGGACAGATGCAGGCCACACCAGAATGCTTTGCCCACCTCACACAGCTGCTGCAGGTGCTGGCTGGTGGCCGTGTCTGCGCAGTGTTGGAGGTGACTACAGGGGACAGCTGGAGGGTGCCTGGGCCATAGGGGTGGGGTACCCTGTCCCGAGCAGTGAGCCCACCCCAGGGAAGCTCCTCCCCTTCCTGTCTCCACTCTCCTCCCAGGGTGGCTACCACCTGGAGTCCCTGGCACAGTCAGTGTGCATGACGGTACGGTCGCTGCTGGGTGACCCTGTGCCTGTCCTGTTGGGGCCCATGGCGCCATGTCAGAGGTGAGAATGGTGGAGGGTGGAAAAGCCTGGAGTATGAGGCAGGCTCCGCTCCCCACTCTGCTTCTCCCTACAGTGCTCTGGAGTCCATCCAAAATGTCCGGGCAGCCCAGGCCCCTCACTGGAAGAGCCTCCAGCAGCAAGGTCAGCACAACCTAGGCCTGGGCTGGTGGCTCCCACCTCAGGTTCTTATACAGTGACCTTGACTCTGACCTTCCCCTAGATATGGCCCCAGTACTGAGTCCCAGCACCCACTCCCCAGAGGGGAGGCCCCTGCTGCCGCTGCCTGGGGATCCTGTATGTAAGGCAGAGGCAGAGGTGGCATCGCTGAGCTTCCTCCTGGATCAGCAGCACTTCCACCCCACACCCCCTGTTCGAATGGCTGTTGCCCTGACTGCTCCAGACACTGCCCTGTCCCTGTCCCCTGATGTGCTTCGTCAGGAGGGATCAGCCCCGAAGTGGGAGACAGAAGCCTGGGCCAGGTGGGCAGGGCAGGCTGGGGAGGGTGCTATGAGCATGTGTGTGCCTGTGCTTGTGTAACTGATGTGCTGTCACCTGGTGTCTGGTGTCCTTCTGGCCTGCCCATCACAGGCCACATGAGTCCCTGGCCCAGGATGAGGCCCTCACTGCACTTGGGAAGCTCCTGTACCTCTTAAATGGGATTCTGGATGGGAAGGTAGGATTGCTGGGGAGGGGCTGGGGCAGCTGTGCACCCAGGAGGGCTGTGTTTGCAGACCACAGGGACGTGTTACCTCGATCTCAGAACAGTCCAGGGAACTGCTCTTTGACAGAGAGGGAAAGTGGATAATCTCATCTTTGGTTTTAAGCACCTTGTTTACAGAAATGGAGTGATTTGACCTCAGAGTGTAAGAGAAAGTCAGTAACAGTAATGCATGTAGTTAGGGAGTAAATTGGGTGTGGTGGCTCATGCTGTAATCCCAGCACTCTGAAGCAATTTAGTGAGACCCTCCATCTCAAAATAAAATACACGGGGCTGGGAATGTAGCTCAGTGAATGGGTCTCTTTATCTGGTTTGGGAGTTGGCTGTTACCAAACCCACAGGTAAGCAGTGGAGTCGCATCCACTCCAGCACCTGCTGCAGCAGCCACCTTGCACGTGGCCATTCGGCGAGGTCTGTCTCTCGGAGCCCAGAGGTGAGTCTCCATTGGCCCATGGGTGCCCTTTCCCTGAATGCCACATGGAGGGTCCTGGGAATGTACTCTGGGCAGTGTGAACCACAGCCTGGCCTTGGTTGACTCTTGCTCAGGGTTTTTTGTGTGGTACTGGGAGAGCTGGATCGGCCACTGGACCTTCCTGATGATGGGTATGACTCTTAGGTCACATATCCCTCACTGTACAGGGGGATGGGCTTGTGACAGTGTTGTGACTGCAGGCCCCTGTGGGTGGGGCACTGTTAGTACAGAATTCGATCTTCCTCAGCTGGTGTTTGGGAGGGGCCACTGCGGGTAACACAAGGCCAGAGGGTCACAGCACCCTGCCCTGCCTCTTTCTACTGGTGGCCTTGAGTTCTCCTCTACTGTCCATGCTCACACATATGTGAATGTGTCCCTGATCCTCTCTCCCTGGAAGGAGGATTCTGTGGCTGAACATCCGGGGCAAGGAAGTAGTCACACTGTCCATGTTCCATGTCTCCATGCCACTGCCAGGGGTAAGTGGCTGTTTGTGTGTTGGGGGGCAGGTACTCCCTGGCATGGTCAGGAGCACCCACAATGCCCTGGTCCCTCCTGCTCCCTGCTTGGACTCCAGGGACTCTGAGACTGGGAAGTGGGGTGGCAGAAGCCAGCAGAAAAGCGTCCCCTAGATGAGGGGGTTGGGCTCTACCGCTGTCTCCACAGACGACTGGAGGGTTCCTGAGCTGCGTCTTGGGCCTGGTGCTGCCCATGGCTTATGGCTTCCAGCCTGACCTGGTGCTGGTGGCGCTGGGGCCTGACCATCGCCTCCAGGACCCCCAGGCTGCTCTCCTGGCTGGAGTGCTCCGGGTGCCGGCGGGGGGCCGAGTCCTGGTCCTCCTTGAGGAGGTGCGCCGGGAAGGGTGGAAGGCTGTGTGTGGGTGTTGGGAAGAACCAGGGACTCACTGTCCCCGCCTCCTGTCTGGCCCAGGAATCTGCACCCGAACTTGCGCGGGCCCTAGCCCAGGCGTTGAATGGAGAGGCGCTACCCAGCCTGCGCCCTTTCTCTACGGCCTCTCCAGAGGACCTCCAGGCCTTGAGGAGCCTGCGAGCGCAGCTGCAGCCGCGGTGGGAGATGCTGCGGGTGGCGGCCTCAGAGCCCGTGCAGAGGCGCGGAGACTCCGAGCCTAGCGGTTCTGAGCTCCTTCTGGAACCTCCTTCCGGGCCGCCCACCCCGGGAGTGCCGCGCCGTCAGTTCCTGGGGGCCTCGGCCCCGCCCGCGCCCCGCCCAGCCCATCAGTAAACGTCCATTATTGGACGTCCATTAAATAAAGGAGGCATCCGACTCCGCTTCCTTCATTGCGCCGGCGCGGGGCCTCGGCCTACCCTGGGCCGGAAGTCCGCCTGCCTTGCGGCGTAGTTCCTGTGCGCCTGAGCTGGCGGCCGGGCCGTCGCTTAGCTGTGACGCCAAGGTGGCGGGAGAGTGAAGCGGGCCTTTCCAGCGTAAGGCCCGGCGTTGGGCTGGTGTGCGGGTCCGACCCGCGGACCCCGCTGCAGCGTCCCGTCCTGCGCCAGCCCCGAGCGGCCCCGAGTGTGTGCGAGGCCAGCACGTACAGCCCGCGCGTAGTCGCGTCTGTGGCTTCGCTCGTCGCGGTCGGCGACCCCTAAGGTGACGGACTGCGGGACTAGAGGGCGGGCACGTCCTGAGCCGCGGGGCTCCGGTGAGGAGGTCGCCTGCCCTCGGCCGCCCGCTCCTCCTGCCTCCGGGGCGTGATGGCCAGCATCACCCAGCTGTTCGACGACTTGTGCGAGGCCCTCCTGCCCGCTGCGCAGCCTCGCCCGGGGCAACGCAGCGTAGACCGCAAGAGGACCAAGCAGAGCCTCAAGAGGGTCGCCTACAATGCGCTCTTCACAAACCTTTTCCAAGAGGACGCTCGCCCGCTGCAGTCCGACTTGTCAAAGCTCCCAGTGAGAAACAAGGTCCTCATGCTGTCCTTCGACCTGAGAGTGGGCGGCCTGGGCCCCGAGGCCGACCGCTTGGAGGAGCTGGTGGAGGGGCTGGAGGCCGCCCCTTGCTGTCCGCTGCTGGAGGTGGGGTCCGTGTTGACCCTCTTGGTTCAGCTAGCAGGGAGTGGCCCGCCTCAAATCCTGCAAAGAAAACGGGACTATTTCTTTAACAACAAGCACGCAGGGAGAAACGTTCCTTACAGTGGTTACGACTGCTGTGATCTGAGCGTGTTTGAAATGGATGTTCAGTCCTTCATCTCCAGAGAGGAGCATTTGTGTCACAGCATGATCCAGGAAACACTTCAGGTGATGGAGGCGGCTCCAGGCACCGCCCTGCCCACTGTTGGTCTCTTCTCATTTGGTGACCCCTGTGGTGACAGGTTTGAGAGAGACACCCGGGTCTCGCTCTTTGGTGCCCTTGTGCACAGCCGCACTTACGACATGGATGTTCGACTGGACTTTCCTCCTGTGCCAGACAGCGCAGACCTCTCTGGACTGGCCATTAAGGTAGTGTTTGTTTTTCCTTCTTCCTCTCCAAGGGAGTGGAAAATGCCGTCTTTGTCCTTTCTTGTATCCTAGTAAAGGTAGAGCAGCTCCAGTCCAGGTCTCCAGGTGGCTGGGCTGTCCCAAGGCAGAGCTGCTGAGAGGGCATGGAGACACCGACCCAGGGATGTGCTACCCCCATTGCAGGCCAAAGCCTTTTACCTAATCCACCAGGCATGTTGTTAAGTCTGCTCTTCTGCCTTCTAGAGCGGCTGTTTAAGTTAATTAAAAGAGGAAGTCTATTGGTTAATTGCAGAAGCCATATTTCACCCACATGTGACAAAGATACTTGTTTATGGTATACGTGCAATTTAGTCTACTGTTTCTTATAACATGGGGTGCTGTTCTCAGTTGAGTAAATTGTTATTTGTATTTATTGCTTTGTAGAAGTCATTAAAAGGATACGTTACGGTTGAGTGGGCCCACTATGTAGTTCAGACTCGCCTTGAACACATTATGTAGCTCAGGCTGGCCTTGAACTTGCGGCAGTCCTCCTGCCTCAGCCCCTGAGTGCTAGGATTACAGGTGTGTGCCACCACACCTGGCTAAGGGTATACTGTTACTAGTCATTTCCTTACTGTGAAATGTTTAGTTTATTTTGAAACATAAATAATGCTATAGCAAACATCATGGTGTACAGAAATTTTTCTACATCTAGTATGACTTTGTGTTTCCTCAGAATGAAACTTTCAGGTGAAAAATATTTCACTGTAAGGTGTTTAAGCCAGGTGTGGTTGCTCACACCTGTGATCCCAGGACCTGTGAGGCTGAGACAGGAGGATTGGCATAAGTTTAAGGCCAGCCACAGGTACATAGTGAGATCCTGTCTCAAAAAAAGTAAAATAAATAAATAAATAAATAAATAAACTCAAAACAGGTAGCCTTAATGTATTACTTTAATTCTGTGATTTATTATGCTATGCATATGTTCTTGAGAAAAATAGAAAAAATGTTCTGTCAGGGCTGCCCCTCTAGTAAGTGGAAGCATGTGGATAAAGTTCCTGGAATCTATCCTAAATAGGTATTCAAACAAAGGAATAGATGGAGATTTACTCTTTCCTGTGGTCTCCAGGTCCCTCAGAGCGTGGATCAGTGGGAAGATGAAGGGTTCCAGTCGGCTTCCAATTTGACTCCTGATTCCCAGTCTGAACCAAGCATGACCCCTGATGTGGACCTGTGGGAAGCTGCGCTCACCTACGAGGTCAGCAAGCGGCGGTGCTGGGAGCGAATTGGATGGTGAGCCTTTCTTTGCCTTTCAGTACCCCCAGCCATGCACCCCATGGCAATGTGGAATGCAGGCATTATTGCTTACTCAGTGACTCCAAGCAGTTGTTTCTGGAAGCTGCTGTGATGGAATCAGGCTGGAAGTTGTAGTAAGCTATTGTGCAACGTTGTCTGAGTCCTGAGAAATGAGAGATGCGGAGGGGAAGGGAGGTCTCAACTACGCCAGTCCCCTTTGGGGAGCACACTTTCCAGTCAGGGCACTCCTTGCCACCAGGGCTGCTGGTCTGCTGGCTGAGAGCTGCCTGGCAGGCTGTGGCATGGGATGCTGACCAAGGAGACTTTTGCACATCTAGAAACCTTGCGAGTAGCACTTTCTGCTGGTGATGTTCCAGTTGTAGCAGCCTTTCCTTAGTTGGCATTTGCAGCTTGGTCCCCATGGAGTGGCTACTCATTCCCTGGGCAGGTTTGAGTCCAGAGGCCTTTGCACTCAAGAGGGACTTCTCAAGATCTTTGCTGGTTTCTTTTGAAAACTCCCAGAATGGGAGTGGAGGATACACATTTCCTAAATGTTTGATCATGGAGCCCTTTTCAGACCCCATCTGCTGGTGAGGCTGTGGGAGACCAGTTTAGGGAATACTGAATTGAGTCCAGGCTGGGGCCCCGGGCCCCGCAAGGGATCTCCTGGAGAGGAGCATGTGATGGGACAGTTATTAAGCACCTGTATGTGCCTGGCACCATGCCCTGGGGGTATCTTTCCTGGAGGAGGTCACCTCCCTTGGGATTCCTCCAGGGATGGCCAGTGCAGTACTGTTGGGAGTTGTCTGGCTTTCCAGGGGCTCCTGTGTCTTGTAATTCTCTTTAGGGCATCAGTCCTGTCTTCTTGTGTGCACAAAGCAAATCTAATGGTCTTGTTCTCTGCCAGCCCCTTGCATGTTTAAAGATTGGCCTTATAGCTTACTGCTGTCTTTTGGAAATATTTGCTAGTCGTAGTTTGTCTGTTAGTTTTTCTAGTCACTGTTTAGGAGACATGGTCTCCCACGGCCCTTTTGACATCTTGTTCCAAACACGCTTATCCCTCTTGGTGTCCTCTGAAAGCACAGAACTGACCACAGAGCTGGTGCTTATACACAGTACAGAACCACTCTGCCATGAAAAAAGATAAACTTGGGCCGGGGATTTAGTTCAGTGATACTGTGCCTGCCTCGAAACCACAAGGTCCTGAGTTCCATCCCTGGTACCAAAAAGAAAGAAAGAAAGAAAGAAAAACTTGAGGCGTTCCTAGGTGAATGGATGCAGTTTGAGAACATGAAGTGAAATAAGTCAGATGCACGTACAAGCTTAAATGTCACATTGTTTCTCTTATATGATAAACTCAAAATATATGTACAAATAAAGAGCAAAATAGGTGATAAAGAAGTAAGGAGAAGTCCAAATAATTCCTCACATCACCTACTTTGTTGTTTCAAAAAATATTTTTTCAAAAATATTTTAATCCATATGCTAATTACTCATTTATACTACTAGTTTTTCTTAGTTCACTGAAAAGAATGCTTTGTGCTATTACCTGTTTGTTTCTTTGTAAGGGTCTTTTTTGTCTATGTCTTGTGCTCTGAGTACTGTTTTTGAGGATCTTGACATGTAGTTCAGAGCAGTCTCTAGCTCCTGATGATCCTCCAGCCTCAGCTTCCTAACTAAGTACTGGGATTACAGGCCTGTACTACCATGCCTGACTGAGTAACTACTTTTAAAGTTATGATGCACAGTGTGTGTGTGTGTGTGTGTGTGTATTTTTTTCTTTTTCTTTTGTACCGGGGATTGAACTCATGACCTTGCACTTGTGAGGCAGGCGTGGTGCCACTGAGATGCATCCCTGGTCCTTTTTTTTCCTTTGGTACCTGATGCACAGTATATTAACTATTGTTACTCTCTTACTTTGTTATGAAATTTTATTTTTTTATTTTAAAAAAAGTAGAGGGCCAGGGATGTAGCTCAATGGCAATAGTGCCTGCCTAGCAAGCGCAAGGCCCTGAGTTTGATTCCTGGTACCAAACAAAAAAAAAGAGAGAGAGAAAAGAACTGACTACAGAGCATCAGTGCTCTGATCAGTGCATTTAGCATAGAGTGCTGACTGAGGAGCACTCTAGTGGACAGGTGTTCTCAAGGGGGCAGGTATTCTCTAGGTGTTTTTTTTTTTTTTAAGATGTTGTCTTGCCATGTTGCTCAGGCTGGCCTCAAACTCCTGGACTCAAATGAACTTCCCAAATAGCTGGACTACACGCATGCACCACAGGCCTGGGCTTCTGAGATGTTTAATTTTAGGATCTTAAATGTAGAGTGCTCCTTCAGAGACCAGGAGACTCGATGTAAATAGAGAGTTGCACTGAGGACGGGTGTGTGTGGTGTGTGAGGTGCGGGTAAAACCTGAGTGTGCAGTGAGGTACAGCGTGTGTGGAGTTCCCTGCATGGTGCACAGTGTCACCCCAGGCCACTCTATCTGCCTGTCCTGTTCAGTAGTAGTGTGATTGTTCTTCTGTGTTATTTTTTGGTATCGGAAATCGAACTCAGGGCCTCATGCTTGCCAGTCAGGTGCTGTGCCAGTGAGCTACATTCCTGGCCCTGATGTGCTCTTTTATGTAAGGACTGTAAAATATATGCTCGGGTTTCCGTCCACACCTTTTCCTAGTGTGCATTTGGACCAGTGTACAGATTTTCAGTTATTTCATCTTCGTTCTGAGATGCTGTCTCCTCTCTGCTGATAACACCCCCTGTTCCTCTTGTGCCTAGGTCCTGGTAGTCTTCTCTCATTCCTGTCCCTAGGATTTGACTGGTATAGGAAGTTCCAGTTGGTGCAGCTGTATGGCGTTTTCCCTTGTGACTGGCTTGCTCACCAGTGTAGTGTTCTCCAGGCTCATCCACATGGCAGGAGGTGTCAGAATTTCCATCCTTTTCATGCCACCCTTTGTTCATTCACTTATCTTTTTTGGATACTTAATTTGCTTCTACTTTTTGGCTGCTGTGATGATGTGAATGATTTATACATAATGTATAAACCTAGTGTTCATTTTTTTTTTTTTTTTTGGTACTGGGGATTGAACTCGGGACCTTGCGTTTGCAAGGCAGGCAGCAGAAAACATAGAGCTAAATCCCTGCCCCCCCCCCCCCCGTCTTCATTTTTAATGGGAGAACTGTTGTGAGTGAGTTACCACCCTGAGGACCGAGGGCCTTCTGTGGGTGGTTTCCCAAGGCCAGCCTGGTGAACACTCTGGATATCAGGGCAGGCACCCAGTGGAATTGGGTGCAGCCAGGGCTGATGCTGACAGGCTGGGGAATTGCAGCATTTATGCTTGGTTGTGTCTTGAGGGTGAGTTGAGTCACTCTCCTCCCTTTGATCATGTGAAGTCCTGAGGGGACACGTTTGGCTGCCCTTCTGCTCACTACTCTCCCTTCTGTGTCCCTTGCAGCCCCCCTGGCCACAGAGAGGAGCCCTATCTCACGGAGGCAGGACGGGACACCTTCGACAGGTTCTGCAGGCTCCGCCAAGAGGAGCTGCAGGTGCTCAGTGGGGGCCCCCTGCAGGCCCCGAGGCCCGTGCTAGTGACAGAGCAGGAGCTGGTGAAGGACTCACTGAATGTTCTGCTTGGGGTGGCATCGGCCACATTCTCCCTCTGCCAGGTGAATGACCAGGGTCTCTATCATAGCCGCTGTCAGCCTCTCTGGGTTCTAACATGTTAGTTTATCATCATCCTTTTATAAACTGAATCATAGTGAGATATTTATTGATTCAGTGAAACAACAGAAGCCATACTTCCCTCTGTTCCACTCCTGTCCTTGGTGCCTCACTCTGTGTATGTGGACATCCAGTTGTCCAGCCCCATTGCTTGTATAGAGTGTTCTCATTGGGCATGGTGGTGCACGCCTATAATCCCAGTACTCGGGAGACTGAGGCAGGAGGCTCGCCACAAGTTCAAAGCCAATTTAGGCTACATGGTGAGAGAGACCCTGTCTCCAAAAACCAAAAAAAAAAAAGAAAAGACAAGACCATCCAGATCCTTCCTGAAGGGTCTTGATCTCTTGTGGAAAATTAGTTCATTGGAAATGTGAGGGTTTGTTTCTGGACTCAGGATCTTATCTCCCCATTCTGTGTGTCCTGTCATCAGTCCCATAGAGGTGGCCGATAGGAGCTGTGTGGCAGCCTTGGAACTTCTTGGGGAAGTGCAGATCCTCCAACTTGGTATTTTTGTTGTTTGTGGGTCAGGGTCCAACCCCAGGCCTTGAACATTTATTGAGAGTTTTGATTCCTTTCATCCTTTCTGCAATGTCTTTTAGTTCTTTTTCGGTGGGCTGTGTGTGTGTGCTGAGGATTGAACCCAGAACATTGCACATGCTAGGTACATACTCTACCACTGTGCTGTATCCCCAGCCCGTTTTATTCATTGTATTTGGAGACAGGGTCTCTAAATTGCCCAGGCTGCTTTTGAATTTGCAGTCCTCTTGCCTCAGCCTCCCACTTAGCTGGGATTACAAGCATATGCCATTGTACCCAGCAATGTTTTGTAGTTTCTATTGTACAAAGTACAATGAAAGTATTTTACTTTTTTTTTAAATTGGCGACATGGTCTTGCTATGTAGTTCAGGCTGATCTTGAACTCACTATGTAGCCCCCAGGCTGACTGGGAACTCCTAGTGATTTTCCTGCTTTGTCTCCTGAGTGCTGGGATTACAGGTGTGCACCACCCCACCTGGCAGTATTTTATGTTCTCGCCTAAATTTATTCCTAATTATTTTACTCCTTGGCTGATATTGGAAATTAAATTATTTTCTTATTTTTTTTAATATATTTTTCATGGCTGGTGTATAGAAATGAGCTGGTTTTTGTGTGCTGATTTTTTATTTTTTTATTTTTTGGTACCGGGGATTGAACTCGGGTCCTTGCGCTTGCGCAGCAGGCGATGAAACCACTGAGCTACATCCCTGGCCCTGTGGTGATTTTTTTTTTTTTTTGGACAGGGTCTCACTGTGTAATTCAGGCTGGCCTTGAGCTCACTAGTCCAGCCGGGCCTTTAACTCCTCCTGGTCTTCCTGCCTCAGCCTCCTGAGTGTTGGGATTATAGGCATGTATCTCCAGGCCCAGGCTGTGTGCTGATTTTGTAATCTGCAGCTTTGCTGAATTTATTAGATCTGAACATTTTTTGTGTGGATTCTTGAGTGTTCTACATATAAGAGTGTGCCATCTAAAACCAAGTAATTTTGCTCCTTGTTTTACAATTTGGATAAATTTTATTTTATTATTTCTTTTTTTTTTTATGTTGGGGATAGAACCCAGGGCATTGTGTATGCTGGGTGAATGCTCTACCACTGAGCCATACTCCCAGCCTAGGTATTTTCTTATATTTTATTTTGTTAAATCAGTGGGATCGTCCCCATTTTGATTTTAGTAATTTGGTTTTTGGTTTTTTTGGTACCGGGGCTCAAACTCGGGTCTTTCCGCTTGCAGGGCAGGTGATGGAACCACTGAGCTAAATCCCCGGCAGATTTTAGTAATCTGAATGTTTTTTTCATACTCATTTTTTTTCTTATTCATTCTAGCTAAAGGTTTGTTAGTTTGTTAACCTTTTCAAAGAAATAGCTTTTAGGGCTAGGGTATAGCTTATAGTAGAGCCCAGCATGTGTGAGGCCCTGGATTCAATCTCCAGCAGTGAAAAAAGAAAGACAGGGAGGGAGGGAGAAATCAGCTTTTAGTTTAGTTGATCCTGTTGTGTTTCTATTCTTTATCTTATCTCTGCTCTGTGTTATTTCTTTCCTCCTGATAGTTTTGGGGTGACTAGCAGTTAGCTTTTCACAATTGATTGGACATTTCTTTCTCAGTGTAGCCACTTAGAGCTGTCACTTTCCTGCCACATTGATTTCACTGAATCCCATAGATTGGTTGTCCTGAGCCTCTTGTAGGTTGTTCCCACCCCCAGAGCTATAAACAGTGTTGAGGGGGACACACTGTGACGAGTCTTTGTATATCTCCCATTGTTTCTTTTGGACATGGCCCTGGGAGCTGAAGTATCAGATCTAGCAGCAAATCTGTTTTTAAAGGGTCTGTCCCTAAGAAGGCTTGTGTTTCCTTCTTGGTTTTTTTTTTTTTTTGGTACTGGGGATCGAACTTGGGACCTTGCGCTTGCAAGGCAGGCACCGGAACCACTGAGCTAAATCCCCGGCCCTTGTGTTTCCTTCTTGTGTTGTGGGGAAGTAGTTGTTGGAGGTGTCCGTTTCCCTGTACCCTTTCCACAGCTGGAAGGTGTCTTTATGTATCGTCAGTGAAGAACTACTGTATATCTTTCTCCAGTTTGTCTGTCTTTTATTACTAGGAGGGAGGCCCTTTGGGGCATGCTTTTTTTGTGTGTGTGGTCCCAGGGATCGAACTGAGGACCTTGCACTTGTGAGGCAGTTGTGGTACCACTGAGCTAAATCCTCGGCCCCTGGGGTATGCTTTGGAGGGATCTGCCTTTTGCTTTTGGAACTTCCTGCTGGTGTGTCTTGGAGGGCCTGGTGGCAGCATTTGGGGTCTGGGTGCCTGGCCTCTGGACCCTCTCTGTCTCTAGCCAGCTCAGGCCTTCGTGGTGGCCCGAGGTGTCCATGTGTCGGGCGCCTCCCCTGAGAGCATCAGCAGCATCCTGTCAGAGGTGGCAGCGTATGGGACCTGCTACACGCGCCTCAGCCACTTCTCCCTGCAGCCCGCCCTGGGCTCCTCCTGCAGCAGGGGCCTGGTGTTCCAGGTACGCCTTCATGTTCTGGAGCAGAGGGTCTGGGAGACCCACCTTTAGGAGGGGTGCTGGTGATGGGCTACACTTCTTCCATTGTCCCAGTGGAACCTGGGGCTAGCATGTCTGGGCCAGGTGCCCCCCTGTTCTGTACATGGCAGGGTGGTCCTAACTCTCAGGGTGCCCCGAGTGAGCCTGTCTGCCTTCCACAGTCCATGTTTTGTGGAAAGCCTACAGCTAGCTCTGTGTGGGTGGATTCCGGAGGAGAGCCGGGCACACCTTCGAGGGGTGTGGAAGCCCCAAGGGGACCCAAGGCTGCAGACCTTAGGGCACAGGTCACAGTGGGCACCCAGGGTTTAGAAAGGCCATAGTTCCTGGTCGTCCCACACACATGGGCAGGCCAGGCCAGGCCAGGTCACTGGGGTGGTGGACAGGGGTCATTCCTGGCCGCCTCATTTTGGGGAACTTGGGGGCTGTGTGCTGTGCTGCCTGTGGTTCCAGCAGAGCTGGCATCTGGGGTGGGGCTGGGCCTGTTTTCCGGGCTCCTGTCCTCCTGTGCCATAGCTGCAGGGTGGGCTACTGCAGGTTCAGCAACATCCCTGCCCTGGCCCTCACCCATAGGCCTTCACCAGCGGCCTGCGAAGGTACCTGCAGTATTACCGAGCTTGTGTCCTCGCCACCCCGCCCACCCTGAGCCTCCTCACCATTGGCTTTCTCTTCAAGAAGCTGGGCCGGCAGCTCCGGTGAGCCTCAGCATAGTCCTGGTATCAGGTCTGGGGCACAGGCGTGGCCTGCTAGGGCAGAGGGCCCCCCTGGGGATGATGGAGTTTGGCTCTTTAAGTCACTGATGGCCCTTGCATGGTGCAGCCCTGCCTGGCCTGGGCCCCAGCAATGGGGCTTGTGGATGTGGCCTCAGTTGGCTCACTAGCCCTGTGGAAACAATGGGCCGTGTCCCCGGACAGGTGCTGTCAGAGAAAAGAGAGGCAGGGGCTGGGGGAGTTCATGTTCCAGGCAGCAAGGGGACTGAGGGTAGAGTTGGGGCCAGGCACAGTATAGGAGGGGTCTGGCCAGAAGCCAGTCCCCTGGGGGGGTGTGAAGATACACAGGGACTTTGGTCTTTGGTCTGGTCCAGCCTGGGGACCCTGCACCCCATCACCTGTGATCTGGCCTTTGGTCTAGGTACTTGGCTGAGCTCTGTGGTGTTGGTGCCATGCTCCTGGGAACTGGCGGAGGAGAGCCTAGGGCTGTGTTCCCCACTGTGAGTTTTCAGCTCTGCCGAGGGTGCTGGCTTCGGGCGGGGTGGCATCCATGCAAAGCTCTGCAGTGACCTTCACCTCTGCAGGGCGTGAGGCTGCTGTCCTACCTCTACCAGGAGGCGTTGGACAACTGCAGCAATGAGCACTACCCCGTGCTGCTGTCCCTACTGAAGACAAGCTGTGAACCCTACACACGGTGGGTGCCTAGGTGGGCGGCCACACAGGGACTCGGACTGGGTATCTTGGTGGGACCCTCCCCCACCCCACCCCCTTTTACTCTGCCTGGCTGCTGTGCAGGTTCATCCGTGACTGGGTGTACAGCGGGGTCCTCGGAGACGTCTATGGGGAATTTATGATCCAGGGGAACGATGAGTACCTCGGCTGCAGAGGTGGGTGTCTGTGGCTGCTGGGTGGGGCCTGGCGCCTCAGAGCAGGGCCACAGCAACTGCAGACCCTGCACTTTACATCCGTGTAGACAAGTCTTACTGGACCCATGGCTTCGCGCTTATTTCCAAAGAGGTGGAAGACTGCGTCCCGGTGTTCCTGAGGCACGTGGCACACGATGTGTACATCTGCGGGAAGACCATCAACCTGCTGAAGCTCTGCTGTCCTCAGGTGAGGCCCTGAGCCCACACAGCAACAAGGGGGGAACTGGAAGCCGGCCATCCAGGGATGACACTGGCTGGTGGCAGCAATATGTCTCTGTGTGAGGGGTGGGAGATCTCACGGACATCTTGGCCTCTGCTAAAGGGTCTTCTGTGGGAATCTGGTATTGGACCCATCTAGTGGCTCCTGGGGCGAGGCCCCATGTGCTGGGCAGGGGCTGTCCGATACTCACATCGGGGACACTTGCTGCATGTCACTGATGAGGGTGATGCTGCCCCGGTGGTAAGGGATGCATAGGTTCTGAGCAGAAGCGTGTGCCTGTCCCTGTGTGTGTTATGTCCCAGCCCTGCCCTTGCATCCGTGCATGCTCACCGCAGCCCCTCCCTGGCAGCACTACCTCTGTTGGTCGGACATCCCTGTCCCTCGCATCTCAGTGATTTTCTCCCTGGAGGAGCTGAAGGAGGTCGAGAAGGACTGCGCAGTGTACGTGGGGCGCATGGAGCGGGTGGCCCGCCACAGCTCCATCAGCAAGGAGGAGAAGGTGCTTTGATGCAGGCCTCGGGCTAGCTGAGTAAGACGGGGTGGCTCCTTTAGGCACTCTGAGTGCGGTGTGCAGGTGGGGACACCAGCAGTGTTAGAAATGTGTCCTGGAAAACAAAAGAAAAGAAAAAAAAAAAGAAATTGTCCTGGAGCTAGGTGCCCAGAGCAGGGGCTCTTTTCCTTCTCCCTGAGTTGGTGGCTTTGCCAATTGCGGAGCTCCACAGTGGCCTCCCAGGGACCCCTGGGTGAAGGCAAGACAGGCATCTCAGGACAGCAGGGTCGGGATTCCTGCTCAGGTGACTTCTCCTGCCCAGAGGGGACGAGTGGCTGGAGTGGGGCCACTGTTCTCCAGCATTCTCTGGGAGCGAGTGGAGAGCAGGTCAGTGCCATTCCCAGGAAAACCCTCCTGGTCTGGTTTCTGGTAGGGGCGGCAGGGAGCCCCTCTCCAAGGCCCTCAGTCCCCTCCAGTGGGCACAGCCTGGGAGGCTCAGCCCTGATGACTGAGAGTGCTTTACCTCCAGTCAGGTACCTGGAGCCAAAGGCCCCCTGACCTCGCCCTGTGCTCTCACAGTGGTGGTGGAGACATTATACCTGCTGACCCTGATCTGTGCAGCCCCTCTCCAGGGCCAAGCTAGGGAATGGGAAAGAATTGGATGCTTTGTTTGTTGACTTTTAGGAATTACGTATGGAAATTGCAAAACAAGAATTAATTGCCCATGCTCGGGAGGCGGCTTCCAGGGTCCTTCGTGAACTCAGTGGTGAGCATGGCTCCACATTTCCCAGTATGGTTTTGGGGCCCTCCTGAGGCTCCTCCTGACCATGCCCCTCCCCTGCCCAATGTAGACCGGCAGACCTCGGAACAGATGGCCTTGGACACCCGGAAGCGAGAGCAGTTCCAGCGGCTGAAGGAACAGTTTGTGAAGGACCAGGAGGTGGGTGGGCCCAGCCTCTGGGGGCTCTGGCTCCGGGAATCCACATTTAGCAAACAAGGCTGTGTGTGTTGTGTAGCGGCGCCTGGCGGCCAGACAGGAAGAGCTAGATGAGGACTTCAGCTACGCCCCCGAGGCCCTGGAGGAGGAGCTGGAGAAGAAAGCCAGGTGTGGCTGCGTGGCAGGGTGGCGGCTGGGCATGGCTTGGCAGGCTCTGGGCTGGTTTGGTCTTAGTGATGGTCAGTTTGTTTTCTGTTCTGAAACGCTGAAGGCACACACCAAGGTACACAAGTGGGTGTGCTGAGTGGTTAGGGCCATGCTCTACCTGTGGGCTTCCTCAGCTGTCCCAGAGGCTCCTTGTGGACTTGGGTCCAGGCAAGGTACACACGGAGTGATGCTATCCTGTCTCTATTCATTCTTCTTCATTGTAAGTAGCTTCTGTGTGTTACTATCCAGCAGAGGACGGCCATCTGGCTGGCAGAGCTGCTGGGAGTCCATCTCTGTGTGGTATCAGTAGCTTCTTCCCTAAACTGGGGCCTCACTGTTTCAGTGGGAGCCCTGCCTTGGAGGGCAGCTTCTTCCCAGCCGGTGTGTGATGCTCCACTGTCCCAGCCTTCAGTGCTGCTCATGGTACAGGTGGAGTTGTACCTTGAGGTCATGCCAGGTGTGCCATGCCATTGTGACCACTTGTGCTTATGTTCAGGAACTGGGTACGGTGGCCATGTTCTTGGCTTATGGTGGCCAAATTGGAGATGGCCACTTCTGTTTGGGCCCAGCTGCCTGCCAGTAGGAAGCTCAGGTCTCTGGGTCTGCACCGCTTCTGCTCTGGGTGCTGTTGTGCATAGGTCTTCCGGTCCTCTGGTATTTGGGTCTGCAGAGCAGGAAGATGGCTGCTGTTGGGGAAGGGAGCCCCTCTCCAGAGGGTGGGGCCCAGCTCCTGCTCTGGTGGGGCCTTTTGGTATATGCAGCAGATGTTTGCTGCCTCCTTTTTGGGTACTAGCCTGCCATGGCCTCCTTGTCTGGAAGGGAAAAAAAGACCCACCTGACAAGCTCAAAGCCTGTGGGAAGAGGGAGGTCAAGGCCAGCACCAGGTCACCTGGGAACCTGCTGGACAGTGTGGAGGGATGAGGTGACCATGTCCTCTGATGGCTCCAGGCAGGCACTGGTTGACCACTATAGCAAGTTGTCCGCAGAGGCAGCTCGTCGGGAACAGAAGGCCCTGTGGAGAGTCCAGAGGCACCGTCTGGGAAGTGCGAGGCTTCATTTTCTTCTAGATGATGAGAAGTGCCTTCAGGTACCTCGGGATGTCAGCATCTGGTTCTCTGCCCCTGCATGTAGACCCTGGTTCTCCTGGCTGTAGGAGTGCTTTTGCCTTACTCTGGGGCTGTGCAGGTACAGGGTGTGGAGCTGGTGGTTAACTTAGCCTTGTGTGGTGGTTGAGGGATGCTGTGTGGAGGCCATGAGTGCTGGTGCCAGTGTTGCGGTCATTCTCTGAAGCTGCCACCTCATCTGCTGGGTTGCATTTCAGGAGATGCTGAGAGACATGTCTGAGGCTTGCCGGCCACAGGAGCCACTGGGTGTCCTCCCACTTGCACGCTCCCAGGTGAGGGGCTGGCCCAGGACCTGGGGCTCCCTGCTGGTGCTCTGAGCTGGATGCACCTGGCCTGGATGTCCCTGTGTCCTTTGGCACATAGTAGGTAGGGTCACGGTTGCAGACCTGACTGAGGGACAAAGTTATATGGCCAGAGGGAAAAGGAGCAGACTGGCTCCAGTGTGCACTTCCATTTCAGGTCCTGTCTGCAAGTCCTGAGCACTCAGATGGAGGCCAGAGCTGTGATCCAGGACCCCCCAAGCAGCCCGAGGATTACCTGGGCAGGCTGAATGCACCAGCGCTGCAGCCCCTGCAGTCTCCAGCAGAGGGGGCCAGGCCGTTCTCTGCTGGCCTCAGCATCACCGACTTCCTGCCTGCAGGCTCAGGGGCAGAGCAGCCTGTGCAGGACGGGACTCCTCTCCTTGATCACGCGCTGCAGGCCATCTGCTCAGACCTGTTCCTCTCACCCACAGTAAAGGCACCCTCAGCAGAGGGGACACTGCCTGTGCAGCCACAGGAATATGATTTTAGTACCATTCTGAGGCCAGCTCCGATTGCCTTGCTTTCACCAGAGTCCCCACAGGCTGTCAAAGGCAGTGAGGAACAGCAGCTGTGGGTGGACACACGTGTGACGCCGGATGAGTGTGCACCAGACACTCAGGTGCCTCTGCCGTGCCCGCTGAGGCATGGTGCTACACAGGAGTCCAGCAGCCAGCCCCCTGGGTGGTCCCCCTCAACCACGTTAGAGGCAACTGCTCCAGCAGAGGACTGTGCTGCTGGAACAGCTGCCTCCCGGCCACGCTGGAACATCCATGGCCATGTGTCGGATGCCAGCATCCGGGTTGGGGAGAACGTGTCAGATGTGGCTGCCTCCCGGCCACGCTGGAACGTCCACGGCCATGTGTCAGATGCCAGCATCCGGGTTGGAGAGAATGTGTCAGATGTGGC
>NW_004624752.1:539645-575070 GCF_000247695.1 Heterocephalus glaber
TCCACGGCCATGTGTCAGATGCCAGCATCCGGGTTGGAGAGAATGTGTCAGATGTGGCTGCCTCCCGGCCACGCTGGAACATCCACGGCCATGTGTCAGATGCCAGCATCCGGGTTGGGGAGAACGTGTCAGATGTGGCTGCCTCCCGGCCACGTTGGAATATCCATGGGCATGTCTCAGACGCCAGCATCCAAATCGGGGAAACCGTGTCAGATGTGGCTTCTTCCTGGCCATGCTGGGATGCCCACACCACCCAGCCTACATTCCTAGAGCCTGAGTCCAACCCTCCCAGGCTGCCCTACAGCCGCCCTAGCCACAGGTCCCAGCCAGGCAGCCTGGAAATAGAGAGCCCTGCTCTGGAATGTGGGCCACCACTGCGCACAGAAGCAGAGCCTGCCACCAGATCCCCTGGAGCAGGCAGTTGGGAGGATGGTGGCGTCCAGGACTTGCCCTTTGCTGTGGCCAAGCCGGGTGCTCTGGGAGAGAGTGTCCTCCAGGAGCCAGGTGAGGCAGCTGCTGTGGGTTCCAGGGCCTGAGGGTGCAGTCTGTCAAGCTGCCCACACGCTCCTTGTTCTTGGGGTCTGCGATGCTGAGGGACATGGAGGCTGCTTGGGCCAGCCCCACGCTGTTGCCTCAGTGGCACTTGTCTGATGCCTTCCTACCTGTTTGTGTCTGCTCAGGCCCAGGGTGGAGCAGGGACACCGAGGACCTGTCACCACGCCGGCCTCTGGACTCGCAGGTCAGGGGGGGACACGGCCTGGGGATCACGTGGAGGGCCTGGGAGCAGAGCTAGGGAGCAGTCCTTTGAGGTCAGCTTCTACAGGAAGACACAGCTGCCCCAGGGTGTCCTGGCCCCGGTGAGGTGGAGGCGGAGGCAGACACAGAGGTGGAGGCCCGGCGCCAGGGTGAGGAGCAGGCCTACCTGGCTGGCCTGGCAAGGCTGTACCACCTGGAGCAGTACCCGGACAGCTACGAGGCCATGTGTGAGTACACAGCACAGCAGGCAGCGCCCTGGGCCAGTGCTTCCTGCGTCACAGTGAGTCTGTGTTGTCTCACAGCGGAGCCCCCCGTCGCCCAGCTCGTCCATCATGTACTGCCCCGGGCCTTCACCTTCCCCGTGGACCCCCAGGTCCAGCCGGCCGTGGGTGAGACTGCAGTGCAGCTGAGCGAGCTGCTGACACTGCCTGTGCTCATGAAGTGCTCCCTCACAGCCCCGCTGGCTGCCCAGTGAGTCCCCACCCACGCCCCCTCCCTGCCACTCCCAGGCCCCTGCCCACCTCTGACTCCGGGGCCCTCCTGCCAGTGTCTCCTTGGTAAATAAAGCTGCGGTGGACTACTTCTTTGTGGAGCTGCACCTGGAGTCACACTTCGAGGCGCTGCGGCACTTTCTGCTGATGGAGGATGGGGAGTTCGCACAGTCCCTTAGCGACCTGCTCTTTGAGAAGGTGACCCTGGCGGGGTGGGAACCATGGGAGGGGCCTGGCCCCTGGCCTGAGGCCCAAGGCCCACCCAGCAGAGCTGGGGCACAGGGTAGGTCTTGGGACACGTTTCTCCCCTGCCCAGCTTGGGGCCGGGCAGACTCCTGGGGAGTTGCTCAGCCCACTGGCCCTCAACTGCATCCTGAGCAAGGCCCTGCAGTGCAGCCTCCGTGGGGACTCGCCACATGCTGCTGGACTCTCCTTTGCCCTCAAGCACCTGCCTGAGGTCTTCGCCCCCAACACGCCAGACGTGCTGAGCTGCCTGGAGCTCAGGTACAAGGTCAGCAGCGCCACCCGGGGCTGGAGGGAGCCTGTGTGGGCAAGCACTGACAGGGCTTCCCGAGCAGGTGGACTGGCCGCTCAACATCATCATCACCGAGAGCTGCCTGAGCAAGTACGGTGCCATCTTCTCCTTCCTCCTGCAGCTGAAGCTCATGATGTGGACACTGAAGGACATCTGCTTCCACCTTAAGCGCACAGGTGAGGACACATGAAGCTCACCTGCCCACCTGGCCCTGTGGGCCTTCGCTGCCCCTCACTTGGGTCCCTGCCCTCTGCTCAGCCCTTGTGAGCCATGCGGCTGGCTCAGTGCAGTTCCGCCAGCTGCAGCTGTTCAAGCATGAGATGCAGCACTTTGTGAAGGTCACCCAGGGCTACATTGCCAACCAGATCCTGCATGTCAGTTGGTGCGAGTTCAGGGCCCGGCTGGCCACAGTAAGCAACCTGGAAGAGATCCAGCGTGCCCATGCTGAGTACCTACACAAGGCTGTCTTCAGGTGGGGTGCAGCCATGGGGGGTGTTGGGGTCCTGGGGGTGGAGGGTGGGGCAGCTCACTGTGCCCATGCCCACCTTAGGGGTCTGCTGACGGAGAAGGCAGCACCTGTTATGAACATCATCCATAGCATCTTCAGCCTGGTGCTCAAGTTTCGCAGCCAGCTCATCTCCCAGGCCTGGGGGCCAGCTACTGGCCCCCAGGGCACAGAGCACCCCAACTTCGCCCTCATGCAGCAGTCCTACAGCACCTTCAAGTACTACTCCCATTTCCTCTTCAAAGGTAATCCTCCCTTGAGGTGGGCAGGACGGTGGCCAGGCTGGGGCACATGCTGAACAGCCCTCTGCCCTCCAGTGGTGACCAAGCTGGTGAACCGAGGCTACCAGCCCCACCTGGAGGACTTCCTGCTGCGCATCAATTTCAACAGCTACTACCAGGATGCATGAGCAGTGCCCAGGGTTAGGGTGCATAGTGACCAGGGACAGGCTGAGGAAGCTGCTTTATTTGGGGAGCACGGAGAAAGAGGGGTGGCCTTGTGCCCTCTGTCACCTACAAGCACTTGGTGGGGCCTTAGTCCTTGTGGCTACTGGATCAGGGTAGCACTGCTGAGGTAGCATCGGACAGAAACAGGTCAGGTCCTGACTAGACGTCTCTGCCGTCATGAAGAGCGCGTGGGCGGCCGCAGTCTCAGCAGTGCATGTGGCCTCAGGAGACTCCTGGGGTGTGGAGGACCCCAGGCTGCTACGAGGATCATGTCACACAGAGCTCAGCTGCCCAGAGTGGGGGTTTGCTGCTGTAGGATGGCCGCCTGCTGGCTACTGTGGCAGCCCCATCAGGGCCTGTGGCCTTGGGGGCCTCAGCAAGCTCCCCCTCCTGGCAGTAAGGAGACTCCAGTAGCTTCAGCACCTGCCGGACCTAGGGGAGAGCAGGGTAAGGGGTGCTGGCTGGCTGCCCACCCTCTCCCTCCCAGGGGCAGGGACAGGTGTGCTTGCCTCTGAGAAGTCCCCGTTTTCAGCAGCCTCGATGGCATTCTGTGCAATGTAGTTCCGCAGGACATACTTGGGGTTGCTGGCATGCATCACACGTGTGCGCTCTGCTTGCCAGGTGGCAGTGTCACCAGCGTCTCCCCTGTCCTTGTCCAGCCGGGCTCTGGAGTCACCCCAGATCCCCCATCAGGCCCGGTGGCCATGTCCCTGGGGTGGTGCCCACGGCCCAGAACAACTCACCTGTAGTCTCGCAGCCAGGCAGCCCAGTGGGTGCTGTTGCGACTCTGTAGCTCCTCCGAGGTCAGGTGCTGCAGCTGAGACTGGTGGTCTACACGCTCCAGCTCCTTGGTGACGTTGGCCTGGGTGCCGATGAGCGCAAAGAGCTGTGGGTTGGACTGGGCCAGCATCAGCATCATGGAGAGCTGGCTGCAGGGAGGGTGGCAGTGTCAGCCAGGGCTCAGCTGGAGGGCAGTGGGATGCTGTCTGTGGCCTGCATCTGCACCCATATGCTGAGTGTTGGCCCCGTGCAGTCAGTCACTGCTCCCACTAAAGTCCTTTCTGCATTACCTACCTGTGGCTTCTTCATTGTCTCATGGCACATAGGGCAGCACATCCTGTGGGGGTGGGTGAGGGGCATGGGTGTTCTGGGGAGACCACCGGTTACTCACACGTGAGTGCCCCCGACCTTTCCTCTGACTAGTGTACCCATCAGTGCCCAGCAGGACCAAATGCCCCACCCCAAGAGGGCAGCTGCTGGACCCAAGGCACCTGTGTAGACCCCACCTGCCTGATGTCCCCTGGGTCCTTCACTTCCTGATGCTCCTCCCCTTCTAACAACAAACTCCAAGGAGGTGAGGCTGCTACGCACCGCGGGTCCATCTGGGGCCGAAAGGCGAGCCGCAGCTCTTCTAGGGAGGCACACTGTGAGGCCAGCACACTCAGGAACTCAGCCAGGCCTGGTGCCTCTGGCTCAGGTGGGAAGGAGCTCAGCAAGCAGAAGGTGTTGGTGAAGTCGGCCCCTGGAACATGGTTTGGTCAGCACCGAGGCAGGTGCCAGCCCCCTTCCCTTCACAGGTGCTGAGCCCACCTGCCAGCCATCAACACCCCCCCCCGCCCCCGTGACCCACAGGTCCACGCAGAGGTCTGGTCCATGCAGGCCCTGGCCCTGACCACCTGACAGGACAGTCAAATAGAGCCATGGCAACCCCTAAGGAAACACCTGAACAACAGACAAATGAAAAGGGGCTCCAAGCAGGATGCTGCCAAAAAATCAACTAAGCAAAAGCATCAGTGGAGAAAATGAGAGATTATACAAAGCGGGGAGACATATAGAAAACAGCAAAATGGCCTAAGTACTCCAAGCGAGTAATTTTTGTAACAGTGAATGGACCTCAGCAGTCAAAAGGCAGGTTGGCAGAATGGATAAAAAGACATGATCCTAGGGATTTAGCTCAGTGGTTTCACTGCCTGCTGCGCAAGCGCAAGGACCTGAGTTTGATCCTGGGTACAAAAAAAAAAAAAAAAAAAGACATGATCCTATGCCAGGAATGATGGTGCATGCTTGTAACCCCAGCACTTGGGAGGCTGAGGCAAGAGGACCATTGAGAATTCAATGGCAGCTTGAACTACACAGTGAGACCTTGTCTCAAAACAAGAAAAACTCCAACCCCAAAACAAAACCCATGATCCAGCCAGGTATGCTGACACATGCCTGTTATCCCAAGACTTAGAAGGCTGCAGGAAGAGGATCATGAGTTCAGGGCTATCCTGTGCTACTAGTGAGTTGAAGGTTGACCTGGAATACATAGCAAAGACTGTCTCAAAACAAACCATGATCCAACTCTACCATGTATAGGAGATTTGCTTTAAACAGTTTGTAAGTGAAAGGAAGGAACATTGAATGCAAACATTACATTCAATGTAATCTGGAGTTTACATTGGTAATATTAGTGCCAGTCAAGAATAAAAATAAAAAGGGCTGGGGTGTAGGTAGACTGCCTACCATATCCAAGTATGGGGAGAAAATGCAGAGACAAGAGTGTTATATAGTGATAATTCATTAAAAAAAGATGTAAACATAAGCCTGCACGCCTGGAATCCCAGCGCTCTAGGAGGCTGAGGCAGGTGGATCTCAAGTTTGAGCCTGGGCAACTTTGTAAGACTCTGGATTCCACATAAGGTGTTAGGATGTAGCTCAGTGCGTAGGTCCTGGGTTCAAACCCCACTATCGTGGGAAAATAAACATGAAATTTATGAACCAACATCACACATGAAACATACAGAACAGAAGGAGAGATTCAGTGAAGATTTGGAGTCCTTAATGTGCTACTTTTCAATAGTGGACAGAGCACTGAGATCAATATACAGGATCTGAAGAACAATCCAGCTGACTGGACCAGCTGGCCAGCAAGAACAGGACACAGCATTCTTGGTCCACACAGGGCATTTCTCTAGGGCACACTGGAGCAAGTTTAGTAATTTAAAAAGACTGGTATATTCTCCAGCCAAAATAGAATAAGGCTAGGAATTACTTAAAAATGTGTACACTTGATACCTGTGGTGGTGCATGCCCATAAATCTCAGCACTCAGAAGGCTGAGGCGGGAGGATCACTGAGTTTGAGGCCATCCTGTGCTACACAGTTAAAGACCAGACTAAACTATATAAGGAGATCCTGTCTTTGAAAAATAAAAGATCCCTCGTACTGCCCCCAAAAGAAAAAACAGTCCACAGAGTGAACTGGTTTCCACAGTGACAACACAGGCTGAGTGCATTGCGCACTCGCTTACCAGTCAGGTGCATGGTCTCTAGGAGCTTGGCTACCAGTGCACTGTCTTCCTCCTGTTCGCCCCGCACGAGGCCCAGCTTCCTACGCATCTTCTGCAGGTAGTGCTTCTGGAATTCAGTGTCAAACTCCTCGGCCACAATGGCCCTGCCCAGGACAAGGGGCAGCTCGGGCTCCAGCGCCTCAGCCAGCTTCTGCAGGTTCCACTTGCACACCTCAGGCTGCTTGCTGTATGTGTAGCGCCCAGCGTTGTCAGAGGCATTGCACACATGGTCAGGGTCATACCTGTTACAGGCCAAGGGACATGGTTCCGTCAGAGGACATGCCAAGGTTGGTTCCTGTGTGGCCACCATCCTGTTGTCCCATCCCTGCAGCTCCAGGCCAAGGGGTCTAGGTGGCTCTGATCTGTGAAGCAACCCTTTCTAAAATGCTAAAACAAGTTGAGTTGCACAGTCCTGAAATTGTAGCTACGTGGGAGGCTGAGGCAGGAGGATCACAAGTTCCAGACCAGCCTGTAACTCAGTGATTTAGCAAGACTCTGTTTTAAAATAAAAGGCTAGGGATACAGCTGGGTAGGACAGTGCTCCTGGGTTCAATCCCCTCCCCAGTACTACAGAATAGCTCACTGAAGTAAATAAAATGTTAAGACAGCTCATGGTGCTTTGCTCAAACCCTCAGGGCATTTCTGCTCCAGAAGGGGCTGACCTAGCACTTCTGAGAACTACACACTGAAGAAAGCATGGCAGCAGCTGTACTCACCCAGCCTGGGGCTTCTGCACCTCCCCCACTGCCCCTGTGAGCTCATGCTGCAGTGTCGGGCCACTCGCCTGTCCAGGAAGCCGAAGGGCCCATAGTCCATGGTAAGCCCCATGATGCTCATGTTGTCGGTGTTCAGCACACCATGGCAGAAGCCCACACACTGCCACTCAGCCACCATCCGGGCTGTGCGTCTCGTGACCTGGGGCAGGACAGGCACTGGTTGCTGCTCCCTTAGCACTCACACACATATATACCCTGGCCAGTGGCGTTACTCTGAGCCATTCTTCCCAGGGATGTTGTGGGCTTTGCCAGGGATCTCCCTGACAAAATCCCTCACAGGATTTGAGGAGTGAGGGTATTTGCCCTTGCTTCTGCATATACCCTAGAAAATCAGGCCATGGAGACCCAGGCCCAGGGGAAGACCTCATGAGAGCCTGCCTGAGTCCAGATTCTTTGCCTTGAACACAGCTGTCCCATTTCCATGCTGCCAGGTTGGCCACCAACCATGCTCCCCACCCAGCCCCAGCCAGACAGCTGCAGTGGCACATGGCACCAGTCACCCTGAGAATGAGGCCCCAGGTTGCAAGGTCTTACTGAGTACCCACAGGCCCCATGTGTACGACGCCATGTATGTACTGTCTGGAGTGGGCCAAGCAGGCCCCATATTCATCTCCTGGCTCCTATGGCCCATCCCATACCTACAGTGTGGGACACAGAGCAGCTGCTGCAGGATGGGGCCCCAGATGCCTGCTCAGTGCCCATGTCTGCTGACCAGCTTGGCTGCTACAGTCCAAGTGCCACATCACCAGTGGACTATGTCTGGCCCTGCTGTAGCTGCCTCATGGTCCACTTCCTCCTGGAAAAGGTCTTACCTATCCCAGCCCCTAGGCTCTTGAGGGTTACAGGCTCAAGCCAGGCCAGGTGAAGCCCAGGACTCCCATAGGCTGGATGTGATGGGACAGTACTACCAGGTCACATGCAAGCACTGCACTCTCTGGGTGAAGGCAGGGTCTGCCTGAGTCACTCTCAAATCCATCAGCACTGACTAGTACCACCGAGTGCTCTTACTCCAGCAGGTCCCTGGTGACAGCTTCACTGGCCCTGTGGGGACTGGCACAGCCCTCCTGCCGCTGCCTCCACCACCCCAACCAGGCTTCCCACATTTCAGTCTCCCTATTCATGAGGCCATGATGGTGATAGGCCCAGTGATGGCAGGGCTGCTGGGTATGAGCCTTTGCACACTACTCAGAACAGCCGTGGCCAGAAGCAGGCGGGCCAAGGGCTAGCCATAGGGGCCACATGGCCTCCACCCACCTCCCGGAAGAAGGCAGCATTCCTTGGCACACGGTCACTGTCGAAGGTGTGGGTAGCCTGGATTTCAGGGTAGAAAGAGCTGATCACATAATCGAGCAGCTGGACTCGGATGTCATTCCGCTCCACGCTGGGCCCTGCACGCCCTGTGTGCTCATCAGCCGGCTTAAAGATCTCAAAGGATCCAAACCTGGAGGGAAGACCCAGGTGTTGAACAAGTCAGATACACCCAGCCCCTCCAAAGACAAGGAGAGAAGGAAGCTTTTGGAGAACTTGCAGCCCATGGCAGGGCAGCACCCAGTTGGACAGGGACCATTGGCACACAGCTCGAGGGATGCCAGGGCTCAGAAATTGCCATAAGTGTTTATTTCCTGCACCTCAACTCTGTGGGGTGGGGGTGGGGATTCTGGCCGGGACTGGCATGGTTTTCAATGGCTTGCCAGGCATTTGGGGACACATTTGGTTGTCATAACTGGGGTTGCTACTGGCAACGAGTGGGCAAAGGCTAGTGACAGACATCATCCAAGGCACAGGACATCTTCACCCATTGTCACCAGCGCTGCATAGACAAGGGCAGCCCAGGGTGAGGTGGGTGTTGGCTCTGGGTCCTTCCAACACCCTAGTGGTCAGGAAAAGCCAAACACAGACACAGCCTGCCTCAGGTGTGGGCAGCTGGTGGTCATCCAGGGCCTGGCAGGACAGGTGAGCCACAGCCCAGCCCAGGTCTGGCCTCCTGACTACTCTGGGTCCAGGGAACCAGTTCTGAAAGAGTTGAATGTCAGATGGCAGAGACAGGAGTAGGCAGAAAGGACTGTGGATAAGAAGCCTGGACCACCCAGAAGGAGTACAGGCCGGGGGCACTGCCACACACTCGTGATGATGCCGCAGAGGCCACTTCCTGGCCACTGCTAGGTGGTTCTTTGTCATAAACTCGGCTGTGCGCTTTCCTGAGTCCCTCTGCATGGCAGTGCCTCCTAGGAAGCGGCCCAGGGTCCCGCCTGAGCTGCCCTGCCTGGCACTTCCAACTGTAACCAAGGAACAAACAGTGGCAGGAACCGACCAGGGTTCCTGGCACTGTCACCTTGTGCAACTGCTCTGTGGATTCCAGACTGCATTGACCCAAATCTCCCAGCCTCTGAGAGCAAGCACGTGTAGATAGGCCTCAAGTAACCCAGCATTACCTTATGAAAGTAGGAGCTATACGCAACACAACTGTGCACTTTTCATATTTTGGATTACCATCATAGAATACGTCTCGAATCACTGTGGACTTGGATGTGACGCAGGCCCCAGCCCGGGTGGTGGGGATCCCCAGGTGGAACATGGCCTCGCTGCACAGGAACTCGCGGATGCTCGACCTCAGGACTTTGCGACCATCGGCCTGTCTGAAGTTAAATATAGAGGTTACTGTGCCATCAGGCGGTTTCCCTCCCAAGGGAAGAAGTATCTTAACAGCTTTTTAAAAAGAAAAGTGTCCCCCCATCCTGAGTTGGGGACTGAACTGGAGCATGCTAGGTAAGTGCTACCACTGAGCTACAACCCCAGCCCTTTTTAATTTTTTCAGACAATCTTGCTAAGTCACTAAGTTGTCTGGGCTGAGCTTGAACTTGAACTTATCTTCCTGCCTCAGCCTTCCAGAATGGTGGGATAATAAGCACCTGAGATGCTGCCTCAAAATAAAAAGGTCTAGGGACCTCTCATGGGGGTAAGGAAGAACCAGCTTCTGAGAACGTGGCCTGAGATATGAGGATGGGGCCCAGTGGTCATGTCAGTGGCTGAAGGGAGAGGGGATGAAAGGCATGGATCTAGAATGAATAACCACAAGATGCCAACTTCCACACGTTTTGTTATTCAACAAGCATTTAAAGAGTATGGACACAGATAGGAAGTTAGTAGTGAACACTGCTGAGTAGCCAGGATGCAGGACTACAGATCTGGACCCAGGCCTGCCTTGGACAACAATGTGCCCTCCAGAGGCAGGGTTGGTCTTAAGAGCTACTGTCCCCTGATCCCCCAGGTGGCATTTGGAGGAAAGGGCTGGACAGCAGCCCTTCGCCCCCGGCACTGGCCTGGCGCCAGGGCTGGTTGCCTCAGTAAACACCAATGAGTGCCACTGTGGAACAGGCTCCAAAGTCCCCGGCGTGTTTACAGGGCAGAGCACAGCCAGCCAGTGGGAGATGCTTTCCCACTCTACACCAGTCAGTCGTGGTCCCTGGGAGGTTCCTATCCTTTGCGGCCACCGACCACCTCCCTGTCCAGCTCCTTCGCCCTCACAAGAGCTGTGCCCGCTCCGTGAGGCTTCAGGCTCCAAGCCACGAGGAAAGCGCCACGAGCGTCAAGGCTGGAGCCCCGCCCGCCCGAGTCCGCCTCCCCCGGCCCTACACACCTGGAGAAGGCCGTGGGGCCGGCGCCCTTGAGCTGCAGCTCCCAGCGCTCCCCCGTCGCCGTGCACACCTCGCCCAGGTACATGGCGGCGCCGTCGCCCAGCTGCCCGGCGAACTGACCAAACTGGTGGCCGCAGTAGCAGTGCGCGGCGGGCTCGGCGCCTGGCAGCAGCGCGTTGCCGCTGAAGAAGAGCGCGGCCTCGGCCTCGGCGTCCGCGTCAGGCTCAGGCAGCCCCAGCAGCGCCAGTGCGCGGCTCGACAGCGCCACAACGCGCGGCTCCCGCAGCGGGGTGGGGCGCGCGCGGCTGAAGCAGGCCCCGGGCACAGGCCGCGGCACGGACGGGGCGCCCTCTGGGCCGGGCGGCGGCGTCTCCACAGGCAGCGCGCGCAGGGCCTGGTTGTCGAAGCGCAACCCCGCCAGCCAGCGCGGCGCGGCCTCCATGGCGGCGGAGCGGGACGCGGGCGGTGGCCGGGCGCGGGCGGCCACCGGAGAGGCACGGAGCGTGGCCCTAACCAAGGCCATCCGCTCAGCCGGAAGCGTGGCCGCCCGGAGCGGAAGCCCCGCCGCGCCTGCGCGGACTGCGTCCCTGGAACCGTGGTTCTGATTGGCTGCCTCGATCTTGTCCGTAGTGACCCACAGGCTAAGGTCCGCGAAGCTGTGGCCTAGGTGACACGCGGAGGGACGTCCCCAAAGACCTCCGCGGCGCCCCCAAGTCGGGCCGGCAGTTCTGGACCCTGCACCGACAGAAGGGACTGAGGCTGAGGACTGCTGGGTCAGGGCTCCCGCGGCAGCGGCTGGACACTGAGGCCATACCTGTGGGTGTTGTCTCTGACCGTGACCCAGTAGGAGCTGGCCAGTTAAAACCTTCCCGGCACCACTCTGGGCCAGCAGGAGCCACGGGGCGAGAGCGGGCCTTCTAGGGGCCTGACTCCACACTGCAGGCCAGGACTTGGTCCCTGGTGCCTCCCTGGATACCTCGAGTCACCCTGTTCTGAAAAATAACCTGTCTGCTTGTTCTCCCACCTTCTATGTCTCTGTTACTGTTAGTCCTTGAGGGCAGCGACCTAGATGATGGAGTGCTGGTTCCCCCAGGACAGCACCCAGTGCCGAGAACCCTAGGGACACCCACATGCCCAGATACTCCTGGGGGGCCAGAACTTTGGGCAGGTGCTGCAGGATGAATGGGATGCCTTTGTGGTGCTGACCTGGTTCCAAAGTAAAATCTGGGATCCTGAGCTGACCCCAGGGACACTGGACAAACACACAGGCTCCCTCCTGGCTGTCACCTTTGTCCCAGCCCTCCTGTCATTCTATACAAGTAGCCCTCCAGAACTTCCTCCTGGAGCCACAGCATGGGTGTGAGACCCCCACGTGACCCAGCTCTGCCTCTGGGGCAGTGTGACCACAATGAGTCTCTCCCACCTCCCATGGGTGTGTGGATGGTACAAGTACTCAGGGCCTGTGAAGACCTCTCAGCACATGGCAGCACCATGCTGAGGAGCCCCCCCTCCCCCAAGCTGTCTGGGGTCCCCACCTCAACTGTGTTGGGGCGATGGCCTGTTTCCAGCAGCCTCCTTTGTAACTCCTGGGGGCCTGGAGTTCTCCCTGCCACGTCCCAGGCCTGGTGCTCCTGACCCATCTCCCCACCCTGGGTCCAGTCTGGCTTTGCCTCATCCATGCTCAGGAATCTGGCAGGACTGGGTTGTTGAGGGTCTGTGAATGCCAGGCTGGCCAGGCTCACAGCCTTGAACCCTGAGGGAGACCCAGTCAGCACAGAAGGGCAGTGGCCTCCCCAGCTCTGTGGCTCTGCCTATGGCTACACCAGAGTGGCTGAGCCTCCTCCGTGCCTGCAGGTGGCTAGTCCACCTTTCCTGTCCCACTGCGGGTCACAGCTGATGGCAGGCCTGAATGTTCACCTTGAGGAGTTCTACTGCCCAGGCAACCATGATAGCTGAGCCTGGATATGAGTGCCATCGTGGTCTCAGTCCAGTGCGCTGAAGGAGCCATCCTGGCTGTCAGTGGAGCCCCTGCATGGGGTCAGCAGGGGACTGACTCAGCAGCTCCTCTCCTTGTGGCCCCTGGCTTCCCAGAACAGAGCTGCCAGGGGTGCTTCACCATCCAGGACCCCAGCATCAGTCAGCACTTGGGGAGCAGCCACCCTTCCTGGAGTGGAGGCTTGGCAGAGGTACTAGGGTTGTTTGGGCCCATTTTCCCTACCCTACCTGCTCCTCTGATAGTCCCCCCACTCCCAGCCTGCATAAGCCTCTCATCAAAGTGGGGAGGTGACTGGGGAGCCCCAGCCATCCCAGGTGCTTTCTTGAGGTCCCTGAGTACTGGCCCAAGGCAGGGCCTCCTTGCTGACTTCAAAGCTGTCGTGGTGTCCCATGTCCCACAGGTCCACAGCCAGCTCGGTCTGAGACATCTGAGCCTCTGCAGTGGTTACCTGTGGACATGGGCACTCCAACTGTCACCTCCAGCCAGTCCCTGTTTCTGCATGTAGCCCTAGAGGCTCCTTTCCTGCCTGGTTTCCTGTTGGGACCAAAGCCACAGCCTCAGGACCAGACTGTAACCTGGGCCCTCAAGCCGTAGACCCTCCTCTCTCCTTGGTCTCCAAAGCTGGGTCTGTCCTACCAGGCCTGTCCTGCCCGTCTCGACTCTGAGTCACAGCTGTGTCACAGAGAGCCTGGCTGGGTGGGCAGTCAGGGGCTTTGGCCGACTCAGACAGGCACCCTCTCCAACACCCACATTCCCTTAGGTGCTTATTTGAAAAATGCACCTTATTGTGTTTCTGCTTACGAGAGTAATACAAATGAAGAAATTCAGATCTTTCAGGCCAAGGTGCAAATTCACATTTCCCCAAGCCCCAGCTGTCCACTGTGACATGTGTACTGTACTCTGCTCTAACATGTCCTGGGTATCTACCCCAGGCCTGAGTCCTCCTGGATTTATTTATTTAGCACTGTGGATTGACTCAGGATGTTGTATGTTAGGCAAATGCTCACCACTGAATTACATCCCCCTTTTGAGACAGGGTCTTGACTTGAACTTATGACCCTCCCACTCAGCCTCCTAGAGTGCTAGGACTGCAGGTGTGAATCACCATACCTAGTGCTCTTTCTTTTTTTTTTTTTTTTTGGTACCGGGGGGACCTTGTGCTTGCAAAGCAGGTGGCTGAACCACTGAACTAAATCCCCAGCCCTAGTGCTCTTTATTTCTAAACACCACTTGCCTCGACTGTGATGACTTCATCTATTCCCTTAGAGGTGGATGCGGTCTGTGAGCAGGGCTCTGCAAAGCTGTACCCTCGGGGGTGGAGCCCAGCCTCTGCCTCTTACTGACTTGAGCACTGGCACTTGGTTCTTCTCAGACTCTCCGGGGTGCTTACCTGCAGGGATGCTGGTGATGGTGGGCCTTGGGGTCACCCCCCTGACTCTGAGAACAGTTCTTCCCTGCCCAAGCCAGGAGACAGACAGCTCAATAGTTTCTCACGCTCACCCCCACAGCTGGTAGCCACCATTTCCCACGTCAGGCTGTGATTGCCTCTTCACCTTTGGAAGCAGCCGAGTCCCAGGCAGGGCTTTAACCTCTTGGTCCTCCCACTGCCCAACCCCACTCTGGGCCCACCGTGGGCCTTGCCTGCTGCACTCAGGGCCTGCTGTGCCCAGCAGTGGTCTGGGATGCCCTGCCTCTGGCCCTTCCTGTGTGGGCCCCGAATGTCCTGTTTCACAGACACCCTAACACGGACCCAGAAATGCTGGGCAGGGACCAGGCATGCCCTTGGGCACCAAGACGTCTTGCTGGGGTGATGGGCTGGAGGACACTAGGCTGGGAGACCAGTCAGGCTGGACAGGGCTGTCGAGGGGCCCAGCCTGCACCCACCTGCTCCTCCTCACTGTGCCCAGCCAGACCTGGGGTTCCAGCACCCAACCTGCGCCTGTAGAGAGAAGACCTGGTCAGGGCAGGCTTGAAAGCTCTGAAGCCCCAATCCCAACTGTTGGCCACTTAGCAGAGGACACTGCTGCACCAAGGTGACTCAAGCCATGGAGGACAGAGACCCAGCACTGAACACCCTTCCCAGACACAATGGGCATGAACCCACCCAGCACCCACCAGCAAAAGGGCCTTTTGCTCTTGCCCTCTACAGGTGCAGGTAGAGCTCAGCACTCTCCCTCAGCTATGCTCAGGTCACTCTGCTGGATAGGCCCTGGCCGGGTGTGCGTGGGCACCAACCAGGGGCAGGACCTCTGCTCTCTGCTGAGATGGGCACATTCCCCAGGACCCCCTAATTCACCTAAGCCCCATTTCCACAGAGCACACAAACAGGAGCTTCCAAAATTAGAATTTATTTGCATTTCTAAGGAACAAGTTCATGAGTATAAGACAGGGCTGCCCAGCGGCTTGGCAACCCGGCCCAGTTCTGTAGGGGTTCCCTGATTGGATTGACAGCACAGGGACAACTAGACACGGTGGGGCCAGGACACAGTGGCTGGGGCAGCGTGCTGGGCACAGGCCGCCAGGGACCCAAGGGAGGCAGCATCCTGTGGGGCTGCCTGGGCCTGCTCAGGACAGAGACAAACACAAGACTCTCCTGTTTCACTGGACTTAAGGCTTGTATTTCCTGACATTTGCTCCAGTTTGCTTTTTTTTTCTTTAAAGTTAAAATTACCTGAGTAAAAAATTTTCAGACATTTAAAAAAGCCGAAAACACAGAATCTCTGTAGGCGGAGATGCAGCATGTATGCTGCAGGTTCGTCCAGGGTGGCCACGGCTCCCCTGGCCCACAGTGAAGAGCTGTGTGGGCCCCGAGTGCTCCATGAGACCCTTGGGACCAGATGCTCAGGGCACACAAGGCACAGTGAGGTAGGGTGCAGCCAGGGCCCTGAGCCCACTGTGGGCAGGACCAGTGTGCACCGGAGGCCCTCCCCAGCCCACCGCTTGGCGGCCAGGCTCGCGCTGGTCCCTGAAGTCCCTGGGTATGGAGCAAGTGGGCTGCTGGGGAGCCTGAGCTCAGACAATTAAATAATCCCTTTATTGGGGTGGGCTGGGGGGTGGGCAGGCGAGGCTTGACCTGGACCCCCATAGGGGGTGGCTTGGATGCTCCCAGGAAGGTCCCCTGGCCACACCGGCTTCTCAGGAGCCCCCAGCTGCAGCGGGGAGTAGCTGTCCTGCACCAAGCCAAGCGGCCTTCTATGGGCCCGGCCGGGCTGCAGACGCCCTCTGGAGGCAGAACTGCGCCACAGGCAATGACAGCGCAAGGCTCACGGTGCGGCGGCCCATCCAGTACAGGCTGTAGCCCAGCAGCCCGAAGAAGGTGGCTTTCGCAGCCAGGCGGGACATTCGGCCCATGATGGATGGCGGGGGGACACTACGGAGGGAGGAATAGGCTGGGCCTGGCTGGGGCATGAGCCCCCCAGCCCCAGCCCCCAGTGTGTGGGTCCCTGGGGTCGGCTGCTAGGGTTAGGGTGGGAAGGCGGGGACCCCCACGTGGGCCAAGGGATGCTCACGTCATGATCTCCTGGATGTTGAGCTCTGTGCTCCAGTTCTTCTCGATGCCAGGCACGTGGCCCATTCCCACGACACCCACAACCACAGAGGGCACACACTTCCTGGGCTCAGCTGTGGGAATGGCAGAGGTCAGCGGTGCACTGCTGGAGCCGCGGTGTCCCAGAGAGCCCGCCACCATCACTGCCGACCCTCACCCTCAGAGGCTCGGGGCAGCTCGAGGCGCCGGGCAGCCTGCCGCAGCATGTAGGTCAGGTAGATGTCGCGCTCCGCCACGATGGTGCGGTGCAGGTCGGGGAACTCGCCGATCATCTCAGCCATCATCTGCTCCAGCAGATCCTTCTGCTTGCAGCGCTCCACATCGTCTTTGCTGTGGGCAGAGCCATGCTGCCAGCTCTGCGGGACGGGCCACTGGCCCAGGGGAGGCACCACAGCGCAGGGCTTGGGATTACGGGGTGGGGGGCGTGGGGGGCTTGGCTGGAGCAAGCAGGAGGTGGGGTTGGGGGTGCACATGGGCCAGGTGGTGCCCTACCTGATGGGGTCTGACAGGAAGCACAGGCCCCAGGCCAGCTTGACCTTCTGCCAGAAGGACAGTGCAGCGATGGCCCTCTTGAAGGTGACAGGGATGGGACGGTCGCCCAGGTGAAACTTGCAGAAAGGCACCTTGCTGGCCTGGAGGGGAGGCCATGTCGGGCACAGGCCTGCAGCTCCCGCCGCCCTCCCAGGCCAGGCCCTCACCGCCCCCGGGTCAGGCCAGGCGCCCACCTCCTTGAAGGCCTCCCTGAACTCGCCACCGGGGGCCATGCCCAGCTGCTCGGTGATGTGGGCTGACACCTTCAGCAGCAGCATCTGCATGAGCCCAGACATGAGCCCATTCTGTGGGAGAGAGGCTGCGTCACCCACGCCGCACACGCCTGGGGCAGGAGACTGGGCAGTGCCAGCCCCACATCCTCAGACTCCTCCCACAGCAGGCCTCACCCTGGCCTCCACAGCCACTGTTGCCACAGGTGTCCCCGTAGGAGAGCTTTCTCTATAGGACAGTCAGGGTGCTGAGCGGGGCACTCCACACTGTGCAGACATTGAGCCAGGGTGCTGACCCCAGGCAAACAGCCAGGGCTGTGTGCTGCCTGGGTCTTAGTGAGAAGTGCAGAATGAGGGTCTGCAGCCACGTGGTGGGGCTGGGTGGGTCAGGCCGTGCTGAGACCCCCCAACTCCAACCCAGTGGCCTGGCTGGCTCCTCCCTCAGTGAGACCTCACAGATCAGCCCTCTCTTCTCCTACAGGTTGAGGTCAGGGTTCCAACCAGGTGGAGCCCCTGACAGGCTTGGCACTGTGTACCGACCAGTGTGGTGGGCCTCAGCCCGGGCACAGCACACGGGGACTCCGGCCTTGCCCCGCGCCGAGCCCCTCGGGCACACACCTGCCGCACAGCTTGCTGCAGCTTCTCCAGGCTGACTTCCTTGGCCTCACGCAGCAGTGTCCTCTCGTCCATCTTCAGCATGGACACACGGTACTGGCAGAGCTCCACAACCACCACATCAGGCTGCACCTCACGGATGGTCTGCAAGGCACCATTGTTCCTGAGGGACTCACCTGCTGCCCTGTGACTGGCTGCTGATCACCCTCAATTCTTTAAGCAACGAAGGGAAGTGAGGAACAGGTTCTACAGTTACAAACAAGGCGCCACAGCTGCCACAGGATTGGAACGCAGCTGTCGGTGGCCGTGGACTGTGCAGCGGGGCCGGGCTGTGGCTCAGTGGGCCTCACCTTCACCACGTCGCGCTTGCTGTCGTCGCTGAAGTGGGCGGTGCCCACCACGTACACTCTGCTTCCATCCTCGGCCACCAGCTGGGTCACTGTGCGTGGCAGATTGGGCTGCTTACGCCGCCGCTTCAGCTTCATCTCCAGGAGCAGATGGAAGGCGTCCACGTCAGCTGCAGGGACAGTAGGGCTACCATGGGCAAACGTCTGGCTCTGGGCTCTGGGGGCTGTGGCTGGGGTCTGACTCCCACTGCACACGCCCTGATGGGCCGCCCCATCCATGTGCCTGGCCCCCGTGGGCCTCTGGAGCCCCAGGATGGGGGACAGCAGGGACCAGGTGCTCAACTCCAACCAGGGCAGTGGGGGCCCACTACCCTCATATCCCTCATGCTCAGGAGCCTCCTCCTGGGTTGCAGCACCCCCATTTGTGCCCAGAGGATCCCTCAAGCCCCACGCCCCACGGTTCCATTGGAGACGTACACAGGTTCTGGGCTTCTCCGGAAATCACCCTGGGCACCGACTCTGAGGCCCCCGATGTCATGACAGTTTCCACGTCAGCCTGGGGCACGAGGGAGAGGTGAGGCTGGCATCCCCTTGCCCTGGAGAGGCTGCTCATGAACTCCACCCGCCCAGATTAGGATTAGGACCCCCACCTTCCCCTTGGAGTGGCTTCCTGCTGGGATGCAGAAAACCTGGTCTCCACAGCAAGTTCCTGGCAGAGAATGAGCCGAAGGGACCCGAGCGGGCCACGGGGTAGACGGTGTCCCCACGGGAAGGCTTGGCAGCCAGCGCCCTCACCTCCTGGGGTGGCCGCTCCTCCCCCTCCATGGCTGGGTGGCAGCTTCCAAGTGGATGGAGGACGCCTAGGAAATAGGGCTCAGTCCTCACAGGGCTGGGAGCAGGCACCCTGAACGACCCTTACGCTCCCTGCACTGACTCTGCCAGAGGAGGCTGCTGCGGTCCAGGTCTGGGAGAGGCCTGGTTTGGAAACCCACAGCCACTGTGAGCAACGCCATGGGCAGGCAGCACCCGACCCGCACCCCAGGGTGTGCGAGCCCAAGGCCTCTGAGCAGAAGCCCTCCAACCCAGCCAGATGGAGGGGTCCTGGGAAGGGCGGACAGGGTGGCACCCCTGGGCGCCAGGGCTTGCTCCAGCTTGAGAAAGAAATGTAAGGCAGAGGAAGGCCAAGGTGGCCCTGCAGAGGGCCAGCTCACAGTCAGGGCTTCTTGCTGTGTCCTCACAAAGGACTTGCAGCTCTGGGGACAATTCCCAGCCCTGGAGTACTGCGTATCCAGTGAGGGATGAAGGTCATGCCGACTGAAGGGGGACAAATAGCCTCCAGCAGACCCATGCCTGAGGCAGCTGAGGCTCTGGTGGGGACCAGGGTCCCACTGAGCCCAGAGGCATCCCATGCTTCCTGACAGATGCCACCTGACAGAGGTACTGGACAACCCAACTGCAAGCCGTGAGCCACAGGAGCTCAGCAGGCAATGGAAGGGGCTGTAGAACCCAACCAAGACTCTTTCCTTAACTGAGGCTCGTGGTGCCAGCTTGTGAGCCAAGGGCAATGCACAGCTGAGTTTGGGGCCCAACCTGAGAAATCTGCTATTGGACCTGGGTACTGGATGGTGTAACGTTAGGGAACTAAAATACCCCAATTTGCTTCCAGCCATATCTAGGCAGCACGGCATGTTCTGAGGGTCTGTGTGCATCTGAGCTGTGCACCAAGGGAACCCTCATGGGGCAACCATGACCCCATGGTGCTGGCAGGGAGCCTTGGGCTCCCTTCCATCTCATCACTGCAGCACACATCTCAGAACTTTCATGAGCCAGAGAAAATGGAGAGTGCAAGAGGGTGCGCTGTCTCAAGCTTCTCTCCCCTCCTCGCCATATCCTGTGGCCCTGCCATACACACAGCCCTAGGCCCTCCACGGTGTCTGTCGGGATGGTGATGACCACTTCCAGCTGCCACAGAAAAGGAAGGAACTCAGTGCAACTTCTGGGCTGACAGCATCTCTCTGGGCATAAGCATGTGGTTGATATGGCACCCAGGGCACAAATGTCCCTGAGGCCGACTGAGAAGGGGAAGGCCGTCCTGAGCCTAGCCGGGGCCCTCTGGCAGAGGAAGTGGTGTGGGCAGGGAGGAGCAGGGTCAGGGCCAGGAAGCAACCGGGCTGCAGGGTGCAGGGAGGTCAGCAGAAACCAAGAAGAGCAGCAATCAGACCCTGACTGGGCCTCTGAACTCAGTCCTCAGGGCCCTGCCCCACAGGCACAGCCTGCCCCACTGCTTTCCCCCTGGGCTTCCGGGTCTGGAGCCTGCCCTACCCAGGCATCATAAAGGCCAATGCATTTGCAAAGCGCCACTGCTGGCTCCAGGTCTGGGCACAGCCAGGTCTCTGCCAAAGCCCATAGACATCAGCTCCTTCGGGCCTTTCTTTCTACAGATGAAGCCAGCCGACACAAATGGGGAGGTGTGCTGGGAGGGAAGGCTGAGTGCCTACAGGCCCTCCTCCTTCATGAACCCGGAAGGCAGAGGACAGTCAGGGCCAGGGTCCACCCCGCAGGCCCACAACTGAAGCCTGACATGGAATGGGAGACAATCTTCCTTAGTCCAGCTTCACACATGAAAGCAAACAACTCTTATGGATGAGCAGCACAAGGCTGCCAAAGCAGGAGCGAAAAACCCCAAACAAACAAACAAAAAAACCTTCTTAAAAAAACATCCTGTGCAGGAGGCGGGCGGGAGGTTGTGGCACTGCCAGCGAATGGGAGGAGACCACGTTGCCTCAGCCTGCCCCTGCCCTCCCACAGGCGCCTAGCTGCACGTCTGTGGTCAGCCAGGCCAACCCACCCTCTGCAGCTTGCCCAGGGTGTGCCTGGGCCTGAGGAGGCCAGGCAAGGGCTCCGAGTCTGCCATAGAGAGGCTCAGGCAGCAGAAACAGTCCTGTGTCTGGGTGCCATGGGGTTAAGGAAACAGGAGAAGCCTGTTGAGCCAGGAGCCCAGGCTTAAACCCCACATGGGCAGGCCATCCAAAAGCAGTGGGAGACCCTGCAGAGTTCCCCAGCATCTTACCAAGGGCAGCGCCTGATGGGGAGGAAGGGAGGCAGGAAAGCCACTAAAGTCCCCACCACCAGAGCCTGTGATTCTGAGTCTCTGATGCTGTCACAGTGTGTACTTTCCTCTGGGACTTATTCCGCAGGTTGCTAATCCTTCCTTCACTGCATGATATTTCCATCTGGAGACCTGAGCCCACCCTCCACCTCCCCACACCCACCTGGGTGTCCAGCCTAGTCCTGTGCTCCCCCACCTGTCCTTTCCTGACAGGCTCAAGCCCTTGGCACAGACCAGCAGACCCCTTGCTGCCCTTGCTGCTGCCCTCGAGGGAAACAAATCCCAGCAGCTGGTAGGCAGCTCCTGGCTTCATCCCCAGTCCTGACCCCAGCCACACAGTGAGGCACACTTCGATGTCTGTCAGATCAGCCCCTAATCTGCTCTCCCTGCTGAGCAGGACTGGGGCAGGTGCTGAACACCACAGTGGTAGCTGCTTCCCTCCAAGGCCTGCTGGCAACCTAAAGAAACCCCTGCTGGCTGGGGCTCAGTTTATAGCAGGGCTTCCACAGCCTCAGTCCTCTATGGATTCCCAGTAGCTTGTCACTCGGTCTGAGTACTGCAGGATGGCTTAGCATGGAGGTGACTGTCCACACATGAAACAGGGCATCGGCCACAGCTAACCCTGGCCACATGGCCCCTGCCCAGCCTCAGCAGCATCCCCTCTGCTAGTTCCCTTATAGGAACTGAACTGTGCCCCCCCAAATTAGACTCTGAAGCCCTAACTCCAGCGCGGTATATTCATAAGGAAAGACTGACCCCATGATGGTATTCCTGCCCAGATAAGCGGAGAGCCCAGACAGCTCTGTGGGGAGAGGAAAGAAGGGTCTTTCCAGGAGGCAGGCAGAGCCCTCCCCAGCATCAGCCCACCAGCACCTGGATCCTGGACTTGCACCCTTCAGCACTGTGGAAGTCAATGTCTGTCCTTGAACTTCCCAGTCTGTGACAGCTGACACCACACGGGGCTGAGACGCCCATCGCCCCCGGTCCTTCTAAAAGTTGCCTCCCAGGCCAGTGCGGCTCTTCAGCGTGGCCCAAAGTGCCCGGCACCCAAAGGCGTCCCCAGAAGCCCTCATCGCTCGCAAGGAGAGCCTTGGGTGACCAAGAGTGAGGAAAGGGTGGCCGAGGCCCCAGACTCCTCTCCGAGTCTGCAGCTCGGGTCCCGGGGGCGCACTGCCGGGGGAGGGGCACCGAGACGGAGGACAGGAGTGCCCGGCCGGACCACACCGCCCCTCCCGGCTTCCGTCGTGGGGCCCGCGGGCGGCCACGCCTGGGAGATGCGGCCGCGCCCCGGCGGCCTGAGCCCCTTGGCCCCGGGACACGGAAGCCCGCGCCCCCGGGCTCCGCCCCGCCCTGGGACGTTGACAGCGCGCGCTGGCGCGTCTCGGTCCACAGCCGCCGCCTCGCCAGCCCCCGCCCAGCCGCCCGGCTGCCGCCCTCCAGCCCGGAATACCAGCGGCGCGGTCGCTCCGGTCTCGGCTTCAGCCGGCCTCCATGCGCGCGTCCCGGACGGGCCGGGGGCGGGGCGGCCGCGCGGCATTCCGGGAGACTCCCAAGGGCCCGCGCGTGCCCGCCAGCCTGCCTCTGCGACCCCGGGTCCTAGCGCCGGGGCCGGCTCCTCGGGCCGCGGGCTGGTTTTGGCGGGGGACAAAGGAACCAAAGCGCTCTGCTCCCCATCCGTGGGACGTAAAAGGGCGGAAACACAGGATGGCGGGTCCGCCCGCGTGGGCCCCGCTTGACCCCCGAGGCAGGGTCGGGATGGGGACAGGGGCGCCGACCCGGCCGGACTCGGGGTGCTCAGGACCCGCCTCGCTGAGCCCCCGGGCTTCCGTGACCCCGCAGAACCACGTTCCACCTCCCCGTCGGGGTGGCCTCCTTCTTTGACCGGGCGTGGGGGATAGTCCCTCTCCCCGCTGCACCTGCCAGCCGGCTCCCCACCGAAGCGCCTTCCCTCACAGCTTCCGGTCCCCTCTGTGTTCTCTGCCTCCCCCGGAGGGAAGGACCCTGCCCCTGGCCCCAGGCCTCAGATCCCTGCCCTCCCTGCCCACTCCTTGCTCGCAGTGTCCACCCTCTCTCTGGTCGGTTCTGCCCTTCTGGCCATGTTCCCACCGGCAGCAGGTGGGGTGGGTCTGGAGTAGGGTCACCAGCTTCCCCCCACTCAGGGCCACCCCAGACCACCTCCCTAACTGGGTGGAATCCCAGCGCCGGGCTCTGTTCTGGCTGACTGGGTCTCCTAGGGCCACCTCTTCCCTGAGAGGTGCCCACTAGTCCTGCCTGTCTCTGCCTGGGCCCAGAGGGAAGGAGCCTTGGTCTGCTGGGGCCGTGTGCATGGGCTGTGCTGGGCTGCGGGGGCCAGGAGTGGAGAGAGGAGAGGTAGAGTCTTGGGAGTGCTCAGCCAGGCTGGCAGGGAAACTGGGGCGGATCTTCACTTGGCAGGACGTGGGCCTCCCCCACCTCAGGCTGCACAGCTCCAGTGGCTTTTCTCAGCTGTCCCAAGCACACTCTGGTTTGGGGCAGGTTCTGTTCTGCCACTGTGGGTGGGCAAGATGGACAGGAAGGCCTGAGGGTATGAGCCCAGGGCAAGGGTGGGGTACTAGCCAAGCAGAGGAGGCCTTCTTAAGGTGGGCTTGGGGCAGTGAGGAGACACTAGGGGGAGCCAGGCGGACAAAGGGTTTGGGGCTCAGCCCCACCTGGTCAAGGGGCCAGCACCACCTTTTTTGGGGCAGTACTGGGGATAGAATCTAGGCCTTCCCACTCAGCTACATCCCCAGCTTTTTATTGTTTTGAGACTGTGACTTTGACTTGCTAAATCACTGAATTCCCCAAGCTGGGCTCAAGCCTGTAACCCTTCTGCCTCAGCTTCCTAGAGTGCTGGGATTGCAGGTGTGTGCCACTCCATACTTCCTTTCAGGCCTCTGGCCACCTGCTTTTGGAAAGGTGGAGTAATTCACAGGGCCATGAGGCCAGGGCTCAGGTCCCCAGCCCCTGCAGTGATGTCTGCTTCTTCAAGACCAGAATGCTGACGCCAGTCTAGACTCCTTACAAAGGTCAGCTCTGTGCAGAAAGGGCTGTGTTCACTCACACCACAGATTTCCCAGACAGGAAAGTGACTGACATGTCCGGCCAGGCCACATAGAGAAAGGTGGGTAGAGTCCTTGGCCTTGAGCCCACTAAGGACTTCAAGGGGGCTCCCTGGACCCAGGGCTCTGTGTCCACCTCTGCCCAGTTCCACCTGTCTTCACAACAGGAAGCAGGGCCCACAGGGAGAGTGAAAGAGCCCAACCTGGGCACTGCCTGGACCAGCAGGTTCCTTGACCACAGACACCTTCCCAGAGCGAGCCCCTGGGGTGGACAGGCTAAACCCAGGCAGGGGGACAGGCAGGGTGGATGTGGGAGGCTGCAGAAGGCGAGGGCAACCTCACTTGGGTTTCCCACTGTGTGTGTGGGGTTGGTGTGTGGGTGTGGGCCGAGGGGCAGGGGCTTGTCATGAGCCTGGAGAGCACATGGCCAGGTTTCCCGGTTCCTGAAGGTGCCTGTGGTCCCTTCGCTGGAGGAGTGGGTGCCAGGCTTGGAGAATCTTCCTGTCTCAGCTAGGGGGGAGCTTTCTGACTCCGGGTGCTCATGATCCACCAACAGGGTGTGTTCACCACATCTTTTATTTTCTGCATTTCTGAGGCTATGACACTGGGGTCATGCTGACCCTGGGCAGCCTCCCTCTCGGGGCTAGCAATGACAATGTATGTGAACCACCAGGTCACAGCCCACACCCCATCAACTCTCACACCCTGGGCCACTGTCCACCTGCCTAGCCACTGCAGAACCAGGCAGGCAACCAGGGACACCCATACACTTGCTGAGGTTCTGTAAACCAGCGAAGGCTGAGCCCCTGACCTGCCTGCCCTGTTCTTCCTGGGGAGCCACAGTGGAGCTGTCTGCCCACATCGCTCCTCTTCCCTCTGCCTGTCCTTCCCTGTGTGCCCCGTGTGGCATGGGGCACCCCCTCCATAGGATCTGTGAGCAGTCACCTGTGTGTCCTGTGGCAGGCATCTTCTGCTGTACTGTGCTCACCATACTGGACAGTAACAAAGCATTTTAGAGTTCATAGTAAAACCTACATTTTAAATGAACATGTCTCCTGCCCAGGCTGGACTGTGGTAGCTGCACCTTGGCCACTCTGGTGAGGGATAGACTATCCTGATCCCAGGGACACTAGGGAGCCCTGTCCACCCAGGTCTGTTCCAGCAAGGGGCTGCTGGGGAGTTTCCGCGAGGTCCAGGCCAGGTAGCAGGAGGGCCCACTTTGACCTCAGCTGACCGCACTCCATGGGGTGTGGGCCCGGATCCTCAGGCCCTGCCTCCAAGGACCCTCCATCTGGGTGTGGGGGGTCGCCTGCTCTGACCTGCAGGACACAAGGCTTCACAGGGCCAGCCTTGTCCCACTGAGCCCTGGGTCTAAGGTTGAAGGCCCGGCCCTATTCGTGGGCCCCCACCATGATGAACACCCCCGAGATGAGCACTGCCAAGGCACTTACTTGGGAAGTCTTCCTGGACCCTGCCAGCTCAGCACACCTGGCAGGACACCTAGCCTGCCTCCCATGCCCACATGCCTGACCCAAGAGACACGTCTCCCTGAGCCTGGGTGGGGGTTGCTCCTTTGTCTCCCTGTGCCCGGGTCCAGGCTCCAGCCGCATCCCTCCGGAAGCCACATGCTATCCTGCCTTCCTCACACTTTGGGGTGGAGGCTCAACACCCCTGCATCCTGGCGGGCAGCCCTGGCAAGCTGAGAAAATCAGGGGCCGCTCTGGAAGTCAGAGGGGAGGCGCGGAGCAGGGAGCGTAGCGTAGCGTGGCGTGGCAGGACCAGCAGTTATCAGAATAACATTTATTGATATGCTCAGTGCTACCTCGTTAATACTGTGTCTCGGGCCGCTGTGGCTGAGGTAATAGGGGCGGGGCCAGCAGCGGCCTGGGCCCGGGAGGGGCGTGGTTATTGCGTTGGGCTCCTTGCCTCTCTGGAGCACTGGCGCCCACCTGCCGTCACCTGCTGGCTCACACATACGTGGCGCCCCTGCACATGCAGCCCAGTCCACACATGCGCACACTCAAGCTCTTTAGCACCCACACCTGCTCACGAATGCTGGCGTAGTGGCACTGGGCCGCCCCCACGCACACCTGAGTTCACTCTTGCACTTGTATGCTCACACCCATTCACACACATCCCTTGCTTTAAACTCACCCTAAGTCTCCCAATGGTAAATATGCTTGTCAGTTACAGTAATCATAGTAAAATAAAGTGTATGTCAGGCTACAGGGAGAAAGTGCAAGGCGATTTGGATCTAGGGCCACCCCTGCCCCCACTGGAGGGCATCGGTCCCTGCAGGGGTGGGGCCCTTCTGTGAGGGACCCCTGGGGCCTGGCCCTGTGGCCAGTGCCATCTTCCCCGGTGTCCTTCTCTCTGGCCCTGGGCTGGGGCCCCCTGGGGCGGTGAGCTGCCCCGCCACTTGGCCCACAACAAAACTTGCTAAAAAAATAAACTCTTCGTCTTGCAGCCCAGCACCTAGCACAGCACCTGCATCAGGGTGGGTGGCACCTTGCTCTGCCCTGCCCCGGCTCCCTCACATGGGTGCCTCGTTGAGCCAGGTGGAAGGGTGCTGAGCCCCGGCATGCGGGCAGAGGCTGGGATGGCAGTGCCAGGCAGGCAGAGACTGTGTCCATGAGCTCATGCAGGGGTCCTGGCGGCCCATCCCTCAGAACTCCACGGTACTCACGACTGTTCTGGGCTCCTCAAAAGTGGCGATGAGGATCTGCTGGGCTGGGGGGATGGTGATGAGGTCACCCATGTCTGGAGGCACCCGGGGGGCCCCCTCTTCCTCCTCCCGGGCCTCATACAGTGTGTTGATGTGGAGCAGAGGGTGGGTGGCATTTCGGCTCAGGATGGCCAGGGGATCGGCCTTGCCCAGGCTGGCTGGTGACAGAGGTGCCACGGTGGGAGGTGCAGGAGGCGAGCAGACATGAAACGGGCCCCCAGCAGGAAGCCCGGGCCTGGCCGGTTCTGTGGGGTACGGGGCCTCCTTCTCAGGGAGTGGGGCATCTGTGAACAGTAGAACACAGGCGTTGCAGGCTCTGACCCCCTCCCCGCCGGGGGCCAGTCCCTGTGTCCCTGCTGGGCCTGCTTGTCCTCCCTTCCTGCAGCCAGGCAGCTGGGCAGCTGCAACATGGGGTGACCATAGCTGCCCGGGCCAGCACCATGCTCTGCCCACCTTCTGGGTAGACGCCACAGCTCGCAGAAGCTGCTCAGCCTTCCTCCTCCTCACACTGCCTCCTGGCCCCCTAATACATTAGGTATGCACCCCATGCACCCTGTTCCCAGGTGATGACTTCTCTCCTGCCCCCCACTTACCCCCCACTGGCTCCCTACCTTTGGTGGGTGCTGTGGCCAGGCCCAGCCCGCACTCTTCAGCCTGCGACAGGAAGCCGCCTTCTTGGCTGCGGGAGGCGGGCAGGGCAGTGGGCACTGTCTCGGGCTTGGCTTTCCTGGCACCCAGGATGTAGGGGTGCACATCCAGGGAGAAGTGGCGCGCATGCTTCTTGTCGGGGGCGGTGGCAGTGCCTGTGTCACCCCCGCTGCCCTTGTAGTGGTGTGCTGCACGGGCGCCTGCGTCCAGCAGTGGGGCAATTAGCGTGTCAGTGGCTGTCTTCCTGCGCACGGGCTTGGGCTTCTCGGCCTTGCTGTTCTCCACACGCATGATGGCCAGTTGCTCCTTGAAGGGCTGCGGTAGCGGGTTGCTGGTGGGGATCCACTTCATCTTCTTGCGTGGCCGTTTGACCACAGGTGGCTCAGTGGAGCCGTCGGGCTCTGCAGGGTTGGCGCTGGGGTCCACAGTCTGGATGCCCGAGTCACGCACGGTGGGAGTGGCATCGTGGTTGGACTGGGCCAGCGCAGCCAACAGCTGGCGCACCACATTGTCATACATGAGGTCACTCTCATTAGTGATGAAATCCAGCCGGTTGAGCGACTTGATGTGGTCGCGGTTCTCGTTGCAGAACATGGCGAGGATGTTAATGTCACAGAACTGGGAGCGGCGCCACTGCCGGCGTGTCTTGATGCCCACCTTATGCAGTTTGTCAAAGATGAAGTTGCTCTTGCGGAAGATGAAGAGGTGAATGAGGTTGACGAGGATGATGAGGTTCATAAAGCACAGCAGCACGATGTCCACACCTGCGATGATCCGCTGCAGCTGCACGGAGGGCAGCTTGCAGCTGACGTGCACTGCAGGGCCCCCACCTGCTGGGCCATCAGGGGAGGCGCCCAGTGCACAGGTGAACTCATTCTGCTTCTGCGTGGCGTAGTAGGTGCACAGGTAGGAGATGGGCACCACGCTGAGCAGCAGGATGAGCACATGCCGTGCCAGGTACAGCTTGGCCAGGAAGTTGCTGCGGCCCCGGCGCTCCAGGTACTTCTCAAACAAGTTCTGCTCGGGGCTTTTCTCTTTCTCAGCATTCTCAATGATTTCTCGCTTCTCCCGCTCCGTGATGCCGGGCCCCTTGGACTGGATCTGCTTCTCGATCTTGGGTGCACGGCCCTCAGCTGCCCGGTGGTAGCAGTTATCAATCTCCTGCAGTAGGAAGTTGAGCTCGGAGGTGAGGCGGGTGGAGGCCAGGAACTCCCACCCCAGCGCAGGCACATACATGATGGCAGCGAAGGCCAGCAGTGCATACGGCAGGAACTTGTGCTCAAACAGTGACGGCCACAGGCTGGCATCCACACCGGGCAACGCATCCCGAAGCTCCGTCCAGCAGTAGCCACGGGCATACAGTGCCTGGTCGCGGGTGAAGTTGTGCGGGGTGTAACAGTAAATAGGTTCCTCTGGGGGCGAGAGGAGACACAGGCCACGGCATGAGGTGGGACTGACTTGCGAGACCAGGGCTTGGGGTGGTGGCACCGGTGGGGTCTGTCACTACCTTGCCTGAATGCCTCTCCTGCGCGGCCCCCTCCCACTCAGCTGCCTGCTCTGTGCAGGGCCTGCGCCCCCCAGAGCCAACTCCTGGGCCAACTTCCCCTCTCCACATCCCACCGTGATGGTGTGATCACCCTCAGTGTCCCTCTTGAGCAGTCCTGCCTGTTCCAGTACCCAAATGCCATAAAGACTCTGCACAAGGGGAAACTGAATCCCAGAGAAGGACAAGACAGATCATATCCCTTTTTCCATTCCCTCAACTGGACTCAAACCAGGTCTTGGCCACTCCTGTGTTCTGGCTGTCGGGCACCTATCACTGGGTAGGGCTGGTGGCAAGGATGCACCTACCTGGTACAGCAGTCCAAGTGTCAAGAGAAGCCTGCCTGTGAGCCAGGTGTGGTGGTGCATGCCTGTAACCCCAGCACTCTGAGAGGCTGAGACAGGAGGATTCCAAGTTCAAGCTCAGCCGGGGCAACTTAGCAAGACCCTGCCTCAAAACAAAAACGGGCTGGGGAAGTAGCTCAGTGGTAAAGTGGCCCTGGGTTTGACCTCTGGTATCTCAAAAAAAAAAAAGAAAGCCTGTCTGTGACAGATGAGAGGTATCCCCTCCCCCAAGACACCCACCCCGGACAGGCAGCCTGGGAACACAGGTCCGTGGTGGCAGAGTCGGGAAGGCTTACCAGCTGGACATGGCCTCTGCCCCAAAAGTGAGCAGAAGGGCCTCCTCAATCGCAGATACAGCCACCACTCAGGTCTGGGCTGTTCGAGGCCATGCTGGGCTGGGCACAGGAAGTAAGGGCCTCCCTGTCTGCACTTGGCCTTGTGAGCTGGGTAGCTGGCAGGGAAGAGCACGATTCACTGCTGCTGCTGCACAGGGGCCAGGGCTGTGACAGTGGCCAGCCACGCATCTGAGCAGAGACTCCACGGCCCCTAAGTGCTTCCAGGCCTAGCCCCAGCATCCTGGGACCCCAGCTCCTTACTGGGCACAGCACAGGGCTATGGACTGCACTTGGCCCACCCCAGTACCTCTGACAGTCTAGACAGCTCCACACACTGAGGGCACAAGGGCTCAGGAGACCTCAGAGATCACCAGGATGGGACCCGGCCAGGTAGACTTCACTGCACCGTACCTGGGAATCATGGGGGGCTCCAGAGGAGGTGTGGATTGGTGAAAGGAGCTGCAAATGGGCCAGGGGCTGGAGAGAGGCTGGGAGTGTCAGGGAGAGCTGGTTCCTAAGGCCTGAGGTCCTTGAGGGCCTCAGGATGAGCTGGGCTCAGAAAGGGCCAAAGCTCCCGGGTGAAAGGCAGCACGTAGCCACTTGCTTTTGTCCCGACAGCCAGCCCTGAGAGCCATGGGTGCGGACGCTCTTCTCCGTGTTTGTCTCCACTGCCTCTCAGGCCTCAACCTAGCTGCCGCTGATCGGTATGGACAGGCCCCAAGAGGGACCCCCAGCCAGGCTCCCATGAGTCCTTGGCTCTGGGGTGGGGCTTGCCTGTTGCCCCAGGCTGGACAGGAGTGGCCCCACATGCTGAAGTGTGCTGCCTCTGTGGTGTGATGTGAGTCACCTGCCACCACCTCCCTGTCTCCCATGTGCCACCCTGACCCTTGGTTTCCTCATCTGCTGATAGCATTCTGCAGGGCCGCTGTATGGAGAGGCCTGGCCCCAAGGGCCCTGTGAGCATGTCCAGCAGGGTGGCCCTTCTTCTGCACATGGTACTCCCAATGGCATGGCAGGGACCGAAGGACACGGTGACATGCAAGTGACCAGGCTGCCGGCCTGTGGTTCTGGGTCTGATACTGGTGGGATAGCAGGGATGTGGGGACTGGAGGCCTGGACACCACAGCTGCAAGGGTCCCCTGTCTGGGCCAGTTCAGGTGTCTGACAGAGACAAAGACAGAGACTGGCTGGTCCTGTACCCAGTCTTTCCCTGGGGACATTGGTGTGTGGACCCTAGCACTGGGCCTCCCAGCCCATAGCAAGGCACAGGCTCAACAGCGCCACAACCAGAGCAAGGTACCTGACAGCCTTGGGGAGGAAAGAGTCTGACCACTGCTGACACTTGCCTGTTTGGAACGCTGTCCAGCCCTGGACAGCGTCTTTTCCGGCCCTCCCAATAACTCCAGGCACAGCTTCACTTCCTGCAGCCACCTGGCCTCCACCCTCCCCAAGGGTATCCCGGCCCAGCATGGTTCCTTCAGCTGGGTGGGGCTCACCTGTCACCCCAGAGTTGGCTCATGGCCACTGCTGCCCTCTCACCCTAAGGGAACCCAGATCCCACAGCCCACCAGGCTGGGCTAGATGCTGTGGTCAGCCAAGTAACTGCCCTCAGGGGTCCACGTCCTGCTCTCGGAACCCCAGACTATGTCTCTTATGTGATAAAGCTGGGATGAGGTTCAGGACCTTTCAGGGGATAATCCTGGATTATTGGGGGACAGCGTGATCACCAGAGCTCAGTCCCTAGCTGCTGGCTTGAAGATGGAGTGGCCTCCAGGGCCTCTGGAAGATCATCCCTGCTGACTCCTTGACATTAGACCTATCACTCATTTTTCAGATTTTTGACTTGCAGAATTGTAAGACAACATGCACTGTGATTGTGCATGCGTGTGCGCGTGCACGTGTGCACACAGGCACGCTATGTTGGGGATTGAACCCAGGGCCTGGAACACACTAATTAAGGGCCCCAGCTCTACCCTGAGCTATACCCCAGCCATGCGTGTTGTTTTGAGCCACCTAGTTTGTATCCAGAGATGCAGGACCCTGATGCTAGTGAGCTGCCTGCTTCCTGTGGAGGGGACCCTCCTCCCAGTACCCCCCAGAGGATAGGGGGACCCTGTCGGGTGGGACCCCCACTGGAAAAGGGTTGACCCTTTGGGGTCACAGAAGAGAGTAGATCCGTGCCTCAAAGGTCCACACAGGAGACCCAGGGGGCATTAGCTGCTGGGTACAGAGCCCATGGCCCACACAGTATGATGGGTGCCTTTCCTCTCCATGTTGGGGTTGGGGTGCACGCTGGATGGGAGCCCATGCCAGTGGGTGAAGGGCTCACTCAGACAACATCCAGAAACACCCGAGCACTGAAGACCCAAGTATGTGGCCACGTTAGGCCCAGTTACGGGCCTCCCCATCAGGGCCCCATGATGCCAAGGAATCCACTGAACCTTGGCCTCTCCACCTGACCCCAAGCCCCATGCTGATCATGGCCAGGGTTGGACAGGCAGAGGCTTGTTTCATGGCTGCCTAACCCCAAGACTAGTTGGCCTCAGGTCAGCAGTGCGGCAGTCTTTCCAGGCCACCCCTCTACCTCCACCTCTGCAGGGCTGGGATCAGCGTACCCCAAGGGAGGGCTCATCCTAAGACTGCAGAACTCACCACACAGGGAACCCCTAGAAGAGCATCCAGGCCCTGGGTTCTGGGTGATCTCAGGCTGAAGCTGATGAAGGCTGACCACAGTCTTCAGGGTCTGCTTCTCACCACAATCCCCTAGGATAATACATGTGCTCCCTCTGTGCAAGCCAGGATACATGGTGTGCAAATCAGGCCACAGATGGAGGACACAGGCCCAGCACCCTGCACCTGCTCACTGGACTCATAAACTGTCTACCTTGGCCAGAAGGGAGTTGGCCTGGAGCAAGGGGTGTGGGTGTGTATCCCAGCAGCCTGCCTGATGCTCTGGCTCAGGCACTGGTAGACATCTACACATGGCCCACTCCTTGGGGAAGTCACCTATTAAAATGGGGGGCACAGGTCCCCAGGTATGTTTTTGTTAAGAGCAGAGGAGTGGAGGCCGCTCCTGGAAGGCCACAGCTTCTGACCTTGCCCCTTCTGCACCCCCACCCATCCTAGGGGTCCCAAAGGGTTGGCAAGGCCCCCAGAGGTCCACCATGTACAGCTCCCACTTGTAAGATACACATGACTTAAATATGAAGTATCCCCCGGAGTCCTGTGCTGAGGGCTTGATTCCCAATGTTCAGAGGTGGGCCCTACAGAGGTGACCGATCACGAGCACGCTGACCTCATCAACGATTCATCCACTGATGAGTTCACAGCTGCCTGGTTGTTGGGAGAAAGGGCCCAGGTAAAAGCAGGTCACTGGGCCTTAAGAGGGCCTCTGCTGTCCCAGTCCTGGCCGCCATGCAGTGAGCAGCTCTCCTCTGCCATGTCTTCTGCCACGATGCCCCTGCCACATTACAGGTCAAAACCAACAGAACCAGCAACCACGGATTGAAACTTCTGAAACCATGAGCCAAAATGTATCTTTGCTCTTTTAGGTTGTATCATATAACCATAGGTCACAGCTATGAAAAGTTGGCTGACACAGCACCCTTTTCCCACACTTCAATTTTCCTTGTGTCTGGGGGCTTCCTCAGCTCCAGGAGTCAGCAAGTGTCTGGGGGCCCTGCATGCTTCCAGGTTTTGTGACACATGAGAGCTCTGAAGAGCTCCAGGAAGCCATTGCCCTGTCCTGGACCCTGACTGAAGCCAGTGGAACCAGCCACTGCTTCAGAAGATTGGGGGTGGGGGCAAAGGGAATGTAGCTGCTCACAGCCTGAGACATCTCCTTAGTCTCTCTGCTTTGCAAACAGGCCTGAGGCCAGCCACATCCTGTGGCTCTCAGCTTTGCCTTGCTCAGGCTGGGTGGACCCCAGGACCCTCCTGTGGGAGCTGGCTTTTTGGAAACAGTGCTGCACAAGTCATGGAGTTGGGATGAGGTCACAAGGGAGCAGGATGGGCCCTGACATGACTGTGTCCCCAACAGCAGCACTTGGGCTCTCAAAGAGACACATGGAGGGTGCCTGGCTGAGGCAGGTGCAGAGCAAGGGGGATGCAGTGACAGCTGCAGGAACACCAGGGATTGCTGCCAGCCACCGGAAGTTTGAGAGGCAGGAAGAGTTCTCCCCAAGGTGCCTCAGAGGGACCCAGCCCTGCCTACGCCTGGATGTTTGGCTTCAGGCTTTCAGAGCTGTGAGAGAGAAATTTGGGTTGTTAAAAGCCACCCAGCTGGCAGTAGTTATCACAGTGTGATCCAAGGCCCCGCACTGTGCACACCTAAGTGTGATTTGGATGCACACACCTGAGCACACAGAGGTCTCATGGTGCCTATGCGTGCACATCTGGCTGTGACCCAAGGCCCCATGATGCCTGTGCACACGTGGTGTGACCCAAGCTGCCCTGTGTCTGTGCATAGCTAGGTGTGACCTAGGGCCTGCAGTGCACATGTGTGCACACTCTTGGGTTCAAGTGTGCAGAGCCTCCTGTCCCACCTATAGGAGTGTCTGATCCTGAGTCAGAGGCCCTGGACACTAGCGTCCAAGACAAGAGACCAGCAGAGCCTGTGCCCTTGGGGTGAGAGTAGGAAGCCTGGAACACCCTCAAATCTGGTATTTCTAGGTCATGGGTCTCCTAAAAGGTGAGGCATCTGTAGAGGTTTGTGAAGAACCAGTCGCCATGGCAAAGTTTGCCCTTTGCTCAGGGGCTGCAGAGGACAGAGCAGCACATGCAGCTCTAGGGGTGTACAGGAAACCCACAGTACCTTTGTTGCCACAACTGGCACCTCTGGACCATAAGCATAGCCCATAGCTACCCAGGCCCCAGTCCTCCTCAGCCCAATCCCCCCATTCCCACGGGGAATGCGTTTCCTGTCCCCAACTGACAGCCTCCACCTCCCCACCCCACACTTGAGCGGCAGGGGTGCCCCTCCCCCAACAGACTGGCTCACTGCTCTCTGTCCAGGTCACTTCTAGTTAGGACCCCTTTCCCACACCTGTGTGCACCTGAGGGTGACTTGAGCCCCCCGACCACACCCATAAGACCAGGCCCAGCTGTGGACTCAACACCTGAGTATCTGGTCCTGTCAACTCTGGCCCGGTCAAGGGCCTCTTCCACTTGCAGAGCGGTCTGCTTAGGCCACCACTGCCTGCTGCTGCCCCCAGCCAGCCTTTCCAGCCTCTAGTGCTGCCCTGGCCTCCACCCGCAGGACCTGGTCTCCACAAGCCTGGACCTGTCCACAAACCCTGCCCACAGCTTGGGGCCTCCACTACCCCGTGGCAGGGGCTCAACATCCTTTCCTGGTCCTCACCTGACCACTCCTCCAGCCCCTCAGACCCTGCTGTGACATAATACAGCGCAGACCCGGGCCATTTACTTCTGAGACCAGCAGGGAAGGACAGGCCCAACCCCCGGGCTCAAGGCTGAGAAACGGGAGGTAAAACAACAATAAAACGGAGGAAGGCTCTCAGGCAGCCCTAGCGACACCCCTACACCAGGATGGGGAGGCGGGGTCGCCGAACCCCGCCAGGCCGGGCAGGCGCGCGTAGGGCGGACGCGGCGCGGGGAGCGCGGGGAGCGCCGGTTGCCAGACACCTGCGGGCGCGTCGGCCGCCCGCGCCTCCCTCCTCACCTGCGAAGTTCTTCGTGAAGACCAAGGTGACCAGCAGGATAGGTACAAGCACGGTGCCGATGGTGACCACGCGGTCGAACGGCAGCTCCAGCTTGAGCTGCAGCAGCAGTGCGGCCAGCGCGCCTGCCTTGTCGTCCTGTGCGCCAGGCAGGATCAGCTCCCGCAGCTTCTCGCCCGCCAGGAGCGCGGTCGCCATGTCCGCCGACTGCTCCAGGAGGTGGTGC
>NW_004624752.1:575223-632249 GCF_000247695.1 Heterocephalus glaber
AGCCGGCACCCTGCGTCCCTCCCGGGGGCGGCGGCGGCTTCTGCCTGGGCCGAGAGGCCCGCTCCCGCCCGGGAGGGGCTGTTTACCTGCGGCAACTCTGCGGCGTGGCTCCGCCCCTCCCTAACCCCCCACCCCCACCCCCGCCACGTAGTGCGGCGCGGGTGATGACTTTGCAAAAATTGTTTAAAATGAATGAGAGGAGTTAGCGACCGGCACCTCCGCCTGAGCACTGGCCAAGCCCGGGCCACCGTGCCCTGGGCGCGGGCGGGGGCGCGCGGGCGGATGCGAGGAGCGCGCTGGGTCCCGGTCGTGCCCGCCGCGGGTCTACGTCCTGCCCTCCGCGATGCAGACCCCTCGGCTCTCCCCGGGTGTTGCGGACACAGGCAGGGAGGCCGAGGCCCCCTTCTCCAGCGGGCCCCAAGGCACGGAGACGCCGGAGGGCGCCCCGTCGGCGACCCCTGCCCTCCCCCGAGTCCCTCCACTGCGGCCATCGGCGCGACTCGCGGCCGCCTCTAATGCCACCCCGTGAGGTCCACCTGCTCCCAGCCTGCACCTCCTTCCCACCTCTCGTCTGCTCTTGCCAACCTCCTCGCGTCTGCGCCAGCGTGAGGCTCCCTGCCACCTCCGTGGCCCTCCTGGCCACCCACGTCTGGGTCTGGCCTCTGGCAACAGTGCAGGTGCTCTGCCCTGGCCCTGGCCATCCGCAGGACCCTCTGGCTCCATCGCTTCACCTTGCCGTTGTTTTTTGGAAGCAGCGTGCTTGGGGTTTTAAATTCCTGCAGTAATTCACCCACTAGGTATGACGTAAACCCCCGCCCGCAGCAGGGGGCCCGGCTTGTGTCGTCAGGCTGCTTTTCCAGATGTTTACCCTTCTGCGCTTCTACACCTGCGCGTTTTCCACAATTCCCACTCAGCTGCATTCGGTTTGTCGCCTCAGGCACCATGCCCACAAGCTCCCAGCCACCTCACCTCGTCACCTCACGCCCCAACACTGTTACCTTTGAGGTCTCCCAAAGACTCCACCGCGGGCTTGTAGGTGTGTCCTTGACACTTCCCAGAACCAATGGCTGAGGCAGCTATCACACCCCGCAGACCGCTGTTCCTTGTTAGCCACACTACTCATCTTTTGAAACCATCTTTTAAAAGATTTGATTTTGGGCTTTTTGATGACATAGAGCCATTTCAGTATCCCCGGAGTGTGAGACAGTGTTTCTATTCTGAGGTGGGTTAAAGTAATTTGGAGACTTCAGGAGACGATCATCAGAAGATTGCAACCCAATAAACTTGTTAGCTGGAAGAATGTTTGTAGGTAGGAAGCCAGTTTCAGTTTCATAGTGGGTTTTCTTACCCAGGCAAGCCCATGTCCCAGGTGGGATGGTGTCCCTGATCTGCCTGTGGCCTCGAACCTCATCAGTGTCCCCACAGCAGGTATTCATGATCTTTATTTTCTGTACTCATTTTAGAATGACTTAGGCCAGGTTTCTGAAAAATAAATCTAGCTGGAATACTGATTGCCTTGAATGTATAGATTAGTTTGAGGAAAACTGAAATCTGTACTGTGATATCATCCATGAACATAGTACATTTCTCCACTTATCAGATCTTTGTATCTCAGAATTATAATAATCTCTCCATAAAGATTTTATTGCACTAGTTGGATTATTTCCTACACACACCATAGTTCTCCATAAAAGGCATCCTATTTACTGTTATGCATTTTAGTTGGTTATTCTGGCACCAAGGGACACTGATCTCTAGAGGTGCCAAATTGGCATGCCAGGTTGCGGAGTTGTTGCTCTTGTTTTGTGTGGTGCTCTGTTCCTGGAGCAGCACATGGAACACTACAGTGCTCAGCGACTCTCAGTGGATGGGCTCCTGCACCTCACAGGCCCCCGGGCAGTTACTGTCTTGCCAAAGGAAGCAGCAAGAGCTCAAGAGGAGCAGCACTCGGCCAAGCTGACACCTGGCCCCAGGCCCTCACCAGCCCATCGCAGCAGCACCTCAATGCTATCCTCATTTTCAGAGAGGAAGCTGAATGGAGGTGGGTGAGGACCAGAGGGCAGTCCTACACGGTACCCTGGCAGGACCAAGGAAGCCTAGCCTCTCTGTTCTCCGAGGAGAGTGCATGGAGTATAGAGTGGTGTCTGTGCCTGGGACCTTCACCTGGCACAGACCAGACTGGAGAGTGCTCTTCCCAAATCCTGTCCTAGAAGGAATGCACCGGGAGAGCAGCTCATTCTTTCTCTTGGGGATGCATTAACGCGTACTTTTTTTTTGGTACTGGGTATTGAAGTCGGGACCTTGCGCTTTCGAGGCAGAACCACTGAGCTAAATCCCCAGTCCGTTAACGTGTACTTTTAACCAGCAGGATCCTGACTGGCTGAATATCACCATAGCAAAACTTCTATCCCCATCTTACACAGGTGAATGAATGTCTTCTCAGCTCTCACATTCATGAAGGTGAAAACAGTGTAATGACAAGCCTGCGTCATTCCAGCCCTAAAGAGCGTCTTCCCATGAAGACACGGACTTTCTGCAAAGAAGCCTCATACAGACCATTAAGTGATACACTTCTTATTCAGTTTCACCCTGATGATGAAAATCGGCGATGTATGCGTGTCTTTTTGATTGACCCCCACCCAGTACTGAGGATTGAACACAGGGCCTTTGCACTGAACCACATTCCCAGCACTTGTGATCCTCCTGCCTCAGTCTCCCAGAGTGCTGGGAGTTTTCTGTTTGGTTTTTGGTACTGGGGATCAAACTCAGGACCCTGCATTTGCAAGGCAGGCGGCAGAACCACTGACCCAAACCCCTAGCCAAAGTGCTGGGATTTGATTGGGTACTTATAGAAACTGTAAGAATGAAAATCCAGACAAAATTCTTACTATGTTCAGCCTCAGATTGCACAAATTAAAACACGTTCTCAGCTTATGTGCATATTCTGTCGTAGAGAAGCAGAAGAGATGACCTGTGCTGGTCAGGACAGGCTGGCTCATGGCACATAACACAGCCCACTTCATAATGACCTGAACAGCACAGAGCGGTTCTACTCTCCAGTCGGTGACAGAGCCCCCGGGGACAAAGGAACCACCACCTACCACCCCAACACGCCACGAGTGGTGAGCAGCACCCTACTCTTTCTTTTGGTACTGGGGATCGAACTCAGGACCTTGTGCTTGCCAGCCAGGCGTGGTGCCACTGAGCTGAATCTCTGGCCCAGCACTCAGCTCTTGAGGCCTCTGCATCAGGCCTACCCCCTTGTCACACGCTTCCCTTGGCCAGAGCTTGTCCCATCTTCACACACCTGTGGCTATGGGGTGTGTGCAGTGCCCACAACTTCCACCATGTTCTGCACTAGGACATGAGTCCACGGGGGAATGAAACAGAAACATAAGCTCAAGGCAAACGAGGAGTTACAGTCTCTAGCTATGGAGGACAGACTGTTGGTGCCCTTCAGTGTATAGCAGTAGCATCAAATGTTATGGCATTTTCATCTCACTGGAGACGGTGATGAGCTGCCGTGTAACTGCTTTGCCTTAAAATGGCAATGCAATGTGCTGGGAATGACATCTTCAGCAGCTTAAAACAATCATGAAGAAAACTTTTAGTTAATTTAAAAACAAGTGAGGAGACACAAATTTCCAGCTTCCTCTAGGGGATCTCCAAGCACAAATGTTGAATGCCTCCATGCCACAGGTGCTTGCAGGAAGGCTGACCTCTGCTTCTTGCGTGGCTGTGCTGGCCTGGGTCCCTGTCTGCTGTGTTTCCCATGGTCTCTCTCACTCCCTCCCATTCCTGCCCAGGGCTCTGCCTGCTCTATCCAGTCCTGGACACACAGAAGCTCTGAGTCCCCATCGCCCCAGCCCTGGGTGTCCCTGGCTGGGATGCTCATACACCCGGACAATGGTGTAGCCTGTCTGTGCCTGCAGGGCCCTGCTGCTCTCTTTTTTTTTTTTTTTGGTACCGGGGATCAAACTCAGGTCCTTGCGCTTGTGCAGCAGGTGGCCACACCACTGAGCTAAATCCCCGGCCCATGCTGCTCTCACTCTTGCATCTCCTGATGGTGTGGGTCACCCCTGCCTTGCCTCTTTCCCCAGGTCATGGAGTCAGATCAGCTTTGGGAAAAGTGCTGGGCTATGTCTGGATATTTCTGGGTGCCTTCCCTAGTGGAAGGGGGTGGGTGTGTGAGGCCCATGAGCTCACTTACTGCTGGAAGGACACAGGCAAGTTCTGTCACCAGCAATGAAGAACCAGGACCCAGCCTTGTATGCCCAGCCACCGGCTCCCTTCCCAGGACCTGCTGCTCACCTGCTTCTGCTCCACCTCCTCCTCTCAGTTGCTCACACGGCAGCCAAGGCAGGTGGCAGTTTCATGTTGACGGGGCAGAGGAATAGCAAAGGCTACATGGCGACAGGACAGGTACTAGGGTACCGGAGGCCAGGCTGGCATGAGAACTGTGGTTCTTCCTGGAGTGGGAAGAACTAGTGGGGGGCCATGAGTCCTGCCTGTGCCGACGGTACCACTGTGGCCCAGTGGATAATGGGGCAGGGGAGGCTTAGCTGCTCTCCATTTGCATGAGGTACTCCTGAAAGGTTCTCTGCTCTCCACCCAGAGAGGGTACCTTGCCCAGAGGGTCCCAGAGGGTGGAAGACCCCAGCCATTTCCTCTGTGGGGCTTGTCCTAGTCTCCTGGCCCAAGGCTCCACCTGGGCAAGGGCTAGTCCCTGTGGGAGGACACATGGGAGGGATGTAAGCTTGCAGAACAAGGGTCCTCCCATGGCACTGCACCAGCCCTTGCAGGAACCCACCTGTGCACCTGGGACCTGGGACCTGGGTGTGGGGCTCCCTCAGCCTTGGGGTGCATGGGTGGGGCACTGTGGGAATGGGTAGGGGTGGGAGGGGGACCCCTATCAGGCAGAGGCTCCCCATTTGCTCCCACAGGGCGGGGCACCTGGCCCTGGCTCCTTCCTAGATATTGTAAAGGAGCAAGGGCTGCAATTTTAGCCCAACACCCACCAGAGTGAGGTGGAGGTGACCATGCAGAGCCGGAGGTGCGGGCGGTAACATTTCACTTCTGTACTCTGTGCCTCTGGGCATAGAGCCCAGCATGGTTCCCCCATGAGCCTAACCAACCTGCGAAGGCCTTAGAAGCTGGTGTCTTTGTGCACAGAGATAGGTCAGCTCTTGGCTAAAGAGGACAGACAGGGACTCCAGCACAGGCCCTGCCTAGGTGCAGCCTTCCAGAAGCACTGGGGCCAGGGTGGGCCTAGACACTGGGCCCTGGTACAGCCAGCCCTGGCTGTGGCTCTCAGCTAAGTGGAGCTGAGGCCCTGCCTGCTGCACGTCACAGGTCTGGCTCAGGATGGAGCAGAGGGTGGTGAGCCCAATCTAGACTGCAGACAGAGGCAGCCATACTCTCACTGGATGGTGGTGTAAAGGCCACATGCGACTCTGACCACTGACATGGTTGCATTTTTAGATGAAAAGGAAGCTGGGTCACTTGACTGTTTATTTTAGGGGTGGGTAGCAGCAGTAGCTACCCAGTGGCAGGAACAAGCTGGTGTGAACCAAGGTCAGTGGCAGGGGCAGGAATAGCTCAGCTGGCTCAGTGTCCCCGGCCCGCACCCATGCTCGTGGCCATGAGACCAAGTGGCGGCAGGAGGCATGGAACAGAAACAGAACACGGCTGGGCCAGCCCCAGGGGTCTCCCCACCCATCAGCCACTATGTGTCAAGTGAGCCCAACTCTTTGTCCCTTTAGATCCTGGGGCTACATGGTCTACCCACAGCTGCAGGGGAGAAGGGGCACGCAGAGTCTGGCTCCCACGCCAGGCTGTACGTGCACTCTTCCCCATGGGGTGTCTCTCAAGGAACACGGTGTTTCTGTCTTTAGGTGGCCTGGGGAAGGTAACATCAACCCCAATGTCCAGGAGAGAGTGACCACTGCAGCCTGGGGGCCAAGAGCCAAGGAAGCAGTGTGGCCTGGCGCCGAGGTTGCACACACGTGTGGCTGTACACAGCCAGCCACTCACTTTTGCAGGGCCTGTAGTTCAGGAGGGAGATCACACCCTGTGTAAACACCGTTTGCAACACTGTATTCCAGCAAAGCGCCAAAGCAGGGGTCCTGTTGGAAACAAGGGAGTCCAGCATCAAGTGTGTGAAGTCCCATGTCTCCCTGCGACGTGTGCACATTGCAGGCTCCCTGGCCATTTCCCGCTCAAGAGAAAGGCAACCTCCCATCCTGCACTCACCCTGATGAGCACGTGAGGGTTCCCTAGCACAATCAGCAGGGCTTTGGGTCTGGTGATTGCAACGTTGAATCTTTTTGAGTTGGACAAGAAACCCAAAAAATACCGATCATCTTCAAATCTATCTTCACTTGAACGTACCTGAAAAACAGAAAACCAAATAATAGTATTTTAAGGTTTTTGTTTGTTTGGCATGAAAAAAACTTGATACTTGAAAACATTTTAAAAAGTTAAGTCACAGTCTGACCCTATTTCTGGTTAAAAAGCAGGGGGAGTGCAGATCTTAGTACCATTCTGTCCAGAGACAGGGAGACCCCCCATGTGCTAACAGGTTTCCTTTGGGTGGTAGGGTTCTAGGTGGTTCTTATTTTCTTTTTGGTACAGAAATTTTCTAATTTATCTGCAATTAACAGGTACTGTTCAAGAATTAATTCAGAAATACAGAAGGAAGTTTTCAGTCACTGGATGGTGGTGTAGAAGCTGCATGGTTGGGCAACTCCTTTTTGACACATGTGTGCCGCTCTGCCCAACTACCTCCTTCGTCAGCACTGACCCTCCTCTACACAGTCAGCATTTCTTCCTGATCTTTGAGGTGTCTGGGAAAGAGCTTCCCACAGTCACTACTTCTGGTGGCACCTGGGCCTAGGAGTCCCCACTCTGCAACACTGTCTGTGCTAGTGCTCTGAATTAGGCCTCGCTGTTTTATACCTGAACACACCCAACACCCATGGAATATTAAGCGGCTTCACACACAGGGCCCCACCCCAGACAGGGTACCTACAGTTGAAATGATGATCACCAAATATTCTTGTCCTTGAAACTCCTCAACCGATCCAACCTTTATGTCCATCAAATCAACATTTCGCAGAAGAATTTTTATTTTCTCCACCTTTGAAACAGGTTAAAACATTAAAAACAGCGTATAAATCTAATCTGTTTACCTATCACAGCATAAATGAAATACTAACCAATGTACAGGGTTGCTTTTCAATTCCGCAACACAGGGGCTCAGAGTGTGGTTACATGAGAACAGATGGGCTGCCCACCCAACACTGATGGGGCAACTGATGATACACAAGGGAAAAAGTAACACTGTTCCCTACCTCAGTCTCATATTCCAGTGCCAAGCGGATTTAAAATCCTAAATGTGAGCTAGGTGTGGTGGGCGTGTTTTTAGTCCTAGCTACTTGGGAGGCTGAGGCAGAATGGTTGCTTGAGCTCAGGAGTTCCAGGCCAACCAGGACAACATAAGAGACCTTGTCTCAAAAAAGAAAAGAAAAATCTGGGTGCAACGGTGCACACCCATAATCCAGGACTTTGGGAGGCTGAGGCAGGAGGATTCCAGGTTTTGAGTTCTACTTGGGCAATTTAGCAAGACCTTGTCTAAACAAAACAAAACAAAACAAAAAGGCTAGGATGTAGCTCAGCACAAAGGCCCTGGGTTCAATCCCAGTACTGCAACAAAGAACCTATGCATACTCAAAAGTAAATGCCAAATGGCATTTACTTTAAAATATACATACATGGGCCAGGGATTTAGCTCAGTGGTTCCGGCGCCTGCCTCGCAAGCATAAGGTCCCGAGTTCAATCCCTGGTACCAAAAAAATAAATAAAAAAATTTAAAAAATAAAAAAATAAAAATAAAAAAAAATAAAATATACATACATTTAAGACTTCCAGAAGGAAATTTCGGAAAATGCTTGGTGATCTTAAGTCAGAGAAGGATTCTTTGATAAAAACACCACAAACTGGGCTGGGTATTTAGCTCAGTGGTTCTGCCGCCTGCCTCACAAGCGCAAGGTCCCGAGTTCGATAACCGGTACCAAAAAACAAAACAAAACAAAAAGACCACCACGAACCCTAATGGAAATTATTTACAGATAGTCCCTGCCTTATGATAGGCCAACTTGGAAATGTCTGACTTCACAATGGTGTAAAAGTGATACACACTGATTAGTTACTACACTTCCAATTCGATCTTTTCTCTGGCCGATGAGATGCATAACAACACTCATGGTACTGGGCAGCAACAGAGCTTCTGCTCATGGTCAGTCACAGCTGCCCCTCTACATCCATGAGCCCCACATTCCACAGACTCAGCCAGCCGAAGATCACAAACGTTCGCAGTCCCACACTGGCAGCACCTGTACTGAGCATGTACGTTTTCCTAGTCGTCCCCTCAGCAGTATGTGTAACAGCTTTCTCCACTGCATCTCCACTGCACAGGTCTTGTAAGTACTCTAGAGATGATGTGCAGTGCAGGGAGGACCTGCACAGCTGCTATTTGCTACGGGACCTGAGCACCTGCAGACTGTGGTATTTGTGGGAGTCCTGGGACCAACCCCAGTGGATATGGATGGCAACTGCATGGTGTAGCTAAGTCATGACACTCGGCAAGTTAAGAGTACTGAATGCATTACTGCTTACAGTGAGTTTCCAAGATGTAAGCTCAAGAAAATCGAGGAGCATCTGTGTACATTTGGCTACATTAAAAATGTTTAAAAATTCCTAACAAATGATATCTCTAACACAACCACCCCGGGCCTGAGAACCACAATATGTGCTGGAAGACCACAAACTGTTGAAAACACTGGAGAGCAGCTGTAGGGGTCACTAGGTTTGAGTCGGCAACTTTAGGAAATAGGGAAAGAACAGCCATTGCCAGGGAAAGGCTCAGACCACAGAGATCTCAAGGTGGGTTTCAAATCCACTCCCTGGGGACCCCTACTGGGCAGTGGGGATTCCCAGCTGCAAGGATGCAGCCTGCCAATGCCTTCATCATTCTGCAATTCTAACTCTGAGCACTGCCTCCAGCATGCCCTGCATAACCCACACATGGCCTGAGGAAGGGTTTGAATGATGCGAAATGCAGGGTGAAGACAGTCACAGCAGAGATGCCAGAGTGCACAGGAGGCCCTGGACTCACTGCTATCTGCACAGGGCAGGAGGAGCTGAGCTGTGGAGACTGAGGAGGGAGAGGCTGTACTGGATGGAGGTGGACAGCAAGGGCTGGAGAAGCTTCTCCAAAGGCAGATCTTGACCAAGCAGGGTGCCTGCTGCTGGCAGATCCAACTGTTGACTCTGCTCAGCTGTATCGCCAGATGAGTGACTCACTTGCTTCAGGAGCTTGGAGGCCTGCATGTGCTAGATTCTATGTTGAATATGGGGATGAAAAGGTTGTACGGCAGAGTTCTGGCCAATCCCCAAGAGAAATCACACTTGCATGGAGGAACACTGAAACAAACACCTAAGCCAAATGTTCATGCAGTGACTAAGGTCAGTGTGGAAACCTGGAGGAGGCCCTGAGGGCTTGAGGCCTGAGCTGATCCTAGGGTGGGTGAGTGACACACACCAGGTGAGTCCCTAGGCTTCTGGGCCAGCCTGGTGTTACAGGCGCTGGCTTCCTCTGGGAGCCTGCTAGTGCACCTGAAGGGCTCCAGGTCAAAACAAAATCCAAGCAAAATAGTGCCAGCTGAGTGAGGAGACAGGCAAACTCCTACCCCCAGAGTAATCACATCCCTGGAAAAACTGACAAAGACCTTTCGGCACTCAGGAATCAACCAAAACCACACAATCTAAGTGTTCATGTTTGAGAGATTGGGTGATTGACCAGTGGGTGACAGCGGTAGAGACCCTGTGGTTCTTTGGTCTGGGGGCTCTTCCACCTGGGTGGGGTAAGGCCAGGCCTAGAGGGCTGTCAGTGGCAAGGTGATCTTGGAGAGAGGCAGGCCTGACTAGCTCCATGACATGAGGTGGGGCTGGCAATCAGCATGTTCCTGGCTGACGCCGCACCACGGCTGAGAAGACTGAAGGAACCTGGTGGGAAACCGTAGCCCAGGAAACTCAAAACAGCCTAGGCTCTGTCCCTGGCAGCACCCAGGAACCCCTGGCCCGCAGACAGTATCCTTACCAGACAAGGCGGTGAGTGAATGTGCTGCCCACTGCTTGTCAACTACAAAGCTGTGCGGACTCAGGCTCTGTGAGCCAAGCCTAAAACCTTCTGAAAAGAAAACTCAACAGGTACGTCAGCTGCCATGCACAGAAAGAGATGGATGTTAAGGACTGAACTCAGGCAATGAGGAAGTAAAGCAGCAAGCAAGAACAGAACCCAGGGATCATCTTGAGGGGAAAGCACAATCCAAAGGTGCTGTACAGGAAACAGGTCAGACACAGAAAGTTAAAGATTACACAGTTTCTCTTATGTGAGAAACCCAAAGTATAAATAGTGAAATAAAAGAAAAGTGGAAAGAAATAGGGAGGAAGCTTTCTGGAGAAGGGGAAGGGGATCAGGAGAGAGTGGAGGGGTGGGGGTAGGGCAATTCCCCAGAGCAAATGTGAATATTGTGTATCATAATCATATACCAATAAAAATTTTTAAAAAGTTACTATATTTCTAAAATTCTTAATTTTCAACAAAAAAATAAGACATGCAAAGAAATCAAAAGTGTGATACACATTCAAAAAGAAAGAAATTATTAGGTGGTTGCAGTAGTGCATGCCTGTAATCCAGCTATTCAAGGGGCTGAGGCAGGAGGGTGCAAAGTTTGACCCTAGTCTGGGCAACTTGGTTAAGACCTCTTCTCAGAACAAAAATACAAAAGGCTAGGAATGTAGCTCAGTGGTAGAGCATTTGCCTGTCATATTTAAGGTCCTGTGGTAAATTGCCAGTATGGGGGGAGAAGAAGAGCAAAGAGGAGGAGGAAGCAGCATTATACTAGTGTGAAGACTGTATAAAGACTTTGAGACTACTATCACAAGTATGTCTGCAGAATTAAAGGAAGCCTATGGAAAGACTCAAGGCAAATACAAAGACAGGAGTGGTTCCCAGTAAGGAAGGAGAGTAGAACAACGAACCAGTTGGAAGTCTGTTGAAGTATGACAACTGAGGTAATGATTCTTGGAAGGGATCAACAGCAGATAGATTCCAGATGGCAGAAGAAAAAATGAACTAGCCAGGCATGGTAGCACACGCCTATAATCTTAGCACTCGGGAGGCTGAGGCAGAAAGTTTGCTGAGTTCGAAGCCAGTCTGGACTACACAGTGAATTCAAGGCCAACCTGAACTACATAGCAAGATCCTGTCTCAAAAAACAAAAACAAAAACAAAAACAAAGAGTGAGCTCAAAATAGACTAACAGGAACGATCCAGGCTGAAAAAGGTGATAAAGACTGAGGGAGAATGTGGCGGTCTGTGGGGTGACATCAAGCCACCAATCTAGGGAGAAGGGCCTCAGCGGAAAGGAGAGAATGGGTGGGAAATACAAAACAATACTGGCCCCAAACTACCTAAGTCTGATGAAAATCAGTGATCTACACATCTAGGAAGTTCAATAAATTCCAAGTTGGACAATACTGAGCTGACATCGCGGAAGATGGCTGCAGTCCAAAGGCAAGTGCTGAGGTCCTGGGAGGGCAATGACTCACCTCCACAGAGCACGGCCCTCACTTGAGCTCACTTCCAACATGCAGCCAGGCCAGCTGGCCCTCCAGGAGCAAAGCTGGAGGTGGAGGGCATCCTCCAGACAGACTGGTGGCTGGGGGACTTGCCTTCCTCAAAGGAAGTGCTCCATCAGAGGGGACATGTGAGGAACTTTTCTTAAGTCCCCCGGCCAATTTCTTCACCCATTTCCAGCTGACAAGATTTCTTGTATTTACCATGTCAAAAAGGGGGGGAAGAAAGCGGGGAGAAAGGGGGGGGAAGGGGGGGAGGAAGGGCCAGGGATGTAGCTCAGTGGTTTCGCCGCCTGCTGCACAAGTGCAAGGACCCGAGTTCGATCCCCGGTACAAAAAAAAAAGGGGGGGGGGAAGTAACAAGATAGGTTGGTCACTTAGGAAAAGGAAAACATGGAAAATTCAGTAGTAATCAGGGGCGTGAAAATGTCTGCAGTTGAAGATGGTGCAGCCAGATGCGCAGGACCTGACCAGCAGGAGGTGCACAAACACAGGTGACCTGCAGACTCCTGGCAAGTCACTTACCTTCTTCAAGCCCTGGAAGAACTAAGTCTCACCTCACACAGGCCCAGCTTCAGAAGAAATGAAGACACAGTCCTGCTTTCCTGGAGCTCTTCCTCATCCTCTGGTGTTTACACACACAGAGGCAAGGGCTCCATGAGTGACGCTCGTGTGTGTGGCATGAAGGTCTCATCAGGGCAGTGAATGCATGGGGTGGGCATTCTGGTGGTCACAACACGGGGATCCTTACTGGACCAGGAAGTCACATGGAATGAGAGCCGTCTTGAACCCCTTCAAGGACGGCAACAGTAGCCAGGCATGGTGGGGCACGCCTGTCATCACAAGCTCTGGGGGAGGCTGAGGCAGGAAGACTGCAGGTTTGGGCTCAGTCTGGGCAATGTGGCATGTTAGTGAGACCCTGTCCCCAAAATTTTTTTAAAAAGGGCTGGGCATGTAGCTCAGTGAGAAGAATCTGGGTTCAATACTGAGTTCCACAAAAAAAAAGAAAGAAAGAAAGAAAGAAAAAAGAAAAAAACCTCCCCCTCCAAGAATGCCAAAAGCACTCCTTTTAAAAAACTCACTGAGGGTGGGGATTTAGCTCAGTGGTTCTGCCCCCTGCCTTGCAAGTATAAGGTCCAGAGTTCGATATCCCAATATCCCGGTACCAAAACAAAACAAAACAAAAAACTAATTGAAAGCTGAGATTGGCAGCTTTGGGGGGGCGGGGAGTAGCTTTTTCCTAAAGAGCTAAATATCAAGGCTATTCCAGAGGTTCTTACAGAAACATGTACAAGGTAACCACTTAGAAATGTACAAGGCATGCTGGGCTCTGGCTCTAGAAAGCAGGTAGCTGCTGTAACAGGGCACTCTTCAAAGGTGGTCCTGCTTCCTTAAAAACCTACTGCTAGTGGTTCCGGTGCCTACCTCCCAAGTGCAAGGTCCCAAGTTCAATCCCCAGTACCAGAAAATACCCTACTGCTGTTCAAAATGAGCTGGTTTCTGCCTTCCACAGACTCCACAAACCAAGGAAGCAGGGCTGCAGCAGTCACGCAGAAGGAGGAATACTAGTGGTCCTACCTGCTTCCGATAGGGCGTGATGACACCTATGTCCTTGGCAGACACCTGGTTGGACATGCTCTGGGCCAGGAGGCAGCAGTAGCGCATAACCTGGACAGCCTCAGCTGGGTTGAACCAAGATGGGCTGCGTCCTTCACGAGCCTCGCTGCCCTGAGTTAATGAGGAGAGAATTTTACTTACAATGATGTTTACCAAGGGCCCATTATCAGGAGCTAAAACAGGAGTTAGAAATAATGAATATGACAGAAAAACTCCTACTCTCATGGAGAACGTAAAATCTAGCAGGGTAGTAACCATTAAATAAATCTACAAAGGAGGACTGGTTGCACAAATCTATCATTTGGGGACTGCTGATGAGGTGGAAGTCCAGGGAAGAATTCTTTTCTTTTTCTCCCCTTTAGAATCTGCCCAAGCTGCCCTCAGAACTTTCAATTCTTCTGCCTCAGCCTCCCGAGTAGCTGGATTACAAGTATGTGCCACCATGCCTACCTAGTAGAACTTCCTTTATGTAACTTGACTAAGGATGAGCAAGAATTACCTGACAAGGAGCAGGCTATGCTGGAGGGTGGGCATGCAGGGCCCTGACATGGAATGGCTCTCAGCTCTACAGGCAGAAAGAAAGGACAACAGGGCCAAAATCCAGGGAGCCCATGAGAGCCCACAGCATGGTCTGATAAGAAAAGAATCAGCCAGCAAGAGTCAGTCCTGGAGGTTGTGGCAAGGTCTCCTCCCCACACCAGCCACAGGGCTTTTAGCCAACCCCTAGCTGTGTCTAATGAAACTCTTATTCTCCTGGACTGTTCTTAATAGCGAACAGAGGCTCATTCTTATCTTGAGAAAATCTTAAAGGATAACGGGAAGCTGGGTGTGAGGGTGCATACCTGTAATCCAGCACTCTGGGAGGCCCAGGCACAAGGACAGACAGTTTGGATTCTGTTCCACCAATCTGTATCTTTTTTGTCAACCACATATATTTTTATACTGTATCCTTTACTCCAATTTTGTTGTGTTTTGTAACATATTAACTCAATGAAACATTCACAATGCCATTCTATTATGGGTTTCTCATGAAAAAGCCTGCAGTGATTTTCATTTAGATTATATTAAATATGCGGGTTAATCCGGGAAGAACTGACATCTTCAAGACACTAGCATTCACCTTCCCCACTCCAGCCCCGTGAGATGGTTAGACATATACCATGGACACAGACCAACGCCAAGGAAGGGCAGGGTGGGTGCTGTGACAGAAATGAGTGACCCGCCCATCCTGCTGTTACCTGACACAGTAAGGACCAGGTTGTTCTAGGCACCACTTACCCTCACCCCGTGGAAGATGAGAGGGAAGCCTTTCTTGGGCAGCTTCTCCCAGCCCAGCAGTGAGGTCACCACTTTGGAGTCTGCACAGACTTCGAGCTCCCTGTGATAGAACAGGCGAGAGGGCAGTGCCAGCAGGGCAGAGTGGGACCTGTAGTTCTTCACCAGCTTTGTGACCTGCAGGGAGAGGACAGGTGCAGGACATAAGGAGTTAGCTCCATACATTTCCTGTCAAGGGGAAGGAGGTTCTGCATAGCCAACTCAGTGCCTGCCCGTGTCTACTGCTACTCCTGTCTGTCCCTCTTCCAGCCCGAAACCAGCTGCCAGACCAAGCTCCTCCAATGACTGCCCACCCAACAGTTCATGTGAGAGAAAGGTGGACGCTATGAGGAGAGGTGGGTGACAGGCATGCTGGGGGAGGCGGGTAACAAGGCATGCTCCTGGGTCTCGACCAGCCGGGCATCTCTTAGGGGGCAGACGGCTCTGGTCACCCTCTTGTGTGCTCAAGCTTCACACTGATCCACTATCTTGTGACCTCAGGATCTACGTGAAGCCTATGCAGCTATGTCTCAGCTGGGTGGCAGGAAGTCAGAGAAACCCTGGCAGAGCTGTTGGTTGTGAGGACAGCACCAGCATAAGGAACAACACTTCCCTTCTGCCTCCAGCTGGTCTGGGAAGTTCACATGGTGCAGGGATCTGCTATTGATCTTGGCACCCATCAACCCCAGGACTTTGACTCAGGGGAACAACTCTAAGCCTGACCTAGTATCAATCATAACACTGGCCCAGAGATACAGGTAATGGGACAGAGGAAGGAGGCATGTGGCTCCCTGGTTCCAGTTGTTCTGAGGAGAAAGGTGGGAGCCATAGGACAAAGTTTTTATGTCCTGAGGTTGGGGCCAGAAAGCTTCCTGGACCTTGGAAGGGGTGCGACAGGATGCGCACAGCACGCTGGCCCTGCCCTACTGTGGCCCAGATGAAGCATCACTCCTTTCCCCAACAAAGGCCACTGGTAGGTCCCCAGGGGACAGGGACACTGGAGCATGAACACCACGTCCCATGGCAGCAGAGCTCTCACACACCTTTCCAGGTACAGCAGATATCACAGCCAGGCTCACCGTGGGCAGCCGCATGGTCAGAGGGAGGCTTTCTGCTCGGTGGTCCGTCCCTTGGAGGCCCCTGGCCACCCTTCCCATCTCTCTACTCCACTGCCGCCTCCTCATATTTCCAATGGGACTGATGGCTAGGGGGAGGCTCAGGCCATTTCCCTGAAAACCTTCCACTATCATACATCATAAACACTTGGAACACAAATCCAAGACGGAATGTTGTCTTTCTTTTTTGTATTGTAAGATCCAAGGTTCCTGAGGTCAGAGTTCCACAGCCCCACCTCCACCCCTAGAATCTATCTGAGGCAGCAGAGAGGCCAGTGGAAGGCTTCCTCTTTTTTTTGGTAGTTACAAAAGCCACTTCTACTTTCCTTCCACTAATGAAGTCACATGGATTTAACTTCCTATTGTTTTGGACCCTAGTGACTCTGTGCCATCAGCATCACAATGTCTGGAGTCCCCACCCCAACAGAATCCTCAGCCAGGTAGCACACCTCTTGCTCCTGGAACAGAAGAGCAGGAGCAGCGTGCTTTAAACCCCATCTGGAAGGTGGGAAAGTGTGCTGAGCTGCCTGCACAGCCCGGGAGGTGTCCTATGCAGGCTTCTCAGGATTCTGCACCTTCACAGTGGGAAGGATGAGGAGCGGCAGGGCTCCTGTGGAGGTGAAAACTCCTCCTCCTGGGAAGACAGGAGCCTCTGTCCATGATGTGACTTGTGGAGAGGAGGGGAGCTGATGTGCAGCGTGGCAGCACCCCACAGGCCTGCCCTCAGCCACTCCACCCCTGGGGGCCACTTCTCTAGTGGAGCTCTGAAGGCGGCAGACTCAAACTCACCAACAGGGGGTTGTAGGCACCACAGGCACCAAATGCATTCTCATCTCTCAGATACACGGCTCGGGACATCAGCCTCTCCAGCATGGACATGTTCAGCCCGAAGGCCATGGCCAGCCTGGACTTGATAACTGGGCCAAGCTGCATGGGGTCGCCAGCAAGTACAATCTGCAGCACACGGGGGCAGGAGAGGAAACTCGGCCCCACCCCACAGGGAGAAGGTCAGGGCTAACAGCTGGCATCTCTCACAGGCTAGGGTCAGCATGTTATGCAGGTGGAGGCCCCATGGAGACAAGGCAAGAGGCCAGGAGGCCAGCAAGAATGAACCGACAGCAGCTAGGGCAGCCCACCGAGTGGAATGGAGGAGCCGAAAAGGTCTGAGCCCGTACGCACAGCCTGTCTGCTTCTCCCTGCAGCCCTCTCCTCTGCCCTACCGACTTCCCAAAGGGACCCGTATTCTGGAAATCTCCCTCCTACCTGGCTGTGGGAAATCACTCCTGGACTTCAGAGGCCCTGTCCTGGAGGAAGCCCCACACACACTCTCACCCCGAGGCCACATGCTCCACCTAGACCAGTCCTTGTCCCTCCTGCCCTGCCTCATGCTCTGCCTCCCAAAGCCTGGTGACCTCGCAAGAGGGATGGGACATGCCCTTGGGGGAACCTGACACATTCTTATGCCAAATGACCCATTTGACTAGTGGGCAGGGCAGGGGCAGGGTTAGGAGTTGCAGACGACATCCACATCATTGGGGAGGCACCATCGGAGAACAGGAGGGGCCTGCCAGGATGAAACATGGCTGGAGGGGCTGGAGTCAAAGTGCGGGGGGGGGGGGGCACACACACATGGTGCAGTGCAGGTTAGAGCCTAGCAGGAGGAGGCTTTGTCTTCTCTCCTGGCACATGGGGCTCTCGGGGGCATGGATCAGAGGTGTTGACTTTGCTTCTACATCCCTGAGGACCAGAATGGCTCACTGTCTCTGCCTGCAAGTGCATAAGCCACTGAAAGGCGCCCTTTTTCTCCCTGCCTCCGAGGACTGAGGCTGTGATGAGGGGCAGAGGGATGGCCTGGGCTCTCTGGGGCCCCGGAATTTCACCTGACCCCTATGAGGCTGTGACTGTCCATCGCCACAGAAAACAGGATCAAGACAGAAACAGCACACGCAGCACACAGCCCTGGCCTTACCTGGCCACTGACATCTGAAATCAGCCCCAAAGGAATAAGGCATTCCGGTTCACTCGCCTGCCCAGCCTCATCCACAAACACGTGTGTGAAGTGTCCAACTCTGGAGACAGAGATGTTCTGAACAGTAATTCTTATCATGCTATTTAACAACCAATGGCTGACACACTGGCAAGGCCTTGCTCTGTGCCATGGGGTCACAACAGGGCCACCAGGGAGGTCAAGTGCTAGAATCTGGAATCACCTGGCTGAGGCTGAGGATGGTGGCAGAGCTACTGGAGACACCCAGTGCTTGCTCGGTGAGCAGTCTGTGCAGAGGGAGCAGCAGAAGCATGCATATGAGCAAAGCCTGAGCGCCCACTGGTGGCTCAGCAGGCTGGAGGCCTCCACAGCACATCTGTTCCTTATGCTCCTCTCCACCATTCACTAAGACCCCACACTTTCAGGACTAGCTTCACCACTACCAAACCCTGTGAGCCTGGCAGGCTGCATCATTCTCTGCCATTTTCCCACAGGACGGTGGAGTGTGGCCAATGCCAAATGATGATGACTGGTCAAGCAGCAGCAGTGGGCACAGCTAACTGGGCAGGTGACAGGGATGGTGTGGTTCCTCCTTCTGTGCACCTCCTAACTCACTCTTTAGTGGCTGTCAGCCTGGGCATGACCCAAACTTCTAGGATGACAGGCTGACACTGCAGGAGTTCCAGTGGTCCAGGGGCAGCCCTCTTACTGGCCTGCATCATGGTAGGCCTCACGGCAGCACCAGCATAGTGATAGCACCAGGCTTGGTAAGAAGGAAGGTGCCTGAGCCACACGCTTCCAGCAACATGACAAGCCTCCGGCCTGTGCCAGCCTGAGCTTGGTGCTTATGTTCCTGCCTCCTTGACTCAGATGCTAGCTAGGAACGTTTCCTAACTTCTGAGCCTTGGTGTCCCAGAGATGAGGTCCCATGGTCAGACAAGTGCCAGAGGAGACTCCCTCCCTGCTTAGGGTAGTGCTGGGCTTCCCCTGCTTCTTGTTGCATCTTTGACCCTAGGCCTGACCTCGTGAATCCCAAGCTAAGGACCCCACAAATGATACCCTTTCCTATGGAAATGACCACACTTCCCTTTTCCCACCTCAGGTCTCAATTTCTGTTGAAAACAATTAATATTATGCACCTTCCCAGAATATAAACATTCTGTTTTCAACGTGGTAAAAGCTCCAATCATTTAAAGTCACTTCTAGATAATACCACCCCTTGTTGTATCTTCTGAGCTCCCACAGCTCCAGTCTCCTGGTGGCCCACCAGGCTCTCAGCCTGGAAAGTTCACCTCCTGAAAAGCCGTAGCACTGCAGCCTGCCCTGGCTGGCCAGTTCCTCCACCCACCTGCATGTTGGCTTACCCACATGCTGCCCCTGCCCTGCATCCCAAAGACTCAACCTTAAACAGAGAAGGCTGGGGCTGCTCTTGCTGCAGTTTCTCTGTCTTGAGGCCTTTGCTGTAGTTAACCTAAAATTCTTCACCCTTGTTTAGACCTGCACTGACCAACACAGTTGTGAACAGCCATGTGTGGCTCTAGGGTGCTTTGTGGTGGCTAGTCTGAAACACGATGTGTTCTAAGTGCAAAATACACGGTGGATTTTGAAGACTTGGACCAAAAAATGTCTTATCACTCATTTTTATACTGATCATACAATGAAATGGTATTTCGTAAAAATAAGGGGAACCAAAACAGTCACAAAATGTTTTGTAACCTGTGGGGTGCCAGGCAAGGCTAACTGCACACTGCTGTGCATGGGATCTACAGCGAGGCAGGTAAGGTGTAGGTGGGCAGGCAGTCACTGGCACAGCCACCGCCAAGCTGACCCTATGAGGCGAGGCGAGGGTTAAGGCTCGCACTTGGCAGGTCTCGCTTCTCTGCTCCCCTCACCCTCAGCCTGGCTCTCGTTATTCCTGCTGCCTCCCTCCATCTCCTGCACACCAGTGTGGATATACTTGCTCAGCCTCCCCTCAGACCCAGCCCTTCTCCCCTGGCTCTAAGGGTTCCTGAAGGCACCCTCCGTGCTGCCATCTTCCCTGCAGAGACCCCACACCAGCGGGCACGAGGCTCTAGCTGTTTCTTAAGCTGCAGCTTTCCACAACCCTGCATGCTGGTCATCCCTGGCTGCCTGGTTGCCTTTTGGTGGCTTTCTACCAAGTGAAATCAGGAGGCACACCCCCATGAGGCCAGACCTCCTCTTCCAGTTCCCTCCCTGTTGTCCCTCCTGTTCCCAAGGCTCTGGTTCTGTAATTTCCTCTAGGCAAAGGTACCTAGCTCTTCACTTGCAGGATCCCTGTGTGTGTTAGTCCAACCGCCTGCCAGTCCCACTGCTGAGTCCTCTGAGTCTCTGTGGTCTCAGCAAAAACACCACACCTGCCCTGCTTGCCACTCTACCCACAGCCACCTTCCTCCCCACCTCTTCCCTCGCCTTAGATGCAAGCACAGGAAGCACACAGACCTCCGCCCTGAAGACACTGCACCCACAAGACCCTAGGGCTTACCTCACTCCTATCTGGTAAAAAAGCCCTGCACTGCTGCACGTTGTGATTATTATCCGGAATCGGGAGGCTCTCCAGATGTCTTCCCCATCTGTGCAATATGGTTTGACAGCATCAATGATGGTCTAGGGCAAAGAGGGTGGAGTCAGTCTGTTTTTCAAATTAAGTATTTTGTTAAATTGGCTAGAATAACAATGCTGAAAGGAATTCTAAAAGATAATCTTGCCCTTTTGCCACTTCTTAGCCAGGGCTAATGATTTAATATTGCTTTCTTAAATTAAAATGTCTGTACTTTCATTATCAATTAAGTCCATGATTTTTGGATTCTAGAGCAATGAATGTAATCTGATCCTCCAGATGCTTCTAGGGAACAACTTCCATATATTTTCTAGTCTCAATCCTTTTTTAAAGCCATACCTTCTTCTATAATTTCCCTAAAGGGTTAATTATAACCAGTAAAACAGAACTGAAAAAAAAAACAATACATCTGAGGATCAAATAAAGAGGAACATGAGAATTTAACAAAGCTTAGGTTGTTCACAATAGGACTGATGCTCACAGAGCAAGTGCGGGGATACAGTGAAATAGGAAGAAGACCCCACCTTGTAACTGGGTTGTGGTACAAAGTGGAGCCATTTCTTCTCCTTCAGGACTTCCTGTGATGCTCTGGTGCCCACCACCCTTCTACCTCCTGCTCATACACGTCCACTCCCCGAGGACGTAGCCATGGTGCCCACCCATGCCTGGGGCTCACCTCCTCAAATCTGCACGTGGCATTCACCCGGACCATGGAGGCAGGCCTCAGTACCTTGCTTTCATGCAGCCGCAAGCACACAAGGTCAGCGGCACTGTTGGAGGGGGCACAGACCAAAATGCGGCTATCCTGCAGAGCATGATGTACCTTCATTCAAGACACAAGAGACCAATGGTAACTACCAATCTCCAAAGCAACATCCAATACACACAGGTTTATTTATAGGGCTCAAGGCCACAGGGTCAGATGTTAACCCCTGAACACCTCTGAGACATGGCCCCAAGACATCAGGGTGATGGTTCTGCCTAAGACAAGTGGTTAGACGGTAGGGTTCTGTGCACTATCCAAAATCCTAAACTACCTTCCTAGGCAGAAGCCAGTCACGCTAATTCTCAGGTGTTCAGCTCACAGTGCAGTACTGGCGCAGGCACTTGAAGGATGCTTTCCAATCAGACTCCTGAATGACATAGAAATACTCAGTAGTATACAGTATTTCTGTAAATTTAACTTGAAATATAAAGGGAGATACCAGCAAATTCTGTAGACTGGTGACTTTAACCATTGTCAAGGTAACTTCTGAGGCAATCAAATGGTTTAGAATTCTAAAGATGAACAGTTCCCTTCTATAGCTATGAAGCAAGCCTTTAAGACCCTAACATTTACATAAACATACCAGAGGAGGTACATGGATTTTTCAAGTGCTTTGACATTTTTTTTTTCCAGTACCGGAGATTGAACTCAGGACCTTGCACTTGCCAGACAGGCACGGTGCCACTGAGCTACATCCCCAGCTCTTGACTTTCTGACTCTATAGTTAAGGGTGATGCTTCCTGCAGGCTCAGTGTATGAACACAACACAGAGCCATTATAGAGCCACCACAGCCCTCACCTGCAACACAGCCTCGATTATGGTCATGGTTTTTCCAGTTCCAGGAGGTCCAAAAAGAATATATGGGAGTGGGCGGCAGTCACCACTCAGAATTCTTCTAACTGCAAGCTTCTGATTTTCATTCAGCAGCGGATTGAAAAACTCTGTATCTCTTGCTTTAGGAGTATGTGTTTCATCGACTGCATTCATAGTTGAGAGAGTTCAGTTAGAGGCTGGACAGCTTTGTACAACTGTAGGACACACCCTTGCTTGGTCAGGCATCAGAGCACCGATACAACCCTAGAAGGCTGAACTACAACCACTCAGAGAGGCTACAGCTACACAGGTACGCCTACAAGCCAAGTGCAGTGGTATATTCCTGTAGCCTCAGCTACTTGGGACTAAGGGTGGGGAGAATCATTTGAGCCTAGGAATTTGAGAACAACCTTGACAACACAGTGAGATTTTGTCTCACACAAACCAATCAACCAACCAACCAACCCGACAGACAGACACAGACAGACAGATACGTCTACAGCAGCTTAAAAGCTCCATAGGAAAAAGCAACCAAAATCTGAGTTTCTCCTAAGTCACCTAACCTAAAGCACTGAGTCTCTTCTTGGGTCCAGTCAGGACAAGGAAAAGACCCTCTTGCCCTCTCTGAGCAATCTGTCAGACACAGTATCCCCAGCTGCAGCATGTTTCTCCAGGCACCTATTTCCAGGCACGAGTTCTCTTAGCTGCTCTTCTCTGAGCCCCTCACACAAACGTACCCAAATCACTTATCTCTGCAGTAGAGGTCACCATCCTTGGCAGATCCTTGGCACCAACACTCTTCTCCTTCGTTGAATGTCTGATTTGGTCCTTTGTAGTTTTCCTGTTCTAAAAAAAGGTCATACAGAACATGGTATTTACCTAATTTTTTTTCTTTTTGGTACCAGGGATCGAACTCAGGACGTTGCACTTGTCAGGCAGGCGCCAGAATGACTGAGCTAAATCCCCGGCCAGAACATGGTATTTAAAAACAGCTTTGTGTATACTTGTTTAGTTTGAAGAACAAACATAAACATCTACCAATATTCTGTTATTGCATTTATCAGCTCTTTGGGTGGATAACAGGATGTATCATTTGAAGCGTAATAAAAACACAGGATACCTGATAAAAAGCTGCCAAAAAGTTTATGCTTAATGTTTGAACTCTTCCACAAGGAAATATAAACAAATTCTGTGTTGAAGAAACTAAAACAAAGCATTAGATTTCTTTTTGGTACCAGGGATCAAACTTAGGACCTGGTGTGTGCCAGGCAGGTGCAGCATCACTGAGCTACATCCCTGGCCCTTAAAGCATTAGATTTTAACTCAATCCATCGTTCCCCTTCCAAGGCTGGCGCGCGTGTGTGAGGCCTGCACGGAAGGCTGATGCTCCTGGACGGCCATCGGAGGCCTCTCCTGAGTGGCGATGAGAACTCTGCTGCGCAGCGTCTTGCATACTTTCTGGAAGGTGCCAACAGCCAGTGCTACCTCTCTCACTCTCCCAACTGCATTCAAGGTCCCACATAAGAGCTGGTTTTACGGGTGCATTTACACATAGATGGAATCTGCCCTGGAGTTTTTCACTTTTCTCTATTACAAATAACTGTAATTTGCAGCTTTGTACATGTATCTTTGTGTAATCACTTCATTACCTTCACAAGATAAATTCTATAATCTGTAAAACTGCTACATCAAAAGCTCCCCCTTGAGCTGGGGATTTAGCTCAGTGGTTCTGCCACTTGCCTTGCAAGCACGAGGACCCGAGTTCGATCCCTGGTACCAACAAAACCCCCCCAAAAACAAAACCAAAAAAAGCTTCCCCTTGAGAGCTGGGTGTAATGGCATATACCTGTAATCCCAGCACTGGGAGGCTGAAGCAGAAGGATCATGAGTTCGAGGCAAGCTTGAACTATATAGTGTGACCCTGTCTCAAAAAACCAAAAAAAGCCCCAAGTTTCGCCATTAAAAAAATTTACACATATTGCTGAATTTAGTCCAGAAGGCTACACCAATATGACCTCCCACTACCATCCTGTGGGTGTTAGAGTATAGCTGACATGCAATAAGATACGAGTATATAAATTTTGTAAGTTTTTGCATGTAAAACTATCAGTCTGCTCAAGGTGGTAAACAGATCATATCTCAGAGATTCCTCAGGTCTTGGGTGGGCTCCATTCCACTGTTACAGGCTTGGTTTACACGTCCTACACTTAATACAAATGGTGTCATGTGGTATGCATTCTCTTTTGGCCTGACTTCGATCACACAGTATTATTTTGAGATCCATCTATATTGCTGATAGTTCTTGGTATGGTTGAATAGAGTTCTACTCTAAGAACACACCACAATTTATCCATTTACCTGTGATGGGCATGGCACTATTTCCAGGTTTGGGGAGTTACTGACAGAGTCTGTAAGGCTATGTTTTCTTTTTCTTTTCTTTTTTTTTTTTGGTACTGGGGATTCAACTCAGGTCCTTGAACTTGCGCAGCAGGCGGTGAAACCACTGAACTAAATCCCCGGCCCACTCAGATGGTTTTATGAGAAGGCTGAGCAGGTTGCACTCAGAGCTGGTAACACCAATGGCTGCTAGCCCTGAGGATAGAGGTCTAGCAGCAGAGCTACTGAGGAGCTCGAGATTAGGTGAGAGAGCTGGGAGCTGCAGAAGAGCTACTGGGTGCTACTAGGTCTGGCTGCTGAGCTGCAGAGAGCTGCTGGCACTTAAAGCCAGAGCTGCTAACAACAAGGGAAATATATTTCTACCCTTTTGCAATTTGCATCTAATTTGAACAAAAGAACCCTCAGCTAATTGGTAACATTCCCAGGCATTTTCTTTTTGTTTTTTTGGGTACTGGGGATCGAACTCGGGTCCTTGCGCTTGCAAGGCAGGCGGCGGAACCACTGAGCTAAATCCCCAGCCCTCCAGGCATTTTCTATGCACACACAATCACATAAATGCACCTATCTGAACGTATAAAAGAGCATTTAAAAATAAAACAGTAAGGTCATACAAACACTTGTATCTTGTTTTTCTCCACACAATGTATTGAAGCACCTTAGACCTATATGCAATTGTATATAAGCTTATACTATAGAAATAAATATATTTTATAGGGCCAGGGATTTAGCTCAGCAGTTTCGCTGCCTGCTGCGCAAGTGCAAGGACCCGAGTTCAATCTCTGGTACCAAAAAAAAATTTTTTAATAAATATTTTAGTTTTAACTGTGATTTTGGACTTGTGAACTACATGGCTCTAATACTATAGTCAAGGCTGAGCTGATACACCCAGAAGTGAATTTATATATCCACTTAAGCTGGGTGTAGGGGCACACATCTCTAATTTCAAGACACCATGAGGCTGAGGCAGAAGGATCCCAGGTTCAAGCCCAGATATGGACAACTCAGATATACTCTAGTTCAATATAAAAATGAAAAAGGGGTGGGGATGTAGCTCATGCAAAGGCCCTGGGTTCAATCCCTGGTGCTGGGGGAAAAAAACCTCACCAATGACCACCATGATATTACCTACATTAAAGTCATAAAAGCACTACCTTGGTGGTGAATTGTTCATCACTTTTGGTATGTTGTGCATGGCTCCAACTGCCTGTCACCTGAGGAGACTGTAAAATTACTTCTTCTGGAAACAATACTTTAAAACAAAAAAAAGAAAAAGTAGAAATTAATAAAATGCTTAGAAATCATGAATGGAGACAAATGTTTATGGCTGATCCCAAAGTTGTTTGTTTCTACTCTTTTTTTTGGTACCAGGAATCAAATTCAGGAACTTGCGCTTGCCAGGCAGATGCTGTACAACTGAGCCACATTCCCAGCCCTCTATTCCATTCTTTTGTGGACCTCCTTTTATGCTATCTCTAAACTTAGCACTACACTAGTACTATATGTTATTTACAATAAAGTCATTTAGTTGTCTCTTTGAAAGTACAAAATGAAATATATTCCAGGAGTGCAATGCAAAGTGCAATGAGTTAATTTTCAATTATTTAAGCACACTATTTTTATGTAGCCAAACTAGCAAAACGACACAAACTTCCCAATAGAAAAGTAGGAATGTGAATATCACATACTTCTACTTGTGATGTATGATTAAAGAGACCGAGTTTTACACAATAATTACATGAAGGCTATAAAAACTGGGAACATGATGTTACAATACCAGTGTAACAATACTACCTTTTACACCTAAGTGGATAGCTTGTTCAAGTGCAAAATGACACCGTCTACTTGTGGTCCTGCCAGAAAGAAAACATAAAATAGTTCATAAATTTCGAACTTTATGATTAGTGAAGCTCATGGAAATCTGACTTATATAACTGCTATGGTGAGACTGTGTGGGGAGCTGTTAGGTCACGAGGGCAACACCATTATCATGCAGGCAGTTTAGTCACGGAGGGAGTGGTACTGCTATGAAAGTGAGCTGGAGTCCATTTCCTTTCTCCTGCTCCTCCCTCTGGTCCTCCGGACTGCTCGCTCACCACATGATGCCCTCTGCCATGCTATGATGCAGCAAGAAGGGCCTCACCACATGCCTTATCAGATGGATTCCTTAGCCTCTAAAACTGGCAAAACAAATTTCTTTTTTTAATACCCAATCTGTGATATTCGGTTATAGCAACATTAAGAAGGTGGAGCAGCAGACTAAGATGACAATCTTTAAGTCATCATACTAATGTAACCTTTACAAAATACTTATAAATAGAGACCAGATTAGACATCAGGTATCACAAAGTCTTAAAAGCACCACTGGAAATGTGAAGGACTTGGGTTGCTTTCCTACATGTGTCCATATAAAACATTAGAAAATTAGGGATTTTAAACCAAGATAGTTTAAATGGTAAAACATCAGGAATTATTTTTTTTCCTGGGAATATTTATGTTCTAATGTATAAAGTGAGTAAGCAGGAAAAACTGTGAGGGTTGCTCCCTTGAAATTCACTGAAAATAATAAAGAGAACAACATATTTCATCTTCAATGCAATAGGGTAACTGAAGTGCCAAAGCACAAAGGAAGAAATATGTTCTATAAAGAAAATCTAGACTCTACCAAATAAAGGCACAAGAGTCAATTCGCACCTTCTCAGAACCTGGGCTAAATACAGTTTTCTGGAAAACTCAGATATGGATGCCTGAAAAGCCACTTTACTGCTCCCCACTACATGAGGTGTAGGGTGGATGCTTGAGGTCACTGTCAGGCCCACTTTCATGGTGTGGGAATTTGGGGTGTATGTGCAAGTTGTCTGTGAGCATCCCAAGGGGCTCCATGTACTGCGGGTGTGGGTACCTCTACCTGTCCTTTGTGTACCTTTCCAAGATAGTTAGATGTCTAAGATACAAGAAACTTCATTTAAAGAGCAATTACAGCAGGCTGTGAGCCATCCTAGGACTTAGCAAAATTGACTCTAAAAAAATGTAGAGCAGATCAACTAAAAGAGGAAAAGCTGAGGGAGGTGGCCTCCACCCGTCCTGCTACTCCACCCTCTTACACTCTCCAACACCTCCAAGTAAGAGAGAAAGGAGGAAAACTTTAAAGCCTTTTCAAAGCTACCATGACAAAGACTCCAAAAACATGAAAAGAACAGTACCAAGCAAACAAGAAAACCATTATCAACCAGCTTATCAGTATCTTACCTCCCAAAAGCAATGAAAAAACGTGAGTGTAAATATTAGCTAATAAATCCCAGAAACACAATAAAGGAGGAATTCATCAAAAAATTCCTAGTTTTCATTCTGGTTATACAAGAAAGGTTTGATATAAAGTTGAAACTCTTGGTATCAATGGTTGAAGGAAAACAATTAGGTCAGAAAATGCTGAAGAGGTAATGAGACCATATTACAAAAAAGCTTGGGGATTTAACTCAGTGTAAGGGTTCTAGGTTAAAGCTTCAGTACTGCAACACACACACACACACACACACACACACAATTTAAAAGTAAGGGCATATGCCTGTAATCTCAGCTATGAGGGAGGCTGAGACAGGAGGATTACAAGTTCAAAGGCGCCTGGGGAACTTAGAGCAAGTGTTAGGGCTTGTGTCTAGATGTCCCCCCAAAGACCCATGCAGTCGTAGGTGGGGCTTTTTCAGAGGTGGCTGAATTCAGTGTGTGTGACTGATTCATGGTGCAATGCTAGGCTCAAGGGCACTAGGATTAAGGGTGTGAATGCTATCCTGCCCTAAGTACTCTGAATAAAATAAAAGGGGCAGAAAGATGCTGTTAAGGTCCCTTGTTGCTTTTTCTGTTTTCCATCCCCATGAACCGTTGCCCTTCTCCCATGTGCCACCCTGCCTTGGAGCCAGCTGATTATGGACTGAAACCTCTACAAACTGTGAGCTAAATAAAACTCCCTTCCCTTAAACTTTGGGTATTTTGTCTTAGCAATGAGAAAAGTAACTAAGACAGCAAGCCTATCTCAAAAAGAAAAAAAAGTAAGGGAAAGAGGGGCCAGGGATTTAGCTCAGTGGTTCCGCCGACTGCCTCGCAAGCAGAAGGGCCAGAGTTCGATCCCCCACACCAAAAAAAAAAGTAAGGGAAAGATATGCACACAATTCTAGTCAATGGTAGGGCGTTTAGTAGAGGAAGGAAGAACAGCTGGGTTACAGGTCCTGATAAATGAATGGATGGGTAAGATAAAGGAGGCTGGTGGACTGATGGTGACAATGGGCACAGGCCAAGGATCTGGTGGACATAAAGTCTAGAAAGAATTAACACGTAAACGGATACATCTTTATACTCCACATCTATATGGTGACAAAGCTGCGCTTGTGGGCATGCACAAGTGCTGCACCGGACACTAAAGGCACAGAGACAGCACCAACATGGTGTCTCCTGCATCATCATGGAGATGTCAGCCGACTTGCAGGCAGACACATCAAGGACAAGGACTCATGAAAGCCTTACCTATTGTATGTAAACTCTACATCCATAGGTTCAGAGTTGTATGCTTGTTCAAATTCTGTATTAAGTTTAAGAGTCACATCTTCTTCATGAATCTAAAAAAGAAGCAATTTAACTTCCATATATTTAACTTGACTTCTTGGAATAGTCTTATATGTATATCCAGCAACACACCATAAAAAATGTATTTATAAATCTGAGCCAAAATTTGATTCCTTAGATATTTACAAAATTAACTGAAAGGATTACATCATTTTGTCACTAAGTTATATAAACAGGAGGCACTGGCCAGAATCTCCACTCACAGCAACAGCACTGAACACACTTTTCACGGGTCAAAGGCTCTGAGACTCTAGTGCAGTAGGAGGACCACCCCACTGACAGCCTCCCAGAAAGGATGCAGTAAGACTTGCCCTCCTGGTATCAGGAACTAGAAAAGGTTAGACTGCAAAAATCAATCCCTCATATTTTCTCCTGGGCAAAGGGGAAAGAAAGTGAATTTCTAAGAATATATGGGAAGAAAAATAAGAAAGAAAACACCGAGCTACAGCAGGAGCCCAATATCCTCATGTGAGTAAGGGGCTACTCAGGCAGGGTGGCCTCTGAAGGCCAAGATGACCACAGTGAAGGTCCAGGAAGCTATGACCTGAGTCGACTCTGAGACTGTGGGACACAGGTTAACGCCCATGGTGAAACACTGGCATGGACCCATTTCAGGGCCTTCTTATCAGCAGCCACTGTGACAAGCCCCTTACAAGGAGAGCCAGCTCAACAGGGGTCCCAGGGTTTCCTAGAGATTGCAAGAAATGAAAGTGAATCCATAATCAAAGATCACTCAAAACACGAGGGAACAAACCACTAAGGGTAAGGGCAACATAGGCTGCCTTCAGCAGATGAGGGTGCCAATGACTTCACAGACTGATGTGTCCCTGGACAGAAATCTGAAAGGCTGTATATGAAATAAGTAAACGGAGGGCAAGCAAGCAAGCAAGCAAGCAAGCACAAGAGAAAGCTGCTGAGGCACCTGTAAAGAATTTCATAGAGCACTGAGAAATGAGAGTGAGAGGAATACAAGGAGGCAGCATGTGTGATGATGCTTTCTCCTTAGGACATGGTCCTGGGCAGGGGCAGGAGGACTCGGAGCATGACCAGCTGGCAGTGGGCAATGTTGCTCCCTGAACTGGATCCCTAGGAGGGCACAGCTTTCCAGGGCTGTGGACAACCACTCTACTCTGTCGCTGTTGGCTGACTGTCCTTGCTTGCTTGCCTTTAGTGTGATAACTACTTGTTCCAGATGTGACTTCTCCATCAGCCAGAAGGCCTCCTGAGAGCCTCCTGTACCAGCCTGGTGTCCATATCATATGATGACAGAACCAAGTAAAGCCATGGCTGGGACCTACAGAATATAGTAAGCAGACTTTATGTATGGCACACTGGGCATCTTACAGGATTCCACTGCCTTAGTATTATGTCAGGCTGTTTGCTATGTTGGCTGTAAATGAGACATTGGATGGCTCTACCACTCACTCATACTCAGCCTGTGCTTCAGGAACCAAGGGCCTTGGTGAACAGAGCATCCTGCCAGATCTTTGGTCCTGTTTCTTTGGAGGCTTTGACACTCAGAGCTTTCCTACTTTACAGAGTAGCTGGCCTACTATTTGGAAGCTAAGATGGTCACCCGGTCATCTGTGGGCTCCTCATGCCACTTGGTCACCAGCAAGGTGGGCTATGGAATTGGCAAGGTGAATAGACCCTCTGACTCGGGCTAAGTGGCTGCTGTTCTACAATGGGGGAGAAAGCATTGCCTACCACACTGCCACTGACTGATAAGTGCTCGTGACTATCACTAGCATGGGCTCACAGGGGACAATCCCTTAGGAGTGTAGGGCGGCTCCTTCCCCGCATTAACCAAAGTGCTGCTGAGCCTGGAAGTCCTGCCTGAGGCAGAAGGGCCGGGGAGTCAGAAATTATAGCACTGATCTTATCATCAACTGGAATGATAAAGCCTGTGTGGCCTTTATCCCTTCCTACTTATATTTGTGCCTAATTTCTCTGTCCTACTTTTCCCAGTATCATGCGCTCTGGTAGCAGTCAACTTTCAGCCCAGGGCCACAGGCTATCAACTTGGCCCTGTGGAAAGCCTGGGAAGAGATGCCTCTACGATGTGGGATACGCAGGCGGGTCATGACAGGACTCTGGACATGACACTGGGGAGGGACGAAGACAGTGTATTAATAAGGAGCAAGTGCTTTACAAATTTAAGTGTAAAAAGGATGGATGCCAACATTCTCATGCAAAAAGGTCACTTTTCCTGGCTCCCAAAATACAAACCCCTTTCGGAGTGAGGATATAAGCTGTGACAGGAAAGATCTCCACTTAGCAGAGTGGAAGCCTCCTCAGAAAAATACACTTGAGAGCGACAGCTCTTCAGCAGTTCCTTGTCACTCTAGCTGCTGATCAAGTCCCAGGTGAAATTCTAACCCAGAGCAAAGGAGATGTGGCCAGTTAAAGGGCTGCAGGAGTATCGAGTATCCCTGTGCCGGGACTAGAGTTCCCAACATGGTGTGGCAATCAGGCACTCCAGGCTGCCAGTTATAATCTAATTGCTCTGGGAGCAAGGATGGAGGGCCCTCTATTTGAGAGCTGCCGAAGCCAGCGGTGGTACCTTTGGTCTTACCCGGGTGGAAATGCGTCCCCATGAGACAAGGCCTTGCACTTCTGTGAGTTTGTTCTGCAAACTCCCAGACCACTGTTCTCTAGCCTGTCTTGCTCACCTTGGTGGCAGTTCTGAGAGTCATCCAGAACTCAAAATAATGCTCCCTTGCTTCTGCCAGTTGTCACAGGCTTTTTTTTTTTTTTTTTTGGGTACCGGGGATCGAATTCGGAACCTTGCGCTTGCGAGGCAGGTGGTGGCACCACTGAGCTAAATTCCCGGCCCTGTCACAGGCTTCTGACATCTACAATGAGCATTCTGACTGATCCAATCACCCCACCCTAGATGAGGAAACCTGGACTCAACTACAAAGACATCAGTTTCTGTGCCCTGCTTGAGTCCACACCTTTTGAGGTCACTGGCAAGGCCCTTTCTGGCAATCAAAATTCTGTCAAGGCTACCCTGAGGCCACTCCTCCTCTGAAGCAGAGACATCCATCTCCTCAGGAGCTGTCACTTGCAGTAGTCTTCCTCCTGTCCTCAGTGGAGACTTTCTACTGTCTCCTACCACTGTTGCTCGAGGAAACCCAGGACAAAGCCTAGCTTGCAACTTAGTCCTCAAGTGCTGTGCTGAATCATCAGGAGGGCACTGAGATTTGCTGAGATTTTACCTTCTAAGAAAATACCACATGTGTCAACAGAGCCATAGCACGAAGCCTGAATCAGAGTGGAGAAAAGAGCAAACACGGTGAGCCAGGTCTGACAATGCTGTCTCTGTGAACCCTTATCACACTCTTTTACTCTCCGTAACCATTTTTCCCTCCACGAATGAAGGCTCTTTTGTTTTTAAATTTCCTACCTCAGGTAATGTGTGTGCTCAAGATCTCTGACCCACAGATTAAGCATCCCCTTCTTAAGCAGATCCCAACATTATTCCTTGGGCTGTGCTCAGTCTGTGAGGAGTGAAAACCAGCCCAAGAATCACAGACCCTCCAGGTACTGTGATCCAGATCACCAGGACAAGTCAAGCCAACGAGACCTCTGCCCCAGCCTGAGAGCCGCACACTCTCATGTGTCCTTCCTTCTGAGGCTTCTCCCCTGCTCTCTCTTCCAGAGCATGAACAGATGCATAGTCAACTAAATGCAAACATCATGACTTATGCGTAACTTACAAGTTATCTGGTTGAAAATTATAGCTACTAAGTTCCCTTTATTATTCCAAGATTCTCTTCAAATTTCCCAGTTATAGCCCAAACCCAAGGGAGCCCCTTCCCAGAAAGTGGCTGAGTCAGCCTGAATTCCCTCTTCAGGAATTGTCCTCTTACCTCCATCACATAGCTGATGTACTCGACGACATGTCCATTATATTCTTGAGATTTTAAAATCAGTTTGTCACCTAGTTAAAAATACATCACTGGGTCAAACCTACACAAAGTCACCAATTTCTTCTTTTACACTATGAAATAAAGCCCTGAAGTAGAATAGAATAAAATAGAACATTACTTGGATCTGCTGCTTAAATAATGGGTGATCAAAAAAACTCCCATGCTTAATATATACAGATCACTGATCAAGTTTTAAGTGAAATACTACTCGGAAGGACAGAAATGAGGTTGTGTGTGTACATGGCCAGTTCAAAGTGCCATTTCACCGTATGTGTCTGCCTTCTGGGCTCCAGGGAAACTTGACAGTGCAGCCCCACCTGTGTACAGGGACGGTCTGCTCTCAGCCAAGCCGGGAACCTCCAATACCAGCAGATCCCCATTCCTCTTTAGGGTAACTCCACTCATGCTATAGTCCTTCAGTTCCATTTCTGCATGGATCTCCTCGAGCCACAGCAGAGTGGAGAATTTCTCCTTGTAGTTTGACATGTTCAAAAGCTGAAAAAGAATTAGAGCAGAGCAGCATATCCACATGTCCATAACCAGGGAAGAAGTGGCTCTGGAGTAAGTCCATCTGCTTTCATCTAACAGATCTACCCCTCTACTGAGGTGACTCAAGGTCAGAGCTCAGAGCTTAGCACACTCCCTGCTTTCAGCCTTTGGAGGATCACAGGGCTGTGCAGGAAAGTCCCTCTCTTTACTGGCCATGCCACCAGCTGCCACCATGCCTTTTCCCTTCCCTGCCTCTGATGTTCCTGCTCTCTGTTAGGTCTTCTGAGTTTGTTCTGGAAAGGGCATTTTGATTTGCACAGCCATCCATGGGAAAAGATAGGGCTTCCACTGGCCAAGATAGAGTGATAAAGACCAGTCTATCACCTGCTGAAATAACTCAAAAATATCTACATAAATGGGCAAGTTCCTGAAAACACAAAAACTACCAAGACTAAGCTATAAACAAAAAGTCTGAACAGAGTCCTAACTACTAAGGAGACTGAAATCAGTTAAAAATCTTCTGACAAAAATCCCTAGACCCAATGGCTTCACAGGTAAATAGTACTAAACATTTAAAGGAACTGACACAAACACTTCCCAAACTTTTCCAAAAACGGAACAGACCACTTACTCATTGTAAGAGGCCATCATGATACTGATACCAAAGCCAGGTAAGAATAATACAAGAAAACAAAGAGCCAGGGGTGGTGGCACACACCTATAGTCCTAGCTACTTGGGAGGCTGAGGCAGGATGACTGATTGAGCCCAAGAGTTCAAGACCAGCCTGATCTCATCTAAAAACAAAAGCAGGAGGCCGGGGATTTAGCTCAGTGGTTTCACTGCCTGCTGCACAAGCGCAAGGACCCGAGTTCAATCCCCGATACCAAAACAAAACAAAACAAAACAAAACAAAAAACAAAAGCAGGAAAACCTAACAGACCAATATCTCTTAAGAAAGTGATGTAAAATTTGCCGGCAAAATGGTAGCGAAGAAAATGCAAGAGCATATTAAAAGGATTATATACCATGACCACATAAGATGTATTTCTGGAAATCAGGGCTAGTTCAACCTATGAAAATCAAAGAATGTAATATAATACTTCAACAGAATGAAGGAAAAAAGCACTTGATTATCTCAACTGATGCAGAAAAAGCACTACACAAAATTTAATACCCTCTTGTGTTAAAAACACTGATCAACCCAGGTACAGGAGGAAACCTCAACATGATAAAAGTTCATCTGTAAAACCCCAAACCTAACATCACACTCGATAGTGAAAGACTGAAAACCTTTCCTCTAAGATCAAGAACAAAACAAGGATGCCCTTCCCCCATTTGACATAATTTTTCAAGTCCTTGCTAGAGTTATTAGGCAAGAAAAAGAAAAAAAATCAGAAGCAAAAAGTAAAATTATCTCTTTGTTAACCTATGGCTTGATTTTGCATGTAGAAAACTAAAGATTCCACAATAAATTGTTATCAAAGAGGTAGGCTTCACAGTCAAGATACAAAAATTAGCTGCATTTCTAAACTAACAATGAACAATCCGAAAAGTATCAAAGTAATTCTACTTACAATAGCATCAAAAAGATTAAAATACTCAAGAATGTAACCCAAGAAGTGAAAGGCTAGTGTGCTAAAAGCTATGAAACCCTAGAGAAAGAAGTGAAAACATGAAGTACAAATGCACCACATATTCATGATGTAGGAGACTTACTATGACTGAGATGTCTATACTAATTGAAGTGATCTCCACATTCAATGCTACTTCTATCAAAATTCCAATGACTTTTTGTAAAAACAGAAAAACTCACCCTAAAATTCATATGGAATCTCAAGGGATACTGAATAGCCAAAATAACCTTGCAAAAGATGAACAAAGCTGGAGGGCTCAATTTCAAAACTTACTACCAAGCCACACTAATAAAAAACAGCATGGTACTGACCAATGGAACAGAACAGGGTGCTCAGCAATAAACCCTCACATATAGGGACAAGTGACTTATGACAAGTGTGCCAAGACCATTTATTGGGGGGAAAGAACAGTCTTTTCAACAAATGGTGCTCAGAAAACTGAATATCTACATGCACAAGAATGAAGCTGGACCCTTACTTAAGCAAATACAAAAATTAACTAAAAACAGATCAGCGGGCCGGGGATTTAGCTCAGTGGTTTCACAGCCTGCTGCGCAAGCGCAAGGACAAGTTCGATCCCCAGTACTAAAAAAACAAACAAACAAAAAAACCAAAACAGATCAGAGACCTAACTGAAGGGCTAAAACTAGAAAACTTTTAGAAGAAGCCCTAAAGGAAAGCTTTACAACATGGGATTTGCCCATGGTTTCTCACATATGACACCAAAGGCATAGGCAACAAAAAGGACAACTAGACTACCTCAAAATTTAAAAATTGTATACACTAAATGATACTTTTCTTTTTGGTACCGGAAATTGAACTCGGGACCTTATGCTTGCGAGGCAGGCGGTAGAACCACTGAGCTAAATCCCCAGCCCCCTAAATGATACTTTTAATAGAACAAAAAGGTACTCTATAGAATAGAAAATATTTAAAAATCATATATCTGACAAAGGATTAAGACCTAGATTATAGAGAAAGAAGTCCTACAACTCAACAACAAAAACACCCAATTAAAAAACTGACAAAAAGACATGTAGACATTTCTTCAAAGAAGATAACACAGCAGGCATGTGCTCAACATCGCTAATCATTAGAGAAATGCAAACCAAAACCATGGTGAGGTACACCACATATTCTCATTAGAAGGGCTACTATAAAAATACCAACAAAACAACAAAGAAAACAAAAACAGAATATGAAGTGTTACTAAGAGTGTGGCGAGACTGGAACCCTTGTGCACTGTTAAGAGAATGCAAAATGTGTGCAGCTGCTGTGGAAAAATAATATGGTGGTTCCCCAAAAAATAACAATTATCATATGATCCAGCAATTTCACCTCTGGGTTTTGTTTGTTTTTTGGTACCAGGGACTGAACTCGGGACCTTGCGCTTGCAAGGCAGGCGCCAGGACCACTGAACTAAATCCCCGGCCCAATTTCACCTCTGGGAATACACCTAAAAAACTGAAAGCAGAGTCTGGAAGAGATGACTGGTAGAACCATGTTCCCAGCAGTGTTATGCACAGTTAAAATATGGAAGCAGCCCATGTAAATACCAATGATGAATGGATAACCAAAACGTGGCCCACCCATAAAATGGAATATTCTTTACCCTTAAACAAAGAAGGAAATTCTGATACATGCTACAAGATGGAGAAACCTTGATGATTTTAGGTTGAGTGAAATGAATCAGTCACAACAGGACAAATACTGCATTAATTCTACTTTCATGAAGTTCCTAGAGTCATCAAATTCACAGACACAGAAAGTTTAATGGTGGTTACCAGGGGCTGAGGGACTGTAATAGGGAGTTGTTGTTTCATGGGGACAGAGTTTCAGTTTCATAAGATGAAAAGGTTTTGTTTTTTAGAAGAGCTGTAACCATAAGTTACTTTATTCCACTGGGCAAACTATAGTTCTTTTAAAATCTGTTTTCTGGAAACAGCAGGAAACAAAGCAAATTCTCTAGGGGTTTCCTTTTTTATAACTCAAGAAAAAAATTATATATGAAATTGAAAAACAAGAAGATATAGCTGGGGATTTAGCTCTGTGGTTCTGCGGCCTGCCTTGCAGCACAAGGTCCCAAGTTTGATTCCCAGTACCACACACACACACAAAGAAGAAGATATAAAAATCTCACAACTCAGCAAATAAATGATTATAAAAGACTAGGAATCAGGACACTTACATTTGGGCCACCAAGAAGTTCTATTAATTCTCAGTCTGTGATAATGATAAACCGTCAGACAGAGATCACTCTAGTTACTATTACCTGTAAAAATTTACTTCAGATGATTTTGGAAAAAATATCTATTTTTCAAAGATAGTCAGGAAAAACAAAAGATGCTGATTAGCCTGTTGTTTTTAGTGAATATAATTTTTCTGTGCTGACAATGTATACCTAGAAAGATTTAAAACAGAAAAAGGTTGGGGCATATAAAACCACTCAAAGAATGTGTTGTAGAAATTAGAATGGTATTAGATTCCTTACTGAGTGTTCATTTCCTCTTGAGTTTCTTTTATTCCAACCAAGAAGTTTGGCTTTCGGTCACCCATAATTTCTTCACTCTCCTTTTGGAATCTTTCTTTGCCATTATTTACTCTTGTTTGTAACTTACTACATAGCAATAAAACTTTAAAAATATCCCCCATTTTCCCCATGAATTGCCTACCTTATTACTGATTACAAGGCAAATTTTTTCTCCCTTACACTGTTTTCCATTTTTGTGTTTGTCCTACATTTTACAAATTCTTTTCTTAGATATTTAATCATTTCCTGTCAATTCTTTTTTTTCTTCAAAATTAATTTCAATTCAAATGGAAAAATACATTTATTTTAATGGTTATTAAATCTTGCATTTTTTGGAGTAAAACCTCCCTGAAATTATATATATACAGAAAGGGTAACTTATTTGTTACTTTTACCATGGATAACATGATATGCAGCCATCTGTCCCTAGAACAGAGCTTTGGGGATTGATGGTGGAGATGGTTGCACAACATTTAGAATATATTTCTACTACTGAATGTACACTGTATGTTTTTGTGTTTTATGTTATGTGTATAATAAAAAATAAAAACTCTACACCTATTAGCTTTACTCATAACTGCCAAAATTGGAAGCAACCAAGATGTCCTACAGCAGTAGGTGAATGGATAAACTGGGATATATCCAGAAAATGGAGTATTATCAGCACTAAGAAGAAATGAGTTTTGGAAAAGACAGTCATGAAAAAACATGGAAGATAATTAAATGTATATTAAAAAGTAAACGAAGCCAATGTAAAAAGGCTATATACTGTGTGGTTTCACTTATGTGACATTCTGGAAAAGGCAAAACTAGTTAGATCACTAAGCAACTGGCAAGACTAGGGGGAGACAGGAATTAAAATGTATCCCAGAGGACGGAGGCCAATCAGACTGCTCTGAATGATGTTATAATGGCAGACACATGTCATTATACTTTTGTCCAAACCTAGAAAATGTACAAGATCAAGAGTGAATCTATATAAACTATGGGCTTCGAGTGATTATGATGTGTCAATGCAGGGTCATCAACAAATGTACCATCCTGGTGGGAATGTCCAGAGTGAGGGCAGGGGCAGGAAGTATGGGAAATTTCTGTACTTTCCTGTTAATTTTTGCTGCGAACCTAAATCTGCTCTAAAATAGCCTATTAAAAATGAAGATGATAGCTTAAGTTTGTATTTGTAGATCTAGCATTAAGTATCTCAGGGTTTCACTCTTAACAATTTCACTTTCTCTTAAAACAAAAAACAAAAAAACCAACTAGCCAACCAACCAACACAATAAAATTTTTCACTTCTACAGGATGTTTTTTACCCACGCATACAATACTTCCCCAGCACTGCACATATCTAACTTCCCTCTGTCTATCCAAATTCATCCTGCAAGTTACCCCTCCTCTGATCAGGCTTCTCCACTTCCACCAGGGATTCTGACTCTTCAGCTTCTATGGGACTTAATTCTACTCCTCATTTTGATACATAATTATATGTACGGTAAAGACAGACCATGTTAAACTGAATCAAAGGAAAGCTACAGGAGCCATGATATCATCAAAGCAGACTTCAGAACCAAAAATATCATCAGGAATAAAACTGCCACACATCTCACATTGGTAAAGGGATTACCTAATCAAAATGACATGTGCAGGGCCGGGGACTTAGCTCCGTGGTTCTGGCACCTGTCTCGCAAGTGCAAGGTCCCGAGTTTGATCCCGGTACCAAAAAAACCCCCCCAAAACAAAAAAAAGACATGATGCAGCCACGAACACATATGTATCTAGCCACAGAGCTTCACTATAAGAAGCAAAGACTGATGGAACTGTAGGGAGAGCAGACGAGTGCACATTCAGTCAGAGAAGACTCAAACCCCTCAGTAAACCTACAGAGCAAGCAGAAAAGGCAGCAAGGGTATGGAAGACCTCAGTAACTCTAGCAACAAACTTTGCCTTACTCAAATTTATAAAATAAGTATAAAAAGAATATATATATACATATAAATATATATATATACTTTGGTGCCGGGGATCCAACTCAGGACCTTGTGCTTTCCAGGCAGGCGCAGTGCCACTGAACTGCATCCCTGGCCCAGTAAAAAGAATATTTACCAAGATAGTTACTATAGACCATGAGATATCAACAGATGCAAAGGATTCAAGTCAAACAAAGTATGTTTTATGACCACAATGAAATAAAATTAGAAACCAGTAACAAAGATTTATGGAAAAATCTCAAAATATTTAGAAACAAAATATACTTTTAAATAACTATGGGAAGTCAAGTGCAGTTGGTTTACACCTATAACCCTAGTTATTCAAGAGGCTGAGACAGGAGAATTCCAAGTTCAAAGGTAGCCTTGGCAACTTAGTGAGACTATGTCTCAAAATAAAATTAAAAAGACTAACTATGGGTCAGAAATCAGGAAGGAAAGTAGAAGGTATTTCAAACTACATGAAAACAAATACAATAAATTGAAGCTTGCAGAGTGCAGCAAAATTAGTACCTAGAGAAAATTTTCTAGCACAAAAGAGTCTACATTAGAGAAAAGAAAAGATCTCAAAACAAATTACTTCAATCTACTCCTTAAAAAAAAGAAAAAAACCAGAGCCAGGCATGTTGGTGTGTGCTTGTAATTCCAGCACTCTGGGTGGCTGAGGTAAAGGATCACAAGTCACAAGTTCAAGCCCAGTCTGGGCACCTTTGTGACTTAGCAAGACCTTATTGCAAACATAAAAGAAAGCACTTGGTATATAGCTCAGTGTGAAGGCCCTAGATTCAATCCTTAAGTCTGTCTCTGTCTGTTTCTCTCAGAAAAAAGAGCAAACAAAACAAAGCACATAGACGGAAAAAAAAACAACCTAAAGTAAGTACCAATGAAATGGAAAAGGAACAAGAGAAAAACCACCAATTAAGCCAAAAGTTAGTTCTTTGAAAAGATTGATAAAAATTTATAAACTTCCACTAGTCAGGTTCATGAGACACAAGTTACCAACATTATAAACAACGGTATGCAGATAAATTACTTAAGTTAAAATGGGTAAGTTCTTTTAAAGTGAAAAACTTGCACAGCTCACTGAGTAACAGGGAAACTGAGCTGCTACACAGCTATATCGAAGCCTATCTCCTAATTTAAAATCTGCCCAAAGAAAGCTCCAGACACACGGGCTTCCCTGGAAGATTCCATGAGAAACCTAAGAAATGGGCCCGGCAATTTAGCTCAGTGGTTCCGGCGCCTGTCTCACATGTGCAAGGTCCGGAGTTTGATCCCCAGTACCAAAAAAAGAAATCTAAGAAATGATTCCAGGCCAGCGCAGCTTCCGCCTGGCGGCCTGGTGGACGCTGCGGTCGCGGGAATTGCCGACTTCTGGTCATGGCCGCCACACCGGAGCCCGGCGAACCCGGGAAGGGGAAGGCAGAATTAGATCATGTGATGTTGGTGTAGGAGGATTTATCGTGGTGACTTTAGGATGTTGGTTCCATTGCAGGTATAATTATGCAAAGGAAAGAATCCAGCAAAGAATTGCCAGAGAAGGAATAAAAAATAAGATTTTATATGAAAGCACCCACCTTGATCCTGAAAGAAAACAAACCAAGAGCAGCAACTGAGCAACTTGAACATGAAAAACGGAACTCTTGAAGTCAGTGTGAACAATGTTGGGGTCAACTACACAGAGTATTTTATACATACAAATAAAGTATGTTTAAACCATAAAAAAAAAAAAGAAAAATGATTCCAATAGACTCTTCTAGGATTGTGGAGGGGAGCAGTACCTCCTGAGCCAGTCAATATCCAAAGTCAGTATTATACAGATCTCAACACCCAACACACACACCAGGAGAAAAGAGAACTGAAAAATCAACACCTCTCACGAACACAGGTGCAGAAATCTAAGCAAAAGTTTAGGAAAACAGAGGCACACACAGAAAGCTGACTGAAGGCCAGCATTATGGATCTTGCCTATCTTACAGGTGGTATGAACACAAGAAACTCAGAACCAAGGGCCTGGCCAGCCAAGTGCCCACCCACCCCACCCATCCCTGGCAGCTGTGCCCCTGAGCTGGCTCCCTCAAGCCTGTCCTTTGACTGGCTTCTGTCCCCAGGCTGTAGCAGCTCCAGGCTTCACCATGGAGACCAAATCTCAGTGACCCTGAACCTCCTTCCACTCATCCAGCCTCTGTCCTTCAGTCACACTGACACCTCACCTCAGCCATTCCCTCACTCCTCAGATGGCTGACCTCAAAACACGCCTTGCACCTCCTGGGACGAGCCAGCACTCCAGTGCCACCTTGTCAAACACATCTCCCCTTCAACTTCTCTGCTGCAGCCACTCCTCTCAGGTTTTTCTCTGCTGACTTCCCTGCAGGTGGTGCCAGCTCCCATCCCGGTATCCCAGTGGGGTGTGCAGATAGGACAGAGCTGCAGCAATGCTCACTACCTGCAGACTTTTTTCTTCTAGAGACAGAGTTTTACTACATAGTCCAGGCTGGCATTAAACTCGTGTTCCTCTTGTCTCAACCTCCCCATGCAGGGATTATAGGCAAGGACCACCACCCAGTCTTCAGGAAGAGCTGTGCTTCCTGCCAGCCAGTGCTGTGCTAAGTGTTTCTCAGCTCCTCTTTTCAACATCAGGCCTTCCTGCCCCAGTGTGCTGGAGTTCTGCCTTCAGGGAAAGCCTCCTGCTCCTAACCAGGTGGCTTGGCCCTGTGAGGAGAGGCTATGCTATGGCAGAAGGCCCCTCCGTCCTCGCTGACCTTCTGGAGTAGTATGGACCCCACAGGGCCCTTAGTCTCCAAAGCGATTCACCAAAGTTGTCTTTCTCTTGTTACCCTGAAAGTCCCAGCTACCTCGGGTGAAGGAGAGCCATTGTGAGGTTTGAACCTGAGAAGGGTTAATCCTGGTTTTGTCAGAAGTCTGGTTTTTTTTTTTTTTTTGGTACCGGGGATCAAACTCGGGTCCTTGCACTTGCGGGGCAGGCGGCGGAATCACTCAGCTAAATCCCCAGCCCAATAGTGACCCTTTGGTCCCACCTACCAGGTATGGAACAGATACAGTCACCCTATGGAAGTTCACCTCCTTTTACTTATTTATTTATTTTTGGTACCAGGAATCGAACTCGGGTCCTTCCGCTTGTGAGGCAGGCGGCGGAAACACTGAGCTAAATCCCCAGGCCCTGTCAGAAGTCTGAATGGTGATCAGGTAAGTGTCCCTCCAGCCCTCAGACACTTTTCCTACCTCTGCAAGTAGTGGTTGAAAGGTTAGGATGTCAATTTTTTGTTCCACACATTTTTTCAGTCTATCTGGTATTGGATACTGTGGAAGAAAACTTGGAAGCTGTCGTCTTGAGTTCCTTAAAAACATAAATTCACAAGTTAAAAGGAATTCCTAATCATCCACGCATTTCACACACATATTTGAGTGTAACTTTATCTGAAATGCTTGGGCTCAGAAGCAGTTCAGAGTTTTTTCATTTTACAGTATTTGTACATTTTTTTTGTGTGTGTGTGTGTGTATTTGTACAAATTTTATCAGTGATGCATCCCTAACCTGAAACGCTCCAAAATCTGAAATTTTTGGAGTATCATGCTGGAAAAGTTTCAGATTTCAGAAGATTTCAGATTTTTGAATGAGGTATGCTCACCTGTACTAGACACCCTTCCCTGCTTCAGAAAGACCAGAGTTCCATCACTCTCTGAAAGACCTGGCACGGGACCTGCTGCTAGGACCCCCTTCCAGGTTTGGATCCTGTCTCCATACTCTGGCTGAGCAAGCTCACCTCCATGTGAGAAGGCAGAGCTGCTCCAGTGGCAAGGGGCTGGGCTGGAAAGTTCGAGGGGCCTGCTGGAACCAAGGAGTCTGAAGGCAACTGATTTTAACCTTTTTATTTTTTTGGCAGTACCGGGGGATTGAATTCAAGACCTTGCACTTGTGAGGCAGGCGTGGTGCAACTGAGCTAAATCCCCAGCCCTGATTTTAACCTTTTTTTTTTTTTGGTATCAGGGATCAAACTTGGGTCCTTGCACTTGGGCAGCAGGCGACGAAACCACTGAGCTAAATCCCTGGCCCAGATTTTAACCTTTTAATGAGCTAAACTCTTACTGTTGTGTTTTTAGCAAGAACACGAGTACTGAGAACTACACATACATATCACTATGAAAAGCACACTTGGTGAAGGCTGCCTTTCCTGGGTCCTGTCTTCCACTGCTCTTATTTCCCAGCTCTGATTTCTGTAGGGAAATCTGGTTCCATCCTCAAGTTCCTGCCTTCTCCTAGAATAGGCCACTGTCCAAGTCATGGAAACTCTGCTCCTATAGGACAAAGAACTTCACTGCTGCTGAGGGCAAGTCCAAGAGAGCCTCAGAAATCACAGAAAAGGGGGAGAAGAGAGGCTAGATAGGAAGAAAGGAGGCCCGAGAGGTCTCTGCACTAATCCAAGAGCGGAAGCACCAGGCACTTCATCCCTCATGCTATCCACCTGTCTCAGCCTGATGCCCTGAGTGCAGGCAGGGAGAGGTATGTTCCCAGCCTCCTTTTCATCGCTGTCACCGTCTATTTGGGTTCCTTTAGCTCAGCACTCAGCAGTGCTGGACAGAAACACGGCATCAGCCCCAGAGCCACTCCTGATGGCACCAAGAGGCTGATGTCTCTCCTCCCAGACACAGGAGTGCCTTCCACCCTGTGGTTTGAAGACAGGGGCACACCAGAACACACACATGAGGCGTACTCAGAAAGGAGGGCACTTGGAGAGTGAGAGTGAGGTACTGATGACTAAACAAATAAGACAGGACAATCACGACACTTGGCTCACTGGCCACTCTGACCACATGCTCCAGGTGACATACTGCATCTAAAAGACACAGGTGCTGACAATCCAGGATGCTGGAAACCTGACAGAGAGGTGCTGGTAGAGGTCTGCTATGTGAACATGCTCTTCTAAGAAGGGAGCAAGACTGAGGCTGGGGCTGCCTGATGCTGGGGGACCAGGCAGGGTATGCAGGCCCTGTGATGGCTGGCAGTCAGTGTCCACCACCACCCATGTTTCTGGGCATGCAGAGCCAACCAGAATCTGGCACAATGGAAACCAAGCTCCTTGTCTCAGAGACACTTGCCTACAGGGCTATGCTAACACCCCAGGGAAATAACCGACCAGCGTTAAAACTCACGGTTGTTGGTCTGTGCGCTTCACTCTTCCACCCAGCCAAACGTAATTGCATGGTGGCTATTGTGTTAACAGGTGAGAACCAGAGGTTCTCAAGAGTCTCTTGGAACTGGAAGCCAATCACCAGAGACCCTCAGGCCCTGTAGGGCATGGTGACCTCTTGCTCCTGGGGATCCATCCCTATGGCATACCCCTTGAGGGCAGCAGGGACCTTCCATGCTTCTTGACTGACTGCTCTGTACCAGGAGAAGTGTGATCTTACACACTCCACCTCACTCAACCCACACAAGGCAGGCACCATCATCATTCACAAATGAGATTAAGGCTCTGAGAGGTTAAGAAACTTGCCCAAGGTCACCCAGCTTCTTGGTGCTTGATTCAAATAACCGGCTACCCTAAGGATAAACAACCACACAAGACTCTTCTCTGCTAACATTTTCTCTTTGGTCTACAGTTTGGCAGATGTCCACCTGCCCTGGGGTAACGTGTGCCTTGAAGTCTGTATTATGTTTCCATATTAGAAGAATGATACATCTTACTCCCATGGAGTCTGGGCAACACCTGAGCTCAGACTCTCAGCAGAGGCAGTGATGATGCCTCTAGTCCTGCCTGCAGGAGACATCTGAAGAAGACAGGAGCTGAGGGGAATCCATCCTGTCCTGATGGCCACCCTGAGGCCTCTGCTGGAAATCAGCCTCACATGTCCCATGGAAATACACCCACACCCAAGGATGGTAAGAAGGCCCCACCCCAGCTTCACTTGTGTCACTGCCAGCCAGGCTGGTGGCTGCGGCCTGCCAGGACTTTTCTGCTTTTCTCCCACAGATATAGCTGCCACAGGTCTCTGATGCAGCAAAAGCCACACATTCATTTCGCTGAAGGTACCTTTTCTGTGTGGTCACAACTGTCGTTTTTGTGGCTGTTACTGCTTGGGAACTTCTAGGCTTTTTCCAAGAAAATGGTTCACGGACAGCTATCAGTGCCTCCTCACCACTCACGACAGTCACTTCAAGGAATCGCCCAATGACGAAGTCAGAGAAACACAAGAGGAGGAGCTCCTTGCAGCGGCCAGAGGTTCTTGATAAACAAAATGAAATTTAGTTTTAGTCATAAGTAAGACAAATCCAACATAGTTTCTCTCTGTACATGACAGGTCCCCCAATTCGGACCCCGCCCAGGCAGACCCACTCCCTGCATGCACAGGAGCACAGAGATAACAGAAAGCCAGCAGCCACCCTGCTGCTCTCACCACTGCCCTGTTTATCAGCCAGCCCCAGGCCCATCACCCACGGGGCTCTAAAGTTTTCCACCCTCTTGACCAGTGCCCCTCCCCTACCTAAACTGCCCCATATCAACCACAGGCACCCTCCTCTCAGTGCCAATGCCCTTCTCGCCCTTGGCTCATCTGCACCCAGATGGCAATAAACTCATCGCATGTTGCTTAGACTTTGCCTGCCTCAGTGGTCTCAAATGTGCCTCGGTCTGACCTTACAATACATAAACAGAAAGTCACAGAGCTATTCAACAAGCGGAATTTGATTTTTGATAAAATTTTCAAATATAATTTTACTTTCTAAAATGAGCGACGTCATGTTGTCCCAAGATAAAAATCACTTAAAATATCCTTTTTTTCCCCCAGTATTGGTGACCAAAGACATGGCCTCTGTGGCACTGAGCCACATCCCCAATCCAGTCTGAGACATAATCTCACTAAGTTGCCCAGACTGGACTGAAACTTGTGATCCACCTGCCTCTGACTTCCTAAGAACTGAGAATGCAGGTGTGCATACCATGGCCAGTTCAATACTTTCAAGTTTAAATCAAATTGTATAACATGACAAAAAACATGCACTACTTTTTACCTGCTCTCTGCCTGTTTCCAGCTGTGGCACCAACCTGGGTTATGCCTCCATGCACACTACACTGCCCTCACTTCCAGGTTCCTCACCCATTTCTGTATTGTCATAATGATAGTACCAATTAAAGTGGGCCACATCTCTCACAGCTGACTGAAGCACTGCTGTTAAATGGTTACACACAATTTGATACTGACGGGCCTGAAGCAAGGCAGTGATTTATTCATCAAATTTATATCTTTAAGCTGGGGATGATGGCACCTGCAATCCCTGTACTCAGGAGGCTGAGGCAGGAGGATCACCACAAGTTCGAGGCCAGCCTGGGTACATAATGAGTTCAAGGCCAGACTGAACTACATATGGTAGCGAGATCCTGTGTCAAAAAACCTAAATGAATGAATGAATGATTTACATCTTTAAAAATGTTGAGAATTAGAAACATAGACAACTGATGAGAGTAAGGGGTCCCTGGGACTTTTGAGCAGTCTGAACAGTGGTGGGGACACAGGAGGAGGGGTAGGAAAGGAGGGCCAGGGATGGGCTTGAAGGTTGGCTGGCTACCCAGGAAGAGAGCAGAGAGCCCCATCCTTCTCTCCTTTAACCCTCAGCTCAATGTGCTGTGTCTTGGTCAGAGGCCTGGAGAGAACCGAGATCGACAGCGGCCTTGGGGACACCAAGATGCAGTACAGAGGAGCCCTAAGATGGCTACATTTGGCAAGACTCAAAAGCAGTGGAGAGAGCTCACATCCAAACAAATCACAAACACTATTTTCTCTGTAAAGATGGGTCAGGCATCTGCTGAGAATGAGGATGGACCACTGCTTTTACTTTTGATTTGGGGCATGATAAACAGCCATAGATGCTTTTACAACATCCAACCTAGAGGAGCATAAAAAGAAACATGCACGAGTGTCCTTCTGAAGCAAACCCTCCCCAGACCCGCAGTGTCAGACCTGGCATCACACGTCACCACAATGAAGGTTCTTCCTCCTGGAGGGAGGGGCCCCCCAGGCTTAGGGTCTGTCAGCTGCTTTTGTGATGGGGTGTTTTCTTTTTCTGGACTTTTCCCTTCATAAGCACAGTCATCTGGGAAGGGAAATATTAATCCAAAGTCAGACCAAGAGGTGAATTTTTCCAATAATGCTTGGTGGAAATGAAATGCTCACAAATACAGAAATAATCAGATGCACACAAATCAAACTCAATATGCAGCTGACAAAACACACAGAATGCAGCCAGAGGGACAGGGCACAACTACAGACCAGCAAGGACCGGGGAGAAGACAGCCACTCTTGGCACTCTCTGTGGTCCGGCGAACAGCCACCACAGGAAGCATATGCTGGTACTTGTCAAGCTGCTTTTGTTCTTCTCCTCAGCCCCCAGTCATAAAGAATAGAAGGGTCCAAAGCTAAAGAGCTCAGGCATAAAGCACTGGCAGGGCACAGGCTCCACTGGCTCTCAGGGTCAAAGCCACCTCAGCCCCTGGCCCTTGCATGGTAACAGCTAACCCATCTACCTGGAGAGTCTTCTATGTTGTTCACCAATCTGCCCTCCAGTCTCTCTTTGGTTTTGTTTTTTCTGTCGCTATTTAAGGAGTTGAAATTTTCATCTGAAAAAAGCTGTTTCTTCTCAGGAATGGAAACAAAAGATGCCTCTGGGTAGGCTTGGCCTACGTCTGCTGTCTGAAACCCAAACTGCTGAGCTCTATCCCAGCCAGCCAGTTTGCAGCTTATTAGGTCTTGAGGAATGTCTCCTTTATTCCTGGAAAAAGAGTTACAGAGACACAACTCTCAGAGCTGAGAAACATAGAATTCAATTTCATGAATGGCAGCTGCAAATACCTTTATTAAATTAAGAGATGTGGGGGAGAAAATTTTTGAAAAGACTTTTAGAGGGAAAAAATGAGTGGCAAAATACAGTTGGTTTTACAGACATCCTTAAACCAGTTTAAAAACTGATTTATAACCTTTAAACTTTAAAATTTCTGATGCACACTTACTCTATCCAGATCACCATTGTTTTACTTCCTCCTTCTTTCAGTGTTCCAAAATGTGTCATCCTTGTAACTTCAATACCACCTTTGTTCTTCAGTAAGTGGGTTCCATAGGACTCCTCTGGGGCCTCACCAACAGAAGCGGAGTCTCTAAAGAAGGTACCAGAGAAAGATGTCAGGATGTGGGGAGGCCTCCTGCAGTGCCCCTGCTCCTTCCTCTCCCCTTTCTGCTTCGCTGGGGACAGACTGACGATGATCTAGAGAGAGCCCCCCAGCCCCAATGACCACAGCTGGGATTCCACAAGACCTAGAACTTTCAAGGACAAAAAGCCACCTCATAGAAGGTGTCACAATCCCCCAGGAATTAGAAAGAAGGGGAAGAGGTGGCATATGACCTGTTACACAGGGGTTTCCTTCATCTCCCCCACCTCCCAGGCACAGGGGGAGGAAATGGGGAGGCACTGGGCCTTGCTCTTCAGGGATCTACTAAATCTGTGTTCAATAAGTTTTCTGAACTACAGTCACAGGCTGCACGATGACCTTTCCTTCAAAATGGACCACATATTCAAGTGGTCCCATCAGATTCAAATGAAGCTGAGAAACTCCTAACATTTAGATTTCTCTGTGCCTTTCTTAAGTTTGTTTAGAGATATAAATACCACCTGTTGCAACTGCCTACAGTTCTACACAGTAACATGTCCCGCAGGCCAGTGGCCTGGGAGCAAGGCTATACCACCCAGACCTGTGTAAGTACACTCTATGGTGTTTGCCTGGTAAGTGACACACTTCTCAGAACACTGACCCACTGCTAAGCAACACCTGACTATACGTGAAACAGATGGAAAGTTTTGCTATTTAGAAACTGAAGATTCCCTCAACAGAGTTACCAGCTTCCCTCTCTCCACATGCTCTTTGGAGAAGGTCATCCTGGTCTCACTTGCTTCCCTGTCTTCAGCTTCTTCAAGAAAATGGGGCCTCCAGAATGAACCTCTATGTTTCTAGTCCTGCCCACAAAGCCAGTGACCCTTCCTTGGCCAGTATGCCCCTTCCTTTTTCTCCTCCATCCTCTGAGCAGAGGTAGTATGCAGGCTGCCCACATCAGCCAAAGAAAGGGACAGAGTGTGAAGAGGGAAGGGAGGTGGGAATGCCTCCAGAGTCTAGGCTCAACCCACCCACACGACAAGCGGTTCAAGGTGCTAGGGCTGAGATCTGGGCTGCTATGGCTGGGAGTTGTGTAGAAGCTAGTTTTGTGCATTACTTGTGCTATCCATGAGACACTAGGAGCCTGCAGCACAGGGGAACAGCCCCAGGCTCCCCGCAATATCAAGCATTCGCATACAGAATCTGTGAGCCAATGGGAAAATGGGCAGGTGGCAGGCCTTACCTCCGCAGTCCCACTGCCACCTATTCTACATCAGGAAGCCTGAGTGAGGCTGCTGTGGGCAGAGGCAGATCTTCAGGCTTCTATTTCTGAAGAGCAGAGTCAAGGCAGCACAGGCATGCCTTTCAAGAGGTCATGACACTGATGGATCTGCAGTCAGATCCTAGGTCTATGGAGTAGGGCTTCACAGCATTTACAGGGAAACAAATAGAAAACTTGGGGCCTCAAGGCTTACGGGAGGGTCCCAGACAGCAAACCAGCCCACCTCATTTCCTGGCACCTTGTAGCCAGGCAGATGGTGCTGAATAGTGCTGAGAAAAAGAGCATGGGGAAGGGAGTCAGGCTCCAAGAGGCCAAAGACAAGTGTCTCCAAGCAGGATGAGGGCACAGGGCCATTTCCAGTCCAGCAACATCCGTTGATCCTCCTATCCCTCCTTCACCCGCATCAGTGCAAGCAGGCACCACACACCTGCCCGTCAGTTTGCACAGGGCTGCCTGCCTCACCTACAGCCTGAGTCTAGTGTTTGATGCAAGGCAGGGAGGCAGAGCTGGCATTCTATGGAGGAGAGCAGGGAGTAAGCAGAATCACGATCTATGAGGAGTGTGCTAGAGGTTACATGCCAAGGGCAGCAGCATTCAGGTCAGCCCAGCAGACAGGGCTGAGATGACACTCAAAGAGCTGGTGGGAAGGGCATCACATTATATACATACAAACAAAACAGCAGACACAGGATATTCAACTCTTACGAGAACCTACATGGCCAACATGTTTTTAAAAATGTCAAAAAGAAAAGAAAAAAAAAAAGAAAGAAAAAAACAAAAGAAATAAGAATGTACCTCAAAATGGCCACCACTGTTATGCTTGAGTAGGGGCTCTCCCTGATGACAGTCCTGCTGAAGTTCCATCTCCATAATGAGATACCAAGAGGTGGGACAGACGGTTAGGGCTCCACCCTCATGAGGTTAATCCACTCTAACGATGAAGTCATCTCCAGGGAATCTACTCTAAAAGCCATTGTGGCCAGGGCTCTCCCACTCTTCCGCGTCTCTCGCCACATGATGTCCTTACTGCCTAGGGACCCTGCCAACAAGAACGCTGTCCCCAGATTCAACCCTTGACCTTGGACCAGAGCCATGAGCCAAAGTAAACTTGTTTCTTTTGTTACTCTTCCAGTTTGTGCTATTGTATCATTAGCAACAGAAAAAGGACTACAACAATTGTCACCATAGAAGTAAGAGTTAAAAGAGACCCTGAGCTGAGTGAGCATGATGACTCACACCTGTAATCACAACACTCTGGGAGGCTGAGGCAGGAGAAATGCAAGTCTGAGCCCAGCCTAGGCAACTTAGCAGCCAGCAAGACCCTGTTTCAAAATTTTAAAAAGGCTGGGGATGCAGCTTAGTGCAAAGGCCCTGAATTCAATTCCCAATTCAAAACAAAAACAAAAACTAGAGGAACCCCTGAATTAGACCTTCCCTCAACCACAGAGAGTGAGACTCTCCAGAAGGTACGTGCCTCCTAACCTGTAACCTGTCAACCTGGCTTACTAAAGTACCTGGCATGCACTCTAACAATAGAGATGCCCTCTGAGAAATGCTGTTCTGGGATGTTCATTCTCAGTAAACACAGGAGTGTACAAAGGCAAACTGAGAAGGCTGCAACATCACTCAATGTGAATGACTTTATGGAACCAGCACAGTACATGTGGCCCACTGAGGACTGAAACACTGTTGAGCAGTACATGACTGTGACACCTCAAAATACACTTAAATCAGGTCCTCTGCCTGCCAAAAAAGAAATTTTTTGATCATTACCTTCTTACAGGGGTTATGCAGAGCGCCCTCCAGATATAACACGACTGGCTGCTCTCCACTACCATAGCATTGACGATGTCGTATCTCCGTGGTGCATACCCCTCAGGGAGCTTCAGGGAATCCAGGCTGAAGAAGATGCTGTCCTCTATCACCCCATTCCTCCCACAAAGGCTGGAGATGCATACCTGAAAGTGCAGCACTGAACATTGTTTAAAAGCCATGCCAACAAGGGGCTCTTAACATTCACCTCTCTGAATCTGCCTGGATCAGACTGGCCCAGCAGACTCAGTTGTTGTGGTGAGCAACTATGGCAGTGCAAAGGATGCAAAAGATTACCTGGAGATGAGACTTAGTTCAGTCACAGAGGGCCAGAGAAGCCACTCAATTGAGAGCACCCAGAGTTAGGGAGACTCCCATGAGTAGCACCAACACCTAGAACTTTCAGACTTTTATTATTTTTTTTATTTTTTGGTACTGGGGATCGAACTCAGGACCTTGCGCTTGCAAGGCAGGCGGCTGACCCACTGAGCTAAATCCCCAGCCTTCAGGCTTTTATTTAAAATATCAGCATAAGAGAAAAAAGCAGGAGAAAAGCAGTCTGGGCAAGGAGCTGTCTCAAGGCTAGGCAGTTTTCCTGGGGAAAGGGGAAGGACAATGGCCAGGCACAACATGCCTAGCTGAACTTCTCATTGTTTAATCATTTCCTTCTCACAGAGCCTGCATGCTTTTGCTCCACAGTTTAACCAAATACTCCTTGCCCAAATGCCCCACACTCAGTAAGGTCCAAAATGACAGGGGCCTGGAAGGGGCCTGCAGGGGCCTGGGAGCTCAGGCTGAGTGACAGGGCTGTGGTGGTGTCTGACATCCCCTTTCCATTCTGTCACAGCTCAGTTCATGCTAACCCCTTACCCTGGTGCAAACTCACACCCCAAACTACAACAGCTTTGAGGAAGCATAAGTCCCACACCTCACTCCCCTTAATTCTACAATTCTCTATCATGCACAGTTTTTCCTTCAGAGTATTTAGCATGTGCATGTACATACTGTAACTTAGATCTTAGTTATATGAGCACTGAGTCATCTTGATTTCCCTAGGGAAATAGGCCAGGCCTAAGTTTTATTTATCTAGGGTTCTCCATGCATACAGAAGAATGCTGGTGGCAAAAACATGGGGAGGGGCCACTTGTCAGCACACTACCTGGTCCACGCGCTTGTACCTCAGTGGCTTAACTGTGAGGGCCTCGCTGTTCCAGGAACCCGGCCGGATCCAGTACTCAGCCTCTACCCAGTCCCCCTTGCATGGCTGGAATCCTGAAATGGCCAGAAGGAAAACCACAAGTGACGCTCAAGTGCACAGTTTACTCTGAGGTTGTGATACACTGAATTTATTTCTACATTCAAACATTTTGAAAACATGTTTTACTTCTGTTACAAGCATATTCACTGATCTTAATACCTATTTAGCCAAACTCTGGTTAAATGAAACCAAAAGTGTTCGAGATCAAGCATGCCTGGCCTATGAGGAAAGGGAACAGGGCCCAGAGACAACTGCAGTCAGGCCTGCCACCTCAAGGCCTCACCTATTCAGAATATAACCCCCAGTTTTCCATTTTTTTAAAGACAAAGAATCAACAACTAAAATAAAGTAATTTGAATTGGAGTTTCTAGTATACATGACTAGGCTGCAGCAAGAGCAAGCATACCTGAGAGACAAGCAGCAGGTACCTATCCCCTCCCCAACTCCTTCAGAACAGGTGTTTGTTCCACTTTCCCATAAGGAGGACACTTGAGTGGCTCGGTGACAGAGGAAAATACACTTGGATCTGAGGGAATTCCAGCTCTGGGGCAGGGGGCACATGCTGCCTGGCAGGCCCTTGGCCTACAAAGACCTGGGAAGTGTCCAGGCCTATCCTAAAGAACACATGGGGCTGCCTGGCCTTGGGCTGGCAGGGCTGATGGGAACTGGAGCAGGTTCAGTGACACATGTGGCTGAGCCGTCCTGACAGACACAGTGAGTCTACAGAGACTGCCATGAGAAAACTATAAAAGCTAATGCAAGTTACAACCTTTGCACTGTTTTGGAATCAACACTTTGACTGCATTAAGCTAAAAAAACCAAAGGGTATAACTGAATACTGAATTTGTTTCTTAGAAAGCTGGTAATAAACACATTAACTGAGACCATGTATCTGTTGACATCGCTCCTCAGCACAGGAACTGCAGTGATAGCACTGACCATCTGGAAAGAGGAGACAGACTTGCTGTAGCAACTTCAAGTTCAGTGCCCTAAAACCACAATTCAACATATGCAGCTATAGCCCTCTCTGATTCCTCGGCCGCCATGGCACCCGTGAAAAAGCTTGTGGCAAAGGGGGTCAAAAAAAAGAAGCAGGTCCTGAAGTTCACCCTTGACTTCACACATCCTGTCGCAGATGGAGTCACGGACGCTGCCAATTTCGAGCAGTTTCTCCAGGAGAGAATCGAGGTGAAGGGCAAAGCCGGGAATCTCAGCGGAGGGGTGGCCACCACTGAAAGGAACAAGAGCAAGGTCACCGTGCCTTCTGAGGTGCCTTTTTCCAATAGGTATTTGAAGAAGAAGAATTACGTGACTGGTTGCATGTAGCTGGTAATGGCAAAGAGAGTTACGAATTACGTTATTTCCAGATTAACCAGGATGAAGAGAAGGAGGAAGATGAGGGTTAAAACTCCTTTGTCTGGAATATTTTTTATGAGTTCTTGAATAAAACTTGGGAATCAAAAAAAAAAAACCAAAAAACATATGCAGCTACAGAGATACATCTGTATATTGTTTTTTTGGTACCAGGGATTGAACTCAGGGCCTCACGCTTACGAGGCAGGTGTGGTGCCACTGAGCTAAATAAATCGCCGGCCCTGTATACTGTTTCATAAATCATGAATTCTCATCCAATAATTATTTAACATAACTTTGCTGACTTTTTATGCCAAAATTTCCTAGACACACATGAAAAGTTAAGCAACAGCTGTTAATGTGCTAATTTAAAAAGTTATTTTTATTTATTTTTTGGTATCGGGGATCGAACTCAGGACCTTGCGCTTGCAAGGCAAGCGCCGGAACCACTGAGCTAAATCCCCGGCCCTGAAAAAGTTATTTTTTAAAGAAAGCAACAGTTAAGCAAATTTAAGTAGTGTTTTTCCTCCTCACAATTGTAGAATCAAAGTAAAAATTTTGGAAGAGCATTCCATTGAAGGAGAAATATCTGATGATATTGTGAGTGTTATGGTACAGCTACTTTAAAAATCCAACAACAGGAAAAAAAAGAAAAAAAATCCAACAATGGAGATAAAAGTATTTGTGTTCACAGTGATAACATGGTAGATCCTGATTTAACAAGACACTATAACAGAAATAAGATCACTGTTAGGAAACTTATGAGCAGAAAGGTACTTGGAATGGCCTGCAGCAGAGACGTAGTCCTCACCTCCCAACATGCCGTCAACCCGCGGAAACAAGCGCAGCAGCTGAGGTGCACAGAGTACGCCGGTAACCACCACAGAACGCCACGGAGAAGCTAACACCACACCCTGGCTCTGGCCACCCTGGCTTTCTCTTTGCTGCATTCGCCAGCTGGGTTTGACAAATGCTCTGCTGTGTAGGAAACACTGGTAAATAACCCCAGGGTCCCACTTCGTGCTCCTCTTATTAAAAAAAAAAAAAATGAAACCTTTATCATCTGGTTACACTTTGTTCAACATCAGCTGGAAATCTTTTATCAAAGTATTTCATAATTGTGGAACCAAGAATCTTTCACTTTTGACATCTTTTGCAAATTACAGCTTTTGAGAATAAAACTTGTAAAAAGAAAGACACAAAAGCAATGGAGGAAATGAACAAATCAGACCCAGAAGGTAGCATGGTATGGAAAACGAATGCCGTGTGTATGTGTCGTGTTGTGTGTGTGCGCGTGTGTCCCGGCACTGAGGATGAACCCAGGACTTCACAGAGCTACTTCCCCATCTCTTTCTATTCTGATAGGGTCTTGCTAAATTGCTAAATTCCCCAGGCTGGGGCTGAACTTGCAATCTCCCTGCCTCAGCCCCCTAGAGTACCGGGATTACAAGCACATACCACCATGCCCAGCTAATGCTGAATTCTACGACAGGACTTCCAAAACTGTATGAAGAGTTTAAGAAAGCCATTACTCTTAATTGGAAAAGCTGATGTTCTGTAATGAGATGAATGAGACATGTTCAAAAGAATCACAGAGCCGGGGGTTTAGCTCAGTGGCAAAAGGTCCTGCCTCACAAGCAAAAGGTCCTGAGTTCAATTCTCAGTACCACACAAAAAAAAATCACAGATAGAGTTTATTTGCCAAGTTTTAGTTTGTAAAACCAAATACCTATTTATGCTGAATAGAGGCAAAAAGACAGTACCTGTGAAATAGTTAATATTTGAACAGGAAAAAAACCCCTCCAAAACCCAAAACTCTATAAACATCTCATATTTAGCAGAATTTTCTCTGAACTATTTCCTCAATTGAAAATATTACAGCCTTGGGCTGGGGATTTAGCTCAGTGGTTCCAGTGCCTGCCTTGCAACCACAAGGTCCCAAGTTCGATCCCTGGTACCAAAAAAAAAAAAAGAAAGAAAGAAAAAGAAAATATGACAGCCTTTATAAAATGGAGTACTACTCAGCCATAAAAAATGAGAAATTAGAAACATTTATAGCTAAATGGATGCACATTGAGGCCATACTCTTTTTTTTCCCTTAAATTCTTTCATAGGTACATTTTAGGTATACAATATGTTTACATTTATCATTGGGTGCTTGTACCTGTACATGACGCATCTTGGTTCTTATTTTTATCCCCATTACCTGTGCACCCTTCACTCCTCCACCCTCCCCTATTTACACAGACTTCATTTCCATTTTCTTTCTTTTCTCATAATTTTTCCTTTCCCTTCTTTCCTTTCCCCTTCCTCTCCCACCACCCCTATCCCTTTGGACCTTTTCTTCCTATTTCAAATTATCAGTTATTTGTTTTAATCATTTTAATCCTTATTTAGAGTTTCAGTTTCTCACACTAGAGAAATTATTCGGTATTTACACATGTGTGTTCTATTTATTTCACTTAAGAGTATGGCCTCAATATGCATCCATTTACCTATAAATGTCTCTCGTTTCTCATTCTTTATGGCTGAGTAGTACTCCATTTTATAAAAAACCCCACAACTTCTTTATCCAGTTTCTAGTTGATGGGCAGGCACTTGGGCTGTTTCCAAGCTTTAGCTATTACAAACTGTGCCGCTATAAACACGGGTGCACATATATCACTGTGGTATGATTCTTTTAATTCT